>CAUJNA010001194.1:0-101703 GCA_963377175.1 Effrenium voratum
AAACAACCATTCAATTTAGAAGCGGATTTAACAATGTTCATATTAATTTCATTTCCTGCCGCGTTGAATGATTGTGTCATAGTGTGATACATTGGAAAAACTAATTTCAAACTTTGACCCTCTAACAAATGTTTCACTATGTTATTATTGACCGTATTGTCTAATTGAATTACCTCGGCTCTTATAATTACGTTATTTAATTCCCACTGCGTTGAGGTGTCTCCTGTTGTGAAATAGTAGCCGTATTTGTCAGTATATGTGTTGTTGATTAAATCCCCCGCTGCATCACGAGTAGCAAATGGTGTAATTACTGGTACGTGCTCATCCGATACAATTGTAAATTCCAGTTCAAGCGGAGCATATCGTAAAGGTAAATAATCATTGCTTTCTAACAGTCCACATACCGGTTTATGTCCTAATCTCATATAACCATTAGCGCCGGGTATTCCTGCAACTGAATGGCGGGTATATCGTGCTGTTAAATCGCCCCAATTATTATGATCTCCCGCGGCGACTAACGCACCATCTGGTGCTGTTCCAGTAGTTCCTCGTTCATTATTAGCATCAAGAAATTCTGCTAATCCAGTAGCATATGTGTGTCGCCAGTCATCATCCCATCGAGGATTGGCGCTACTTTCTAAATCGTCCATATCTCGGGCATCTTGACTTTTGAAGGAGTTATACAATTCACAGTGCCTATTGTATTCAATAATATCCTGAACCTGTTGTCCGCCTACTGTGCATCTATAACGACTGAAGAAGGATGACAAATTACCTAACGGGCGTAAAAAATGACTTCGTGTTCCGTCAGTGTTTTGAAGATTTGCAAATAAACGAATACTTGATAAATCAATATATGTGTTGTCTTCGCCTGAAATATGAAATCTAACATTCTTGTTTCCTGCATTTGGATTATAGACATTACTACCCGATGGAAAATAATTAACGTGTCTTCTGTCTGTGATATATTGTGCTGTTTCTGGAAGTCCAAAATTTAACGAGTTAATCATTGTAGTTTCTGATTCTGCAATTATATTATCCATTACTTATATATGATAAACTTAGATTTTATTTTTTATTATTTATATTTTTCTTATGTGGAAGCATTGTAGTAGAATTGTTTGAAGTTGTATGTTTTATAGTATTTATTAGATAATTATTTTTTGTATCAACTATATCTTTTAAAGTATCATAATCTAAAATTTTATATTGTTTATCGTATTTTGTAGGTTCTTTTGTCAGTTTCTTCTCTAATGGAATTTTTTTTTGCTTGTCTTTATTTCTAAACATTATTATTAATATTATTGAGATAATGTTAGTTCAGTTATACGCTTTATACAATCTTCTAATTCGTCTCTATACTTATACAAATAACTTAAATCATCTTCATCTAATGGAATTGTCTTTTCTTCTTGTTCTTTTAAAAAGTCGGTATAATCAACTCTACTATAATCTGTATAATGTATTTTGTTATTTTCTGGATGTAATTTTAAGTAATCGTTTTCATAATTAATAATTTCACTATACATGCCTAGTATAAGTCCTTCAATATTACCTTTTCTGTAGTATAAATGATTTAAATCATTGCTTTCGTGCTCTTCCTTATCTTTATTCAATACTTCTTTGCCACAATTACATTCATATTTACTAGTTGATATGTTGTATTCTTTCTTTTTCTCTCGCTCTATCATTTTCTTATAAGCATATTCAATATCGTTGTCCCATTTCTCAGCATCAATACTCATATATAACTTATATATATATATATTTATTTATTGTTCTGGTGTTGAATTAGGATTGAAACGCGAAGCATTTAACCCGAATTATCATTCGGGTTGAAACGCGAAGCATTTAACCCGAATTATCATTCGGGTTGAATCCATTAGAAATGTTCGTAGTAGGGTTTATTTCAGTCATACCTTGTCCTGTCCAATTATTGAAACTGTGTTTATCTAATAAATTATTGCTTTCTATTTCTCCAGTTATTGCCGCGTCATCGAACATTGCTATAGGATCTCCACGATTTCTAAATCGTAAGTGTCGCGGGTTTTTCTGTTGATTACTTCCTGATACAAAAGGTGATGAATAAACAGTACTAGCATATTTGTTGCCGTGTCTGTTGTTGATTTCTTGAACAACGGATGAACCGAGGCTATGTCCAACAATTCTATTCACATCTGGATTTTTCCTTAATTCTTCCATTGCGTCGTTATATCTTTCGCTTAATTGAACATTATGAGTAGGAATAAAAAACAAATCTGCAATTACATCATTGACTTTGTGATTTAGTCCCGTTTTAGCACCAGTACCACCAATATATAATGTGTTGCCTATTCTTGTTATTCCATTCACATTTGAATAGGCTGCGTCTAAACCCTTGACATCATCGATTTTATTTTTATTTTGAACATTGATTTCTTCAGCATAGCGTGTTTTATGTTTCATTATCTGCTTATCAAAATGTTTATTGAAACCTCCTATTTTGTCTTCCAATGTCTTTTTATGATTAAACAATACATCTTCTATTAAATCCTTACCTGCTGTATATGCTTTATCGCTTGCTACACCTGCCATCATTTGCGTCGGCGTCCTGCCTTCTATAGCACCTAATAATAATTGTCGTCCAATCATATATTATTAATATATATTTTTTAAATTATCTATTAATAACAATAATTTCAAAGTAATTATAAATAATAATTATATTATAATTTCTATTGTATATTATATTTATGAGTGATAGATTAACATATAAAAAAATCTATGTTGATAGTGCCTACAGATTGCAAGAAAGCAATTCTACCAGCGACTTTATTATAGAACTTGACCAAAACTTTGAAATTCCACCAAGAACAAAAATGTTCGTGACAGAGTGTTCATTCAGCACTCCGTTTTATACAACAGAGAAAGGGTTTTACGAACGCTTCTATATTATGTTATATAATAGTTCCAATGTATTATTGAGAAGCACTGCCGTTGATGTATCCGGTGAAATTTATTATGCCAATCAATTATCATTTAAAATACAATCAGAATTAAACGCGGCATTTAATGATATCGTGCCGGATTTATTCTTAACAGTATATGGACAAAGCGAACGCAAAATGGAACTTAAATTAAATGACCCTCTAAATTACAAAATCAAAATACCTACAGATGAAGAATTAGAAACTTATGTAAATGGTGAATGGAACAGATGACAGTTTGAATATGACAATTTAAGACCAAAATCTATTAACTATTTATTAAGTAATTATATTGTCTATGAACCTGCGTCATCTTGGTTAAGTGGATACTTTAATTTAGTTCCTTTTCAGAATATATACATAAATTGTCCACAATTAAGCGATTATAAATATTCAGCACCTAATAATTTCAGCAGTTCAGTAATTAAAAAAGTTCAAATTAATCAACAACTTGGCGGAGTTATAACAGATTTTACAGCGCCCATATATGCAGATTTTATTGATGTAGGCGGTAAAAATATTAAAAGATTACACTTTAGAATAACAACTTCAAGAAACGAATTAATTGATTTTCATGGCGTTCCCATTTCTTTTAGCATTCTCTTTCAATTAGATAATTGAATAAACCCTTAATTATTAATATTAATATCAAATTAATAATATGAATATTTCTCAATTTGTCCATATATACAAAATATATAAAAAATATAGACAAAATATATAATATATTATATATGTCAGAAGTTGAACCTGAAATTACTAATACAATTGAAGAAGACGAGCCAGTAAATGAATTACCACCAATTGAAGAAGAAGCACAAAAAATAGAACCAACAATAGAACCAACACCAGAAGCCAAACCAGTAGAACCACTTAAAAACAACTCAAAAACTCAAGCACGCAATGAAAAGAAACTAACCTGTCCAAAATGTGCCAAAACTTTAACATTAAAATCATACAGATACAGCCACGAGCGCAATTGCCAAGGACCATTAGAAACTAAACCTATAAAACCTAAACCAAAAGCAGTTCCAATAGCAAAACCCCAGAAGGTAGAATATCACGAAGAAGAGCAACATATTCCACAACAACAGCAACAAAATAATATAATAGCGAACACACCACCCCCAAGAAGAATGCAACCACAACCGCCTCCAAACCCGCTACAAAATATAGCACAGCATTACCAATTATTGCAAAATGAATATTTGAGACAGAAGCAAGAAAAATACAATGCATTAAATAAAGGTATATTTGGCTCAAGAGGAAAATAAAGATAGAATATAATTATTTTATAACCTACTATATAATAATTATGTTTTCAACATTATCATTGGATGGCTCAAGCAGAATTATAGCAAGCGAATTAGTATTAATAAATTCAACAGAACCATCGACCTTAAGCAGTGTTTATGCTACAAAGCAAGAATTATCAGACACCGCAGGCGCATTAGGCGGAGGTTATACAATTGAAGAAGTTGATGCACTGATATTAGCGCAAAAGAATAAGATAGATGCTAATATTCTTGATATTACTGAATTAAATGCTACTTCAACAACGATGTTTGACGAACAAGTAAATCAAAACACAACAATTACAAGCAACCTTAATAATATAACAGCACACGGATTAACCATAACTTCAATACTACCGACTATATCAGCAAATACAATTAAACTTGATTCTAATTTTAATAACATTAGTTCAAATACACATTTAATCAGTAATTTAAATGCTACAATAACATCAAACTTCAATACTATTAGTTCCAATACATTCTTAGTAGGAAATTCCAATAATACAATCACTTCAAACTTCAATAATATAAGTTCAAATTCTTCACTAATAACAGGACACGGAAACACAATATCAACAAATTTAGCAGATGTATCAACATTATATACAAACGATACTAATTTATTCAATACAAATACTGCATACAGCAATACATTTGCTTCAATCATATCAGACAACACTACACAAGATTTATTAATAACTGAAAATTCAAATACGATTAATAGTTTAATATCAGCAGATTTACAAAAGTTAGATAAAACAATCACAACTGCACAAACAGTAAACTCTCCACTAATAATTAGTTTAACAGATAATACTAATCCAATTTTTAGAATTCAAGATGCCGTAAGTAACCAACGCTTAGAAATTAAAAGAGGTTGTCAGTTGGACTCGTATCAAGGTTTAACAGGTGCTACACCTTATAGATTATGGCTAGGATGGAATACGGGAGATGTTATTATTGGAAGACCTAATAATGCTTCAAGAATTACGATTAACGGTAATGTTCATACTTCATACAATTTTGCTCAAGCACATGGAACATCATATTTTGAAGGTGCTGTTTATATGAAAGGTAATTTATTTACAAATAATGATTTTTCAACAGATATTAAAACTAAAATTGATAATTTAGACAATGCATTAACTCCATATTTAGAAACACATACCCCATCTGCAACAGAAGGTTTTTATATTCATCATCCTAATTTTGTAGCGTGTAGTATCGGAGATATAACCAATGCTTCTAACCAATATTTTATGTGCGACAGTGCTGTATCAAAAACCATATTCAATAAGCCAGTTGATGTATTAGGTGATGTATATACAAACGGCGATTTAACAATGGTTTCTGGTAAGAAAGTTGAAGTCAACCAAGTTCAGTCTGTATCAGGAAATACTTTATTATTACAAAATTCACCGAGTGGCAATGTTCAATTTGGCAACACATCAAAACTAATAATTGATAATGCTGAAATGTATCTTGATACAAATGATTTAATAATCAGGAATAGCAACACGTCAAACTCTATTAATTTGGTTGTTGGATTATCTGCAACATATGCTGATAATAAAATTATTTTGAATAGTGGAAGTAATAGCGAATTACGAGGCGACTGGACTATTGACGGTGATATGACTTTTGGAATTGCTCATAAAATCAATTTGAGACATTTAAATAGTGATGCTGTTTTAAGATTAGAAGCATCAACAACTATTGATAGTTATATTGATGGCACCAAATATTTACAATTGGATGATACTCAATTTTCATCATTTAACGGATTTAATTTAAGTAGCGATAAGAGACTGAAAGATAATATAGAAGATGTAGAAGATGATACTATAAATATGGTAAAAAACATTAAGATTAAAACATTTGTTAAAAATCAAAAAACTAAAAAAACTGAATTAGGATGGATTGCTCAAGATGTTCAACAATACACAAATCCTAAATATAATATTGTAAATGAAACAGGAGAATACTTAACAATGTGCTATGACAGAATGGCCTGTATTAGTTGGGATGCTTTATCAAAACTAATCCATCGCGTAGAATATTTGGAGAACGACGTCTTTAAAAAGAAAAATAAAAAAGACAAGTCTAAATAATATTTATGCGAGAAGTGATATTAAACTTCAAAAATAAAAACATTTAGTTTAAAAAATCTTGTAAAATGTATTTAAAGAAATATAAAATATAATATAATATTTAATATAATGAGTATTAAACCTGAAGATATGACATTAGAACAAATCAAGGAACAACTGGCACTATATAATAGATTGTATTATCAAAAAAGACGAGTAGAAAAAGACTTTATGGAAACCAAGAGAGCAAGTGCTATCAGATATAATAGGAGAAAGAAATTAGACAAGATAGCAGAAAACGGAGATATCAATTTAAAATATATTGATTATGAAAACAAACCAGAAGATTTACAGAATACAAAACCCAGAAAATATAAGGCACAAACATATAAAATTATAACAGTTGAATAAATAATATTTATTAAAATTTATTTATTTTAATAAATATTTCTTGTAAAAAAGTATTTAAAGAAATATTAGTATTATAATTATATGGTGAAAATGTTCAGTGAGATTGAGCAGGAAGAAATAATTAACGAGTTCTTAAATAACATCAACATGAATGACACTATAAGAATGATAAATAGAAAAATTGGAATGTGTAAAGAATGTAAATTTAATTATAATAATATTCAATTATATAGAACTAAATTATCAGAAAATATTATTAAACACATATGCAAATATAATTATAAAGAATGTTATAAATGCAAAAGATTAAAACAATTGAGCACATTTGTAAATATTGACACTTGTAATAACTCAAAAGAATTCATCAAACTAACTGAAATAATTGAAAATGAAAAGGAAGAAGACACAACTGTTACAACAAACAACATCAAGGATTATTATTTTACAAAATTATATAAATTTCCGACATTCAAATTTATCAAATCTAATTTGTTAAAGAATGTCGAAGGAAGGCATAATTACACAAGGGACACACACGACAGAATAAAGGACTGTTATGAATTATACTACAAAGGAAATATTAAAACTGTAAGTGCTGGAGTAGATTTAGGCGATACACCAATTTATGAAACAGTTGAAATAAAATACATAGAAACATATAAAAATGGTCTAGTAGATGAATTTTTGGATGAGTATGACATATCAAAAGACCAAAAGAATAGACGGGATTGTTTTAGATATATTGAAAATAATATTTTGAACACGTTAAACATATTCAAGATAATATTATCACATATTTTCAATAAGCAGGATAATGCACTTTCTAATACCCTTTTTAATGATGTAGGACAAAATATTTATAAGCACTATACAAAAAAAATAGAAATCAGCGATAGAATACAAAATATGATATTTAGTTCATACCCAAGTATCAAAGATATCAAACCGCAGACTAGGAGGAGTAACCAACAACAACAGTACGAAGCATATTTAAATAGTGCTGAAGATTTTGAATAAAATGTTAAAAAAATATCACCTTTATTAATATGGCAAATATTAATAAAAATGATATAATTAGTAAAATCTATTATGATAAATCAGGATACGGAAGTATCACAACAACCTATAAGGATGCTAAACAAAAGGAACAAAGCATAACCTTAAACGATGTTAAAGAATGGTTTCAAAAGAACATAGAACAGAAGAAGCAATTAAGAGGCAAAAATTCATTTATTGCTCCACATCCATATTTTGAATTTCAATTAGATTATTTTTTATTAATGACATACCCAATCAAAAATTTAAAGTAGGCATGGTTTTAATTGATAAATTTACCAGATATTCTACAGTAATACCTATTAAATCAAAACAACCGCCTGACATATTAGCGGGAGTACTGGAAGGAATGCAGAAAATGAAAGGCAAACCAGAAATTATTTATAGCGACGAGGAAGGCAGTTTATATAATAAAACAGTTGAAGATTATTTCAAAGAAGAAGGAATAGAATTATACCGCACAAGAGGACATCCTAATTTTGCAGAACGTTTTATACGCACCTACAAAGATATGTTATATAAAAGGGTTGAAAAAGATGAAAAAGAAGGAAAGGACAATATACAATGGATAGATTATAATTTTGAAATATTATTAACTTACAATAATAAAATGGAACATTCAAGTATAGGAATGACACCAGCGGAAGCATTGAAGGAGAAAAACAATTATAAAGTAAAAATGAAAATGGCAACCGAAGCAACCAGAACCCGTAAATATCCTGAAATTAACATAGGTAACGAAGTGAAGATTTACAGAAAGAAAGCAATAACTGAAAAAGAAAGGAGTAGCAATTGGTTACCTACGAAATATAAAGTTGAAAGGATTGAAAAAAAGTTAGGACAAACATATTTTTATTTAGAACATAACACGCGACCATTCTTAAGATTTGAAATTTTAAAAGTTTAAAAAATATATAGTTTTTGTAAAAATAAATTTCTTGTAAAAAAAATAGTTAAAGAAATATTATTATATCATTATTATATATAGTATAATTATGTCTAAGGCTTTGGAACGAAACATTGGATATTTAACAGTGCTAAGGCGGAAGTCATCACGGACAGCAAAACATTCAGACCTTAAAAAAATAGATAGAGTAATTAATTTATATACCGAGAGGAAGATTTCAAATGTTACAACAGCTGAAAATTTAATCAAGGGTTTAACTTCTACTGACACAAAAGTTTATGAAAAAACATATCAAAAATACAAGGATAATATTAAGAAATTCAAGGAAAATAAACCCTTAAATCAAAGAATGGCAGAAGCAAGGACAAAGAAGGAGACGGGAGGGAAACTGAAGATAGATAACGACCCAGGACCAAGAGCAAGGGAAGGGAAAAATAAATATTTTGTTCAATTTATGTTATACATAGCAGAGCACAAAGACAAGAGAACCATAAAGTCCAAATATGCATTTCAACACAGACAAAATTTATTTTTTGTGAAACAATATGATAATTTTACTGCTACAATTAAAGCCACTGCATTTTCTAAAGATATCATAGGTAAAAGAATATTTAAATTGATAGGCGACTCCAATACAGAATATGGAATAAGAGGCGATACAAAAAATAATGAGTTTTCTAATACACTAGAACTATTACGAACTGACAAAGATTTTAAAAAAGATTATGAACAGATGACGGCATGTTATGACGATATAGAATGTATTAAAATATTATCAGTAGATATGGTAAATAAAGACGGCGAAAAATTTGACATTCTTACAGAAAATTTAAGGGATGCTACTAATGTTTCAATTTTTAATAGGTATATACATACACCTTTAAGGATGAACGAAGACACCATACATAAGGCAATTAACAAGGGTAATTATATTGAAAACGAATGCTGGATTAATGCATTAACTGATTTTTACAGTGACACAATTATGAACGAAAGGACCCGTAATAGACTAACTAGAGAGAGAGTAATTGAAATTATAGGTAGAGATAACTTTAGTGAAACGGGGGCAACCATTCACGAGATGGAGGCTGTATTTAAACAGTTTAAAATTCCATGCAGAATTTATGATTGTTGCAATAAATTAATTTATAAATGCGACCCCGATGAATATAAATAGTAGGCACATCAAACCATTTTATGCAATGGTCAAAAACAGTCATATTTACGCAATGAATCACGACTTAAAAAGCATTCAACAGAAACAATTAATAACCAAGATACCAACTGTCAAAGCTTCAACCGACTACTATATTAATGAAAGAGAGGAACCACCGCTTTATAGAATGATAAAAAATATTGACGATATACTAAATATCAAAGTTGATGAAAAAACAAAAGAGATATATTTAGTATCCGAAGACAATAAGTTATCTGAATTATTTTTCAATTTAGTTAATAGTGGCTACGAACCAAGAATTAGATTTCAAGCTGGTATTATATCAGAAATAAAAATAAAATTTAACAAAACAATATATATAATAAAAACACAAAATTTAATAAAAACTTCTGCAGATGGATGTATTGCAGTATGTGATGAAACCACATATAACAATATGAATAAAGCAATGTTTAATTTTAATAAGTCATTGTTTAACTTATCTCATAAATCGTTTTATAATGACATTGATATTCAAATTTTAGACGAAGCCAGAACAGTTGTTCCATCTGGCTTATTGTGTGATAGCAGAGATATCAAAAATGAAATCGAAATCGATATATCAAAAGCATTTACTCATGCGTTTATTACTATATCAGAAATACCAGTATTTAATCAATTTGACATATGGCGAGCGTTTGATGATACAACTGATATTTATGACCTACACGACTTAACGTTATATTATATAGAAAAGAAAACTACTATACTAAAACGGACAGGAAGAATGCTATTTAATAAAAAATATTGCTTAATATATGGTGTATTTTTGAAACAACTAGATAACATGACAAGAGAACGAATTAATATTTTATACTTTAAACAACCTTCATTTATTCACAAAGTTGAACATAAAAATATTGTTAATGAACTTTGGAACACAAACATTAGCGAAGACAATGAGGAAGATAAATGTATAAAAAAACTGGTCGCAAATGTTAATTATGGACTTTTAGAAAAGGGGGGAGCAACTGACCAGAAGAGCACAGTGTTTAAAAATCTTAAGGAAGCTTTAAACTATCAGGCAGAGTATGGAGGTAAAATACATAAATTAACACATTTCACGACAGAACAAATTACAGTAGATGAAGAGCAATATACAGCAGAAGAAGAACAGGCGTCATATTATATACTTAATTTAAAGGACACATCACGCTTAAGGAATGGTTTTAGGTATGTAAAAGAGCTACTGCTTCAATACCATAATTTTAGAATGTATCAAGATTATTCTAAATTACATCAAAATGGTATTAATGTATTCAGCGTCAAAACAGATGCGTTTACAATAGCGCGATCGGATATAACAAAAGCAAGAGAGCTTTTAATCTTTAATAATGAAATAGGAGGATGGAGAATTTCAAACGACGAATATATTAAATTTCCTACTGTAGATTATGAAATTACACAAAACGAATTAATACAAATACCAATTTATGAAAGTAAAACTATTGATATAGTAGATGAATATGACACAGATAATATTATAGAAATTATTGAACAAAATAATCCTATTATGATTCGTGGAGCACTACCGGGCACAGGAAAATCATATATATGTCAAAAAATGGTTGATAAAAATTATAATGTAATTTTTATTTGTCCTACTAATAAACTATTACAGGCATTCGAAGGCGAAGCAATGACAATAAATAAATTTTTCGGTATTAATTATGGAGATGCTAAATTAGAACCATTTGATTTTACAGATTTTGATGTTATAGTATTTGACGAAGTTTATTTTAGTAATTTAAATATATATTGGAGAATAAAACAATTTGTAGAACAGAATAAGCACAACAAAATTATAATAGCAACAGGAGACACCAAGCAGTTAAAACCAGTTCAAGAGATAACAAATACTCGAGACTATGAAGTATATACTGATAACATTATAGATAACATTTTTGAATATAATATTTTGTTAAAAGAATGTAAGCGACTTAACACACAGGAAGATAAAGATAAACTAAGAAATATTAAAATTGATATTTTTGAAAATAAGTTACCTATTATGAAAGTTATTGAAAAATACTTTGAATATACAACTGACATAAGCAAATCAATCAACAACATAGCATTTTTAAATACAACTTGTAAAAATGTATCAAATGAAATTAGAAAATTAGAAAATAGAAAAGATGAATATGAAGTAGGAGAATTTTTAATTTGTAGAGAATATACAACAACTAAAACATCAGTTTTTAATGTAAATTTCAAATATAAAATTGTTCATATTGGAAGCGATGGAATATTTACGTTGAAAAATGTTAAAACTGAAATTCTACAGTCTTTGCCAGTTGATAAAATAAGAAGTAATTTTATATTTGCATATTGCTCGACTTGTCATTCTGCCCAAGGCAGTAGCATTGATGACACCATAACAATTTTTGATTATAACCATTTTTTGGTAAAGAATTATCCAGAATGGATATGGACTGCAATTACAAGGTGTAGAGATTTAAACAAAGTCAAATTTTATAAATATACGAAAGATATTGATGATGTATTTAATCAAAAATGTATTATGAGTTATTTTGAAAGGAAAATATTAAATTACAAAGAACAAGACAGGAAAGCCAAAAGAACAATACCTAAAGAAGGTTATGTAAATGCGCAATGGTTTTTAAATAATATCACTAATCAATGTAATTACTGCGGATGCGGTTTTTCTATGGATATTAAAAACGGTAATATAATGACAAATCTGACAGCGCAACGTAAATCAAACGAGTTGTCACACGAACTGAATAATATTATTCCTTACTGTGTTAGATGCAATTGTAGTTGTAAATGATAATAATTTAAATAATATTTTAATATTTCTTGTAAAAAAGTATTTAAAGAAATAAAAACTATATATATTATAATAGAAATGGTGGAAACCGAAATCAATAATTATATCAATAAGAAATGCTACAACTGTTGCCACTTCAAAAAGGAAAATATGGAATTATATAAATTAAATTTACCTAATGGAATAGTTAATAATATTATTGATTATTCTTTGGGTAAAGAAAATATATGCAGAACATGTAAAAAATGGAGATATTACCAAGACGCAATCGAATATAATTTAGATATTAAAAGGTTTAATGAAAGAAATGTTGAAGATGACATTTTGATATTTTTAACTGTGTATAAAATACCACCTTATGATTATGTTAGAGTATTTATGAAAATCAGTAAGAAAAAGTATGAAATGATTGACTGCATATTATGGATGTTGGAGTATCAAAGAAAAGAAGGGTTTGATGTGAAAAAAAACATTAAATCATATATTGAAAGTGAAAAGTTTGATGTTAAAAATACAGTGAGAGATATTAATAGTATTATTAAAATGATGTATGAAAGAGGAACGATATATCAATTAAATAGTTATCCTGAATTTAAATTATAACCATACTATGATTATAACATTTATACCCTTATATGTTATAATTATAATGTAAGTATAGCGTTTTATATATTGAAGATAAAATCCTACAAGGTGGGCCATGCGCAACTCCGGAATATCAAAATTTCGAAAAATGATTAATTATTAGTCTTCTCATTGAATTATTGAAAATGTTGTTTCTTATTGAATAATTCTTCTTAAAATGATATATATATTTATCTCTTTTGAAAAAAATATATTTTCTAAAATATTTTGGAAAATGTGTGTTTTTGAAAATAAACATGTTTAGGTGTATTGAATTTTTCAAAAAATAATTCAATTTTTGTTTTGGTATGCAGTACTAAAAAAATATTTATCAAAATGTGTTTAGACTGTTTCAAAAAATGTTTTAAAATGGCTGTTTTGAGGCGCTTATTCAAAAAATGCAAAAAATCCTAGGGTAGACCCTAGACTTTTGAGTCCGAAAAAAGTTGCGCATGGCCTGTCCTAACTGAGCAACCCGCCAACGCCCAGAAAAAAGAAGGGACGCCCCGCGAACTCGAAAGGAGAAAAGGGGAAGGCCAAGGGCCATGGGGGGAGCAAAGGCAACAAGGAGAAGAAGGGCGATTCCGCCCACCCTTGGCGCCAAGGAAAGGGCGGCCGATGGCAGCCGAAGGGGATCGACCGCTCGTCGGCGATCCAACCGAACGTTCCATTCTATTTCTCGAGGTAAGAGCAGTGGGACTACTCGCTAGCCCATTTGCTCGAACCTCACAACAATGTTCAATGATTCCATCAGTGCTTGTGATTTCAATGTCTTTGCTGAAGCTAGCATTTTCCATAGGTGTCCGAGTAGATTCTTCTGCGGGGTGTCTTGACGACGCTTTGTGGTTGCCATTCTAGTTGCTGTTGAAACACCAATGCATTGGCAGGGGCGATCACGCCTGAGGTTTCCTAATTACTGCATGAGTCCGGCAACGCACTAAGCAAAGAGTGCGCCAATGCCGCATCGAACAAAGAAAGGCATGTTCCCTGCGATGAACATAGGTAGGGCACGTTCCTAGGAGGGGTCAGTCATGGCCATGCGCGATTTCGGTCGCGGGGAGGCGCGAAGCGCTGAAGCGGCTTCCCACTAGCCAACTTTTAGGATTCAGTGCCGACCGCCGTTCGGGGAAACAACTTGCGGCAGGATCGGACTCACACTTTTCAATTTTGGGGCCGAGTCAGGTGTCGAATGGTTGTTTCTTTTCGTTTGCTTTGATTACCCATCGTCTCCTGTGTCGATGCATCGCTATACTCCGACATGGGGGGTGTGAATGGGTAGTAAAGCGTTGCCCACTTTGGGCTGTAAGACACCGAATTGACTCATGGCTCAAGGCCATTCGTGGCTCAAGACTAGGAGCTTTAGGGCGATTAGTCATAGGAAAACAAGGGGCGCTTGCTGTGGGACGGGAAGGACCTTTACTCAGGCGGTTGGCGCCCACTATTTGGTGCAAACCTGCCTCTTCTCAGCAACAAGCGCATCCCAAAACCACTGGACGCCAAGGAGCAACACAACTGCAGTTGGTGATGCTGGGGATGCGACATATGCAACAATGAATGCAGCAAACCAATGGTTTGTTGCAAATTTCCAAAAACCGCACAAGACACACGAGCTTTATACAATTCCACGTGATTGCTTCCGAGATGACTCAGCAATGGCAATGATGGTGCACTGGCGACGTGCAAAGAAAGCAGATTTGCCAATCCAAGAGCCGTTTCTCTGTGAGTCCAAATTCCAGCGTCCCAAGGTCAATGCTCTGAAACAAGCACGCGCCAAAATCATGCAACACAAGCTGACTCAGCAACACGTTGAGCAAAACATGCAGCAGCAAGGCCGGCCCGATGATGCCACACGCGTCCAAGCGGCGAGCTGGGGCAACCCCCCCTCCCCGCAAGGCTTAGACTGACAGACAAAGCGCAGATTTCACAGCAACAAAGCAACAAATCACAATTATAGGGCTTTGCACGCCTTTCCATTTGTATCAAACAAATGCCAGTCCCAAAAGCCTACGGTTTTACAAGTAATTCCGGAGGCAGACCTGCTCCCAAGACACTCCTTGCCATCTACGTGCTCGACTAGCGTCGGCGGATTTATTAATAGGGTGCCTTTGTCAATAGGGGAAGTTATGAACCAACAGCTGTGATAAAACCTGAGCATTCCAAGGAGCACCCTGTTTGCCCTGTAAGCCCAGGACAACCCCCTTAATCATGTCGTCCCCTGTGACAGGAAGGCGGAGGATTGCACGTACGCCCACAGTGAGGCGGAGGTTGGAGCCGTGATGGGCCGCAACTCCAACGTGTACTTCGCAACTGCTGACGCAGCTTTGGAGGCTCGCAGGAATTTGCCTGAAGAACTGCAGGGGGAAGCCATGCTGGATTTGGGAGAGAGTCATATCCTCATGTGTCATGACGTGCCAGCCACAGAAGACAACAACCAGGTCGGGATGAAGGTGTGCGGCGCGCATTGGCACGAGGTTGACTCTGTGCGAAGCGCAAAAGGTGACGCCGACTTCCAGAAAACAGTTATCATCACATTTGATCCTATGTCAAGTACTGCGGCAAGGATAGTGTTGGAAAGGCCTTTCTTAGAACTTGAGTGTCGTGATGATGAGTGTTTGCAGCAGTTCCTGACTGCGATGGCGTTGCGGAGATGGCTTGACATTGAGGAGACCTTGGCAAAATTGAGCGAGCTGAGGGACACTTCTGACACTGACGCTGGGGAAGAAAGGTCTGAGACCGCCAGCGTCACGGGACAATCAACTGCCTCAACAGCAACTCCTGCTGAGGCGAGGGGCCACTTGGACGCCATCATTGGCAGCTTCCTTCAGAAGAAGTCGCGCAAGAAGACGCGCCTTTGCACTCACAATGCCGCGGGCCTTTGTGTGAAAGGTGCTGACTGCGGCTTCGCACATAGCGAGGCAGAGGTGGGCACTTTCAGCGCAACCGCCACGGTGACAGTGTTCATGCCGCCCAGCCCGGGCGAGCTGCAGCGAATGGGCAGGCAGTGCGCGGCGGTCATCAAGGGGGCGTGGCCTCGAGCCATCCCACGGGCCTATTGCAGGCACCACAAGGCAGCAGAAGTTGGCCAGTCCTCCGTCGCGTGTTCCCGCGGGATTCTCTGCGATTTTAAGCACGAGCTCAAAGAATGCCGCGAGGGCGCGGCTTGCCAAAGGAAGGCCTGCGTCTTCGTGCACCCGGTGGACATCGACGACATCTTGCGCTTGGATACGCGGCTCGCGGCGCTGAATGGTGAGGGGCGAAGCCTGGTTCAATTGCTGGCGGCACTAAGGGACCACCGCAAGGCCATGGTTCAGTTGCATGGGCTTCCCACGTTCAATCGGAACCCGATCTCATAGGCGCGTCCTTCTCCTTAGCTGATGACACCCGCTGGAAATTAATTTGGCACAGTAATATACACAGCCAGCCCCGGGGGCAAAAGCGCAAGCCTTCCCAACACCAATTTCCACAAACTCTGCGCATGTCCGTTTTGCCAAAACCTCACGGTTACGGTTTCCTGAACGCTGAACCTCACGGTTCCCTTGTTTGCTCATCCTAACTACTACGCTGCTTAGTCGATTGGCATGGTCATCCTTTTCCTGGCGCCCTACGTGCATGACCTCAAACCACCTCCAAGAATCCCGGCGCGCTGTTTCATTCGCACTTAGGTGGATTCACCAGGATGTTGCTTGCAGGATTCGCAATTTACGGGCAAATTTGGGATACATCGGCTCGGGTTCGTTTGGGAGGGTGGCCCTGCGCAGGCCATGACCTGGACGGCTGAGGAGCTGCTCGCGAAGCGCCGGGAGCGCCTGCTTGCCCTCGAGGCCCCGAGACGACACCATGCCCAAGCGATGTAACAATAATGCAGACTGCCGGCCCCCAAGTGGGCCAGGTTTCGCTAAGGGCTAAGGCCGCTTTTCCTTGAAAGTCGGCCCCCCCCCCACTGCCCACCGCAGAGGCAGAGGCGGAGGCGGAGGAGGAGGCGACGGAGGCGACGGACGCGGGTGGCGCGGAGCGGCGGGCCGCGGGGAGGGAGGCCAAGGCGGCGCAGTTGGCAGAGCTCCGCAAGCAGCTGGCTGAGTTTGAGGCCGCTCAGATGGCGCCTGGGCGGACACTTCAAGTGGGAAATGCCCATCAAACCAACAGACCAGCAAACATCAAGAAACCGACAAACTAACAAACCGACAAACCAACAAACCGAAAAACCCACAAACCAACAAACCAACAAACCATCAAACCAACAAACCAACAAACCAACAACCACAACTGGGTTTGTAAGTGCGAAAGTATTCATCAAATCAACAAATTGGGCCACTCGCATGGGCAGAGCTTGCAGCGGCTAGCGGCTACCATCTTTCATGTCAGGCAACCGTGGGAGAGGGTTCAATTCTTTGCTAGGTTCGAAAGGGCAAAATCCATGGGCAACTTGGCGAAAGGAGGAACACGCCAAACATATCCAAAAATACAGGCCCCATCAGCCGATGGGTAGTTTCCTGCTGTTCTTGCGAAGGCCGCCGAACGCGGATACCCTTGCATTCGTTTTGTTTCAGAAACATACGGATGACCCCTTGCAAGTTAAAAGGCGCACTTACTTCCAGACCTGCCGCATGCCCAGTTTTGGGTGGCGTGCTGAGAGAACGAAATATGCCCGACGAGCAGTGGGCCAAACAGAGGGGAGGCACACCCATGCAAAGTACCCTCGTGCTTTTTCTTTCCCAATCAACACCGGCGGCTCCAAGCCCCTCCGTTTTGTAGGGTGGTTTGGGAAACACGGGGTTTTAGCAACCACAGTTCTAAAACGGCACCACGTGTGTGATCCCTACCCTTAACGACACAGCATTCACTGTGGGAAAAACCACTGTCATTATTAGGGGACCCTAGGGCCGGGGGGCCGAAGCAAACAAGTGTGTAAAGTGGCACTTTCCGAGTAAGTAGGTTTAAACGGCAGAGATCGAGCACACACGTTTCGGATTTTCGATTCGTTTCTTAGAAGCCTAGTACAAGTTTAGTGTTGGCTTAGTTCTGATTTACCACGGTTTAGTGTTGGTTTAGCATTGCTTTCAGTATTTGTTCAGAGGGCCCCCCAATTCGACTGCAGTTGGGGCTGGCATGGGGTTGGCAAGGAATGTTGTTTAGTATTGGTTTAATATTGCGGTAATCTTGGTTCGGTTTTAGGGTTTGGGATTTAGGAAACATTATAGATATGCACAGAGATATATATATATATACATATATATATATATATATGCTCACCCCGCCCACTTTTTCACTACTTGGGCCCACTGCTTCACTACTTTCCGGAATATGTTGCTCTCTGATCTGCTTTGTGCTTTCTGATCTGCTGTGTGCAATGCACTTACTCTGCTGACAGCCTCCTTCGAGTAGTACAATCTAAAATCCTGCCCGCCCTTCCTTTCACAGTATGCGCAAAAAGTATAACATATCTAAAACCTGGAGCAACTACCCCTGGGCCCTCCAGCTGGCATTGCCCCAGAGTTTTAGATGTCTTAGATTTTGTGTGTATATGCAGGTTTTGGAGCTTTGGTGCTCCAAAATGCTGTAAATATGCAGCATTTGGTGTCTCAAAGCTCCCAAACCTGCATATGCACAAACAAATCTAAAAATTCAGAAGCCAAAAGCTCGAAAACCTGCATATGCGCAAAAAAACTAAAAATTCTAAAACCTGAGCAACTATGCTTTTTTTGTGCATCTGCAGGTTTTGGAGCTTTTGGCTTCTGAATATTTAGATTGTTTCGTGCATATGCAGGTTTTGGAGGTTTGGTGCTCTAAAATGCTGTAAATATGCAGTATTTGGTGTCTGTGCATGTTTTGTGCATTTTTTGCTCAAAAACCAACAAAAACCCAAGGTTGTTTGCAGTCAGCAAGCAAAAATGCTGGTAGGGGCAATACCTTTGAGGATCTACAAGGTACATGTCAAAAACGGATTCCGTTTTTGTGGTTCGATGCCTGTTTGAATAATTGATGTGTGCAAAATAACATGTTTATGAAAAACTGCAAAATACACCGTAATTTACAGTGTTTTCTGACTATGCTGTAAACATAGCATGGCTGGCATGTAACACACTGCAGTTGATGAAAGCCAAAAAGTGGGCCCCGCAAGGGGGTGACCATATATATATATATACTTGTATTTAGGGGGACCTTCATTATTGGGGGGAAAGGAGGGAACAATTCTAAAACCACGGGCCCGGAGAGTTTGGCGCTTCCATGAGCGTTCTTGCAGGCTTGTTTCGGGTTTGGCGGGCCAAGGACTTTGGGCAGGCAGACCCTTCGTCCTTCCATGCTGCACGGATCTTTGCCCGAGAGGCGGGGTTGGGCAAATTGGGGCGCAAAGCCACCCGCGGAATTTGGAGGCTTGGTCAAAACTAGACATCCTCGGGAGGCTGCGTGAACCGTGGTTCCATGCTTAACCAGGCGGTTGGCTCAACGGCGCCCAGAGGCCTACAATCGCTTTGCAAAGTGCCTTCCCATCTACGCAGAGCGATCTCAGATCATGGAAGCACTACGTGAGGATTACTCCGTATTGGTGCTGAGTGCAGAGACGGGCAGTGGCAAGAGCACGCAGGCCAGCATCAGGCAGTATACTTGAGTATGATTACTATACTCAGTTGTCCAAAGCCGACCTTTTAAGCTTTTGGCTTCCTGGTCCCAAGTCATGTGACACGCATTGGTCCGAAAAGGTTAACCTTTTATTCCCGGGTCCTTTGTAGACAAGTGAGTATGGGATGTCTCTTGACGGGTGTTATGTTCGTCCCCTAGCAGCCTAGTCACATATCGGACAGGGCAGCACGCACACGATCGCATGACCCATGGGATGAACGTAAGAACATCGCATGGGGGCTACCTTTTTCTCAGAATAGAGGGGGGTTCTGCATTTGTCTTCCAGTAAGGCTGATGCTTTCCGCTTGGCTTTTACTGCAGCCCCCAGGTGGTCCAATACATCAGCGAAGTTGTCCCGGGCCGCGTGCTGTGCACTCAGCCGCGGCGACTGGCCGCAAACACGCTGGCAGACCGCGTCGCAGAGGAAATGCAAACCTTAGCGCCCCGGAAGGAGAGGACCAACCTGGTAGCCAGCGACACACGGTCGATGAACAAGAGGAAGCCCAAGATCCAGTTCCTCACTTACCGTGGCTCAGTGTCCAAAGCCGACCTTTTAACCTTTTTGCTTCCCATCTTCTGCTCAAGAAAGTTTAGCCATTGTCCCAAAAGGTTAAGCTTTGAGTTTCGGGTCCTTTGTGCTTGTGAGATTTTCTTGGGAACCCCCACCAACCCACTTTCACAAAATGGGGGCCAAACCCATTCAGGAGGTTCTTAGGTCCTTTGGGCAATTGGGGTGGCTCCTAAAAGGCTGACCTTGTAGTTTTTGGTCCTTTGGGCAAGTGAGGTGGCTGTTCATGTGACTCGTCATGGTCGCAAAAGGTTAGCCTTTTAGTTTTGGGTTGTTTGGGTCCGTAGGTGGCTGTTCATGGTCCCATAAGGTTGACCTTGTAGTTTTTGGTCCTTTGAGCAAGTGAGGTGGCTGTTCATGTGACTCGTCATGGTCCCAAAAGGTTGGCCTTTTGGTTTTGGTCCTTAGGTGGCTGTTCATGTGACTCGTCATGGTCGTAACAGGTTGACCTTGTAGTTTTGGGTCCTTTGGGCCAGTGTTCATGTGACTTGTCATAGTGGTTAGCCTTTTAGTTTTGGGTCCTTGGGTCCTTAGGTGGGGGGGTCCAAACCCATTCAGGGGGTCTTTATCCTTTGGTCCTTAGGTGGCTTGCTGAATATGCTTTACTACTGCCACGACTTGCCGGACGTGAGTGCCGTGATCGTGGACGAAGTCCATGAGCGCAGCGTCGCAGCCGACGTGCTGGTGGCCGTGTTGCGGCGCTGCCTGTCGCTGCGCGCCAAGGCAGGGGCCCGGAACTGGCTGGGGACCCCAGGGCTACGGTAAGGTTCCCCGCGAGTTTTCCCAGTACGTCTGGGCAGGTACCCCTGGAACATGCAACAAATGACAGGATATATGACTATAGAATGGGTACATCACCCGGGTATATAACCTGATATTTACCAGGGGTACCAAGATCCCAGGGGTACATTAAGTTTTATCCCCTAGACCGGCTGTCAAGTTTTTCCAAAGGGCACAATACAGGATTACATTGTGCGATGTTCCCCCCCGTTCCTCTGGTTTCGCTAGCTGGTGCCAAGGAGCTGGCCTAAAATTTGCTTCTAAAGAGGGAGCGACCAGGAACTACCAGGAGTTCTACAAGGACATGGCTGTTTGGGTTCCCCAATGTACCCGGGATGGTTTTGGTTGACATTATTGGGAGTCATGCTTTGGTCTTTGGGAAACGTACTTGTTTGGGGGTCCAAACCCCTACCAAGCAAAGGGCCCCCTGAAGGCTGGCAAGCGCCCGTTCAAGCTGGTGCTCACTTCGGCCACGATGAACGAGTCCCTCTTCGCAAAGTACTTTGCGCGCAAGGCATGGGATGAGGAGTCCCCGCTGGACGACAGCTGGGCACCCACGCTGCAGGTGGGCGGTCGCACGTTCCCAGTAGAAGTGCACTACGAGGCAGGGCCGGGCCTGTTTCTAAAGCGGCCACCTGTGGGTATTCCTTTAAAAGATCCACCAGCACTCCGGGCTATCAAGCTGTACCTAAAGTCATTTTTAACTTTGATAGGGTACCCTGTAACTTTTGGTATTCAAGGGTCATTTGATCACCCTTGGAGAGGGTGCTGGCAGGCTCTGGTTGTTGGGTGCCAAGGGACCCGGCCAGGCGTCAGGCAGCCAGAAGGACTACGCCCGTGCGGCAGAGGCCAAAGCGATTGCCGTTCACAAGTTGCTACCAGCGACTGACTTGGATGCCAGAGTCAACAAGGACATGATGAGCTGCACGTGGAACCAGCAGACTTACTTCTTTGCCGTTTGTTGTTCAATTTCCTCCTGGGCTACGGTATCATGACTCCCCACGGACTCACAAGCGGGCGGTGCCCAAAGCCGTTGTTGCTAATGTTGGAAGTGGATGTTGAAGGGACATGAAGCATGTCAAAAGAATCGGGTTCAGCTCATGGCCGGCGCTGGAACACTTTTGCTATAACCCCAAAGGGCCCCCACTGCCAGCTACTGGGAAGCCCCAGGGCCACAAAGGGCTCATGCATTCATAGAGGGGCGCAGCACGGGGAGCTGATGGGAAACAGGTTCATGAACCAGGGGCTTATGCGTGGGGGAGGCTGCGACCGAGGAAAACGATCCAGATCACCACAAGCGACGCTATTCATCAACCAGTAGCCAACGTTCCTTGCGGCAGGTTCCTCGCTTTCGCTGGGTTGACATTCATAGGCAACATGTTGGACGGACACACGAACGGCTGTGTTCAGGTTGGGCAGCCGAAAGGAAACTAGCAAACCGAGACTATCGTGCCAGCATTCCCAGCCCCCCAGACCTCCAACCCCTCACCTCACTTATTGGGCAAGCCCGCAGACCCAGTCCCTGCTTTGGCACCCCCTGAAAGACCCAGACAATCTTTATTGGGCGTTGCCTCCTGTGGCATCCCTTGGAAATGATTGGCATCCCCCTGTACCATCCCCCTGGACCCCCAAATCAAAGGATGAAGGTAAGCGCCCATATGTAAACCCACAGCTGTGTTTCATACCAAGGCTTCAGACAGCGCTTTATACATGGGTATGTGTCCAAACGAGGGACCCCTGGTAGGATGGTTTCAAGTGTAAATCAATAGGAAACCTCTGAACCATTGAGAGGGGTCCCTACTTTTGACACAGCCACATTGAACACTTTTCAGGGATGGGTTTTGGATATATACCATTTATAGAAGTGGCACTGCCTTACAAGCTTATATTGGTGGTGCATAGGCCGTCTCCAAAGCCCATCCCTGCAAATGCCCTCGAACAGCAGCTTTGGCACATTCCCGCATAACATAAGCCTAAACAAATGGAACAGGGTTCGGGGTACCATAACCAGCAGGGAAATCATGGCTCCTTACTTGCAATATTTAGGGCTTCCACCGTCGTACCTCCAAAGCCCATCCCAGCAAATTGACAGGATCTACAAGGCTTCCCCCTAAGTGGTGCAATGTTTGGGTGGGAAATAGAATGACCCTTGTCTGATCCAATCCCTGCAAATGCCCTTGAGCAAATGCCCTGACCCCCTGGAGGACATCCTGGTGTTTCTGTCCCAGGCGGACGAGGTGGAGCGCTGCGCGCGGGCGCTGCGGGAGGCACTGCCGGACTGCCTCTGCGTGCCGCTGCACGGGGGCTTGGACAAAGAGGAGCAGCAGGAGGCGCCGCAAGGGTCATATGGGTGGTTTCTAAAACAGGTTGGGGGCCCCAAATTACTATGTGAGCAACTGACAACATTACCAGCAGAAACCGATAGGGGACCACCCTAAACCGATACCCATGAAACCGGCTAAACCAACAGGGGACTACCAAAAACCGATACCCCAGTAATATTCCAGCTGCTCATATGGGTTTGTTATGCTTTGTGGTTGTCTTTTTGGCTACGAGACCAAATTAACCACAACAAACCATCACAAACCTCCTGCTGCCGCAGCCATAGAAAACACACCATAACAAAGAAGAGGTCAAGGGTCATATGAGTATGTGGTTAATTTGGGCCGGACATGGGGACTACCAATTCCCCCACAAAAACCAGGGGGACTACCCAAGGGTCATATGAGCTCCATTCAGAACTCCCTAGCAAAGGAAAGCAAAAAAGGGATGACTCTGAGGAAGCTGCCATATCATATGGGTTTGTTATGTTTTTGTTTTTGCTACCAAACGAAAGCAACCACCCCAAGCCACCACCCCAAACACACTTCCACTATATGGGTATGATTTTTAAGACTGGCGACCTCTTGGGGGATTTATGTCCACCAGCCAAATCATGTCAGGGGTGCCCTACTAAAGTTCATACACATTCAGTGATGTGGGTCTGTCTCAAAACAGGCTGACACTGAAATCGCGGTTTTCCTGTTTTTCCTTTTAAAAACAGCCAAAAGGTGGTTTATGAGCACTTCTGATCCATGAAACGCCCCCGAGCCGCGCTTGCATAAAGACCCCCTACTTCTGATCAACTAAAAGCCCCCAAGCCCCGCTAGCCTTAAAGACCCCCTTCTTTCTCTTCTATATGCCCATTGGAGCCCCGTCAGCCAAAAGAAGCCTCTACTTCTGATCAACTAAATGCCCTTGGAGCCTCGCAAGCCCAAAGACCTCCTACTTCTGATCGACTAAATCCCCCGCCTAAAGATCCCCTACTTCTGATCAACTACATGCCGCGGAGCCTGGCTAGTCTAAAGCTACTTCTGATCAACTAAATGCCCCCAAGGCCCGCTAGCCTAAAGCCCCCCCACTTCTGATCAACTAAATGGTCCCGAGCCTCGCTAGACCTCCTACTCATGATCAACTAAATGCCCCTGCGTCTTGCTTGCCTAAGGACCTCCTACTTCTGATCAACTAAACGCCCCCGAGCCGCGCTAGCCTAAAGACCCCTTCTTTCTTTTCTAAATGCCCTTGGAGCCCCGCAAGTGAAGACCACCTGCTTCTGATCAACTAAAAGCCCCAGAGAACCGCTAGCCTAAAGCCCCCCTACTGCTGATCAATCTTCCTACTTCTGATCAACTAAATGCCCCTACCTACTTCTGATTAACTAAATGCCCCCGCTAGCCTAAAGACCCCCTAGCCTTAAAGACCCCTTACTTCTGATCAACTGTAAATGCCCCCCGAGCCGCACTAGCCTAAAGACCCCCTACTTCTGATCAACTAAATGCCCCCGAGCCGCGCTAGCCTAACGACTCACTTCTGACCTCCTACTTCTGACCAACTAAATGCCCAAATGCCTTGGAGCCACGCTAGCCTAAAGACCCCCTACTTCTGATCAACTAAATGCCTCGGAGCCCCGTCCGAAAGACCCCTTCTTTCTTTTCCAAATGCCCTTGGAGCCCCGCAAGTAAAGACCCCCTGCTTCTGATCAACTAAAAGCCCCAGAGCACCGCTAGCCTAAAGCCCCCCTACTTCTGATCAACTAAATGCCCCCACCTACTTCTGATGAACTAAATGCCCCCGCTAGCCTAAAGACCCCCTAGCCTTAAAGACCCCTTACTTCTGATCAACTGTAAATGCCCCCGAGCCGCGCTAGCCTAAAGACCCCCTACTTCTGATCAACTAAATGCCCCCGAGCCGCGCTAGCCTAACGACCCACTTCTGACCAACTAAGCGCCCCCGAGCCGCGTTAGCCGGTTGTGTATTCAGCGCTCACCTACTAGTTCTAGCCCTTGTATTTGTGTATTTGGCACCCTTCTACGAATGCTAGCTTTGTTTGACCCCTTTCTGACAGTTCTTAGCCTTCTGGTTGCTTTTGTGCTGGTTTCCCTCTAGGGCTCAGTTTCTAAGGTTAGTTCTTTAGTTGGTTTTCCCGGATCTTGTTCCTGGTTTCTGGTTAGTTGGCGCCAGGCCTTCCGGCCAGCGGACAAGGGCCGGTTCCGGCGGAAGATTGTGGTGGCCACCAACGTGGCGGAGACCTCTGTGACCATCGACGGCGTGGGGGCGGTCATCGACTCAGGCATGGCCAAGCAGGCGCGCTACGACCCGGCGAAGGACACGGGTCCCGTCGAGATTTTCCCTCTCTGTAGGTGGCTTTAAGCACCTTAGGGGCCATGTTTGCAGATATTGTGTCCTTTTGGGTGGCTTTATTTCCTTTTTAGCTGGATTTAAACACCTTAGGGGCCATGTTTAAGCAAGACCTGGCTTTCCGCAATCTCATCATTTGCTTACAGCCCCGCGCCACACCAGCATATAATCAAACCACTCGCCAAAATCTATATAAAATGCTTCAAGTTATTCATTTTGAAGAATAACTTAAACCATTTCAAACAGTCTCGCAACAGTTATTGATATGTCTTTCACTTGATACATGGTCGCACCAAGCGTAATAAATTTATGTCTTCTTACATTTTAAACATCTAAACCACAGCACACCATTTTTCAATTCTTTTTCGTCAGGTCGTTCCAATTTTTCACCATTCAAACTTTTCTGTAAATATTGATGGTTCCCAGATTTCTCGTGTTGAGACTTCTTTTCTTTTTTAACTTCATAATCACACAATTCGCAATAATGAACTTTTTGCCGGTTTGCTTGTATTGTTGCTTTCCCTTTCTCGCTTTCTCTGTATTTCCTATTCTTTTCTTTTATTTGTTCAGAGTTATTTTCTCTGTATCTGCGCAGTGTCTCAGCCACTTTGTCAGGAATATTCAATGTCCATTGCTTCTTCTTTTTATCATTTTTAGTCTTATTTTGTTCTCGGCAGTAATTACAAAGTTTAATCATATTCTTAAACAAATCAGATGAATAAGTAGTATCACATTGCTTACATTTTTTCACTTCTTCAGTCATCCTCTACCAGAGTAAGAGACTATCCCTCTAAATAGTTTTAGACACAATAAATATCAAGGTTTAGTTTTCAACCAAATCCCTCTAACGAGGTCTGGGTAAGCCACCTGTCCCGAAAAACAAACACCAAACAACAAACCACACAAAAAACAAAACAACAAACAATACAATAGACTTTTACAACACACTCACCAACAACTCACAAATCAACTCACTTGGGATTTTGTATAAATCTTCTTGCTTATGCTTTACATAATTTTCACCCCATCTTTCCCTCTTTCCACTTGGTGCCCGTTGTGCAGTTTCAATATGTTTATTATTAACAACTTTACCGCAGTCTTTTTTACATAATGGTCTCGCTTTCCAGTTTGTTAGATTGTTCCATAACCGTGTTCTCTTACGATAGTTACATCCATATTTACAATAGTCAGTGTCATTAAACCTTAACCCATTCATAAAAGACTGACTTTTCAATAATCCTGTCTGCGGATTTTCAATAACAAAATACGGAAAACCGAAATAATCAATTATCTCTAATGTTTTTAATACAATACTATTAGCATATTCAATGTTTCTTATTCCCGTTGCTTTTGCTATGCTGTATTCTATACACGGGGGTGATGCCAAAATAAAATCAAAATGGTTCTTATCAACATGCTTATAATCCCATTCAAGTATATCACAATTAATATCAGCATTTTTCAAATCCAACGATATTACATGAAAACCTAAATCTCTTGCAATTTTACCAACACTGCCTGTGCCACTGAATAACTCTAGTAAATTCATTTATTACAGTTATTTAGATTTTAATTAATTTTTTGCAATCTCATATTTTCCCTCTTCGTTCTTAAGCAGTTTATAATATTCAATGGTTTCCTCTTTTGGTTGCTTAATACGCCCTTTGTTTAACATTTCCACATATTGTTTTGTTTGTCTTCAAAAGACCCTTTCGGACGACCCAATCCTTTCTTCTCAAAGATTTTACCCATCTTCTCCTTATCGTCTTCGTTATTGCTTTTAGGTTGGTTTGTTTGTTCATCAATAGTCTTAACAAGTTCGGACAATGCTTTAACATTCTTACTAATATTTACAAGTTTTTCATTAAATCGGTAATTGTAAAACTTTCATTTTCTGACATTTCTATATATATAAATATCTATATATTTATATATTTATTTATGCGTTTGAAGTGGTGTTAAATCTACTCTTTATTTGTTAATGGTTCATCATTTCTCGTATGGTGTCCTGTGTTTCATTATCACCATTATCCGAGAGTGATGCATCCTTACCCCATTTAAAAGTTATATTATGAACATATGTTTCTAAGTTGATACTGTCTTTAGTTTTATCAGTATTCATTTTCTTATCATTTTTACTAATTTTGAAACTTGTTGGAATACACTAGCATTTACAACTTCCCTTCTTCTGAATTTCTAACTCATTTTTAAGTTCTAACATTTTTTCACATTGGGCAAGCAAACTCAATAACTGCTGTTTCTTTAACAATTTCTTCTTTTTCTCTTTTTCCCCATTTATATTAAAATTTACATTTTTATTTTTGATATATTGTATCCCTAACATAATTAATTCTAATGAATAGTAACAACATTTTTTAATTTTATTATCAGATATGATTACTTGTTCTACTTTCTCAACTTCATCTATTATATTGATATAGTCTGAAAAAGTCCTATCCATATAAAATAATAGGATAAATTATTATACATTAATCTTATTATTAGAATATTCGGGGCTCAGCAATGGGGTTTTCTTTGCACTGGACAACGCAAGCGAGGTTCAAACTAATTCAAACTAATTAGCTTCAATGCTTATTGATTGAAGCAATGGAAAGCCTGTTCCATTATGTTATTCACCACCACACATAACATAATGATGTTCCATTCAATAAGAACTACAAGTTTTTTTAAAAAACAATATATAATTTAAAAAGTAAGTTAATGAAACTTTAACAAAATAAAGTTTCATCAAATTATTGGTTTATAAGTATTTATAATATTATTATTGTGCCTGATGTTCCCATTATTAAACCGATAAACATAACTGACTATGAATTTAAACAGTCTAAATATGAGCACGTGCCAAAACTACCATTTACAAGTATTATAGTTGCTTTTTCAACAGGAGGAAAGACAGTGCTTATTCAAAATTTAACATTGAATGTTTATAGAAATTCATTCGCAAGAATATTTATATTTTCACCCAGTGTGCATATAATGACTTTACATTTACAGAAGTTAAAAAGTATATCCGTGATGAGTTACACGTGGATGATGAAAAAGAACAGATATATGTTGACAATTATAATCCAACGGATTTAGAAAATGTAATAGAAAGACAGAAGAAAATAATAAATTATATGAAATCTAAAAAAAATAAAGAAACTACATTCAATATTAACCGTGATAGACGACCATGCCGATGACCCTAAATTTGTTAGATATAGTAAATTATTACACGGACTTTTTACAAGAGGTAGGCACGACGCCGTAAGTGTAATTTGTTTAAAACAAAAACATAATGTTTTGGCGCCAATCATTCGTTTAAATGCCAGTTCAGTATATATGTTAGGTTGAAAAATGCCAGTGAATTAATGAGTTTTATTGAAGAAAATAGCGCCATTGTTGATAAACAGCAATTATTAGATATGTACCATCAAGCCGTTAATTTTGCTCCATATTCTTTTTTCTACGTGAGTATGAATTCAAAAAACATTAACAACATGTTTCATATCAATTTTGAACAGACATTTCAAATTACAAATGATGAATAAAATAAATCCAAATTAAATAATTAATTATATAAATAAATAAGTCTAATTAAATATATTAGTATTATATGATATTTTATGATTTACCAATAGACATTAAAAAAATCGTATTATCTTATAATTTAGGCGATGTTAGATTATTGAAAATAAATAATAACAATATTATTAGAAATTATATTAATAAATTTAAACCAGTGCATATGTTTTACAAATTAAGAAATATACAATATTTTGAAATTGACAATATTAATATAAAAAATGGAATATCATATATTTTTAATTTAAGCGAGTTAGATAAATTGCATCAAAACATAAACCATTAAAATTATCAATTGATTACGTTGTGTTTATTAATACTGAGTCAATTAAAGGTCCGTGTCCTGTTGATAATCGTATTTTAACATCAAATAGTTTATTTGATATTTTTTATTTTATGAACAATGACATTAACAATAAGACAAATACATTTAAATATATGGTTGATGATTTTATTTCATTACGATTGAAAAAATAACTATTAAAATAATCAATGATGATAAACAAAGTTTTATTAGTAAATTTTATTCATATTTTTTAATTAACAATATGAATAATTTTTAATATTATTAATTCAGCATAATGAATAATTACATAATTGAACAGGAAACCTATATAATAATTTTGTTTGTTTTTCTTCTTCTAATTTATTAACTTTTTCATTTGGTGTTTTTACACTTTTAATCAAGAGACGCTCACGCGTATCTTCAACATCAATTTCATTTAATTTATCAAGAGGTGTATTATCAATATCAGTTTTCTTTTTGAAAAACCACATTATATATAATATTATTTAGATTTTAATTGTTCAAAATTATCTTTTTGTGGTTCTTCTTCTTCGTCTTCAGTTGGTGCTGGTATTTCTGTTGGACTTTCAGATGAAGAACTATGAACAGTAATAAGTGGAGAACTATGAACACTAAGCTTCATTTGATGAATTGCTGCTGCTACCTTGTGCATTTCCTGCCGTTATTTGATTAACTAAATCTGCGATATTTAGAGTTGTTGCAATTGCGCTATGTGATAAGTTTAATTTCATATCTGCTGTAGTAGCGCCGTTGTGTAGCATTATTTCTATCAGTTTTGTCAGTTTGAACTTCTTTTCTTCTTCGTCGCTACTGTCCTTGTCCTCTGGTGGTTTCTTTGGCGGTGGTTCTGGCGGTTTGTTGTTGTCAAGCATTGTAGTAAAGGCTGACACCATTGTGTCGCGTTGGTTTTTCAGTGTTTGTGTTGCTTGTGTTTTTGTTGGCTCATTTCTTTTGTATGTGTTGTGCCAAAAGTTTTTAAGCATTATTTTAAACATATTGTCTTGGTTTTCCTTTACCTTAAACGCTTCAAATGTCACGTTTAATGGTTGGTCTGCATGTATCATTGTATAACTTTTCGTCAGTCTGTCTGGTTTCCGTAGCAATCGTATCTGTGTTGGTTGCAATGTCAATAAATTCTCTCGGTATGCCCTTTTTCATCAGTTTTGGTGGCTGTATTGTTGTTGGAGTGTTTGGTTTTATTAGGTGATGTATTGAAAGACTGTCGTCATCATATGTATGTTTGAATTTCTGCTTCTTTCTTTTCAGTATGTTTTTTGTTGATATTAGCATTATTATTATTTATATCATATTATTTCTTACCTTTACCCTTAAAACTTGCCTTGAGTTCTTCTATTCTACCTTTGCTTAAATTTGCTATCCAACCACCGTTATCAATTGTGTCTAAAATCATATCCACTAAATATTCTTTGTATGTTCTCGCCTTGCCTCTGCCCTTGTGTCAATTCTTCCTGTATTTCGCTTTCTTCTGGCACTTGAACTTCTCTTAAATATAATTGAAATTTAATATAATTTACTGTTAAATTAGGGCTGTTTACCCAGTAAGCAGGACTAATATTATTATCTATTGTTGTTTTGAATGCTGGATATAATGGTAATGGCGGCGGTTCTTGTGCTGTTGAACTTGATGCTCCTGTGGCTTGCTGAACTGGTGTTGCATAAAAACTGTCATCTACTGCTTGAGGTGATAGTTCAGCATCTTCTATTTGCATTGTTTGTTGGTCGTCTGCTACTGCTCTACCTGCTGGCGCTTGTCGTGGTTCGGTTGGTGCTCATTGTCGGTTTGCTACCATTCTATGAAATAATGTGCCGCCCATATCTTTTAAACTTCAGAGCCTCCGGCTCAGTCCGCCGACATTGTCCTCTCCCTTTTCTCCTTCTTCCTCTCTCCCTTGTCTCCCTTGTGTGTTCTGCCGTCCTCTCTCCCTCCCCATCCTCCCCATCCCCCCAAGCCTCTCTCTCCCCAATCTCCCTCTCTCGCATGTATGTATGTCTGTATGTATGTATGTATGTATGTATGTATGCATGTACATATGTATGTGTGTATGTAATGTATGTATGCATGCATGCATGTGTATGTATGTATGTATGTAATGGAATGTAATGTAATGTAATGTAATGTAATGTATGTATGTATGTATGTATGTATGTATGTATGTAATGTAATGTAATGTAACGTAACGTAACGTAATGTAATGTAATGTAATGTAATGTATGTAATGTAACGTAACGTAACGTAACGTAACGTAATGTAATGTAATGTAATGTAATGTAATGTAATGTAATGTATGTATGTAATGGAATGTAATGTAATGTAATGTATGTATGTATGTAATGTATGTATGTATGTTTGTATGCATGCATGTGTGTTAGTATGTATGTATGTATGTATGTATGTATGTATGTATGTATGTATGTATGTATGTGTGTGTATGTATGTGTGTATGTATGTGTGTATGTGTGTGTGTGTATGCATGTATGCATGTATGTATGTATGTATGCATGTATGCATGTATGCATGTGCATGTATGTATGTATGTATGTATGTAATGTAGTGTAATGTAATGTAATGTAATGTATGTAATGTATGTATGTATGTATGTATGTATGTATGTATGTATGTATGTATGTATGTATGTATGTATGTATGTATGTATGTATGTATGTATGTATGTATGTATGTATGTATGTATGTATGTATGTATGTATGTATGTATGTATGTATGTATGTATGTAATGTATGTATGTATGTATGTATGTATGTATGTATGTATGTATGTATGTATGTATGTATGTATGTATGTATGTATGTATGTATGTATGTATGTATGTATGTATGTATGTATGTATGTATGTATGTATGTATGTATGTATGTATGTATGTATGTATGTATGTATGTATGTATGTATGTATGTATGTATGTATGTATGTATGTATGTATGTATGTATGTATGTATGTATGTATGTATGTATGTATGTATGTATGTATGTAATGTATGTATGTAATGTAAGGTAAGGTAAGGTAATGTAATGTAATGTAATGTAATGTATGTCGTATGTATATATCCTTGCATTTCCCCTTTGCTCCCCAGTATTTCCCGCAAAAAACACGGTGTTTCCAGCGTTTTCGCAAAGAGGACGTCCAGAAACACGGAGTTTTTCAGATTTTCGGCAAAAGGATGCAGGAAGCCCAAGCCAGCAAAAAAGCCGGCAGGGGGAATCGAGCCTGGGACCCCTGTTTTGCCACACCGGCTCCCCGAAGACTACGTTTAGTGGAACGTCATCAAATTGCCGCGCGGTACGTGGGGGACCCCCCCCTGTGTTTGGTTTGTTACACCATTGATCTCCCGCAACCATTTGGCTCAAGGCCTTCTTTGTAGATAGCATATTGCATTCATGCGATAGCAGTACAAAGGCTTGCAGACCGCTTACAGGAATAACAGTCAATACAAGCCACCAGGGACAATCCATCCTCCAATCATCCATATTGGCATCTTGGACTCTCTCCGGAATAGAGCCAGGGACCAAATCAACGACCTCTACTACCACAAGGGTACCAGTTCCTTTCTGGGATAGGCACCCCGGCAGTGGGCCTCAATTTGTGGTAGCGGAGCGGGTTTTCTGCAGAGATCCAAGGGAAGATGTCATCCGATGGAGAGGGCTTCATGGAAGCCTATTCAAGTATGGCCAAATCCACAGGCTATACGGAGGAAACACTCAATTTATTGATGACCGCCAAGCAGCCGCCATCGTGCGACGGAAAAGTCAGCTGGTTCAGGTATGAAGAACTTGTGGACGACTGGGTGACACTCACTACGGTGGAAGCACCCAAGAGAGGACCTTTGCTCAAAAGCAGACTCACAGGACATGCTTATATGTACAAGGCAGTCCTCCAAAATGACCTTTTGCAAGATCCTGATGAAGGAGTCAACTACTTCAAGAACACGCTGAAGAAGTACTTTTTGAAAGGTGCGAGCAACGTGTATCTGTAGGCTCAAGAGTTCCTCATTTTTACCTCAAAATTCGAAATCCTTCTTATGAGACTGAAGGCAGCATGGATGGACTTGATGCCAGTTTTCACGGCACAGTCCCCATCATTTCGACAGTCCGTACAGGAAGCAAATGCAAGAACAATTGCTCGACATCAGCAAGCAGCCGGTGTTCGAGCACCGCCTCCAGTCCTGCTCCATGAGGATGATCCGACAGTCCTCAGACAGTGTATCACGGGAATGCAGGACAGACAGCGGGACGCATTTCATTTCGGGGACAATCTCATTGCGCAGTTTTTCATCATACAGAGTGAATTGTCAGATCAGCAGAGAGAAAGACTGACGAGCGCAATGTCACTCAGGAACATTTCACTAGAGAACTACTCCTATGACATGCTGAAGACTCATTACCATGAACTCTTCATCACGACCAGAACATCCATTCAAGATCCATCCATCCGACCTCAAGGAGGCAACCGAAGCAACACTTTCTTCATCATCGAGCAAGGTGAATACGAAGGAGAGGAAGGCTTTTGGGTTGAGGATGAAGAAGGACTTGAAGGATTCATGTCAAACAACGATGAAGAGACATTCTGGGTCCTCGAGGAGAACGATGCGTTCATAGCAAGAAAAGTGTCGGGGCGGAACTTCAAATTCAAGAAGAAAAAAGGAAAAGGAAAGTCAGGAAACAAAAAGGGCAGTCACCAACGAGGTGGCTTCAAACCCTTTCGAAAAAGCGGTTCTGGCGGGAAGGCCAATATGGCCAATGAAAACTATGATCCCTACGACCAGGCATATTGGGGAAAAGGCAAAGGAAAGAAGGGAAAGAAAGGAAAATGAAAATTCCAATATCCCTATGATGGAAACAAGGGTTATCCACGCTATGAGAATGGCAAGGGAAAAGGCGGACATGACAAAGGAAAATCCAAGACGTTCGCAGCCATCTCAGAGAAGACGGAGGAGCAGCCCGCCATCCAGCAGACTGCACCATCCACAAAGCCTACCTATGCCGGTTGGACAGACCAAGATTGGGATCAAACATGGACATGGAACGAACATGGCTGGTACTCATCCCATGAGACATCCAGCACAGGACAAGCGTTAATGGCATTCCATGATGCATATGAGCATCATGAGAAAGAGGCCATCCACGAGAAGCTGATCCAATCAGATACAGTTTCAGAACACAATCTGTCCGTCACAACAAATCATGGCCTTCTGGCAACAAAGCTGATGGCGCCTGTCATCAACCCTCAGCACAACCCGACCTATGCGATTCTGAACAATGGATGTGCCAGATCTATGGGCAGCTGGCATGCAATCCAGCGTTTTACCCAGGCCATCGAACCAATGAAGGACATCATCTCCTATCAGTACATCCCGGCCGAGACCAAGTTCACTTTTGCAAACGGAGAGACCGCTAGGGTAAATTGGACCCTGCATCTTCGATATCACACAACTCCTCCATGCAGTACCAACATCGACGTCCTTGAACAAGGAACTGTACCGATCCTCCTCAGCATCAGTCAGATGCGGAACCTCTACATGACCATCGAGCATACACCTCAATGTGACAAGATCACATGCAAGGCCTTTGGCATGAACCGTCAAGCAGTTCCAGTATCCGGTACAGGACATGCACTCGTCGACCTCGCTGGAGTTGCAAGAGTGAAGGCACATGGAGAAATTGCTCACAAGGGCCTCTCCAACTATGTCTACGATGATGACAACAGCATCAAGTTTCCCTCCGGGGATATCTCCAAGAGTGAAACTGTTTGTGCAGCAAAATGATCCGAGACAAAGGAGGACCTAGCAACTCCTAAAATCATTGGGTCTCAAAAGCAGGACCATTGGATCCTTGACAAGAAGAACAAGCAGCTCATCCGTGTGCACATCACGCCCCGCAAGGCGCTGTTCACACCAAATGGAGCCAAGGAATGTCCAATCAATCCTGATAACATCAGCCGAGAGCGTACTACGGAAATCATGGATGCATCCGTAGGTGGAGATCCAGACATACTAGAAGACAATTGGAGACTTACATCCCAGGCAAACAAACAGATGATTAACCTGTGGATAGGTAAGACCATATTCACCTTCGCGGACAATTCGCTTAAAGACGAAGAAGCAGGTTCAGGATCGGCAGCAGACAGGATCATCGACAGGAAGGGCCGGTCGACCATTGAGCCAGATCCTTTCGCACCATCCTCAGAAGAACCAACATCGCTTCCGCTTGCCCTAGGCAGAATCCACAAGCGATTGTCAAATCCCGAAGAGTTGAAGAAGCTCCACCTCCAGCATCATCACATGACAACAGATCAATTTCGATTTAGAACTCGCTCACTTCATTTGCCGAAATCAACATTCGATCTATTTGACAAAATCCGAAGTGAATGTGAAGTTTGCCAAGCGGCAAAACATGCACCATCACGAAGCAAGACGAGTGGACTTCGGGCGGACACCTTTGGTGACATGACATTCATTGATCACTGTCAAGTTCCTCTTGGAACAGGAGAACACATCATTGTTTTTGTCATCCTGGATGGAGCAACAACATTGCTCACTGCAGAGGCAGTGACAACTACGCAAGAAGTCGAGAACATCACTGTCCTCAGGAACTATTTTGACCAGTACCACTTGCAGCCCAAGTCAGTTGTCGCAGATCAAGCCTTCATGACAGAGACATGGGAACATTTCTATCAGTCCCTTGACATCACGCCGGTATCCTTGGGACCGAACACACCATGGCCAAATCGAGCTGAAGCAGCAGTTCGACTCCTGAAGGCACAACTCAAGATCATGCTAAGTTCCATCAAGGCAGGAACAGCACCTGCAACACTGAAGAAAGTGACACACAGACAGCTGGTGAAGGCCGCTGCAACTGTCAGGAATCAGACTGTCACCTACGGGGGTGTAGCACCATTGGAGCTCGCGTTCGGAAGACGACCAGCAGATCTCATCCAACTCGATGTCGCAACACCAACTCAGTTGACGATTGACAGGAATGAAGAAGAGTTGACAGCCATCCAGATCAAGCAGCTGTCCAAGCAAGCATTCCAAGAAGCGCGTCAATCCGAAGACATCCGACGAGACCTTGCTCAAAATCTCCGAATTAGTTCTAAGCCTCTTCAGGTGAAGGACAAGGTATTCTACTGGCAGGAAGACAAATCCAACATCCGTTCCGATGGAAGCAAGTGAGGAATATGGCTGAAAGGAAAAGTCATTTCCATAAACTCACAGACATTGGCTACAATGAATGCTATGTTGGTTCAACCATACAATCTTTAAGCAAAAGGTTTGGGCATCACCGTGAAACATACAAATCAAATGCGTGTTCGTCAGCGGTGTTGTTTGAGAAATACGGCAAAGAAAACTGTAAAGTAGAACTGCTTGAAGATTACCAGAGCAACTGAAAGCAAGAGAAGGGCATTACATTCAGCAGTTAAACTGTGTCAATAAATTCATTGCTGGTGGGACTCAGTCAGATTGGGACAAGAGATACTACAATAACAACAAGGAGCAGATGGCAGAGAAGCACAAAGCATATTACAAAGACCATAAGGAGCACATCAAAGCAAAATCCAAACAATAGAGAGAAAACACCAAAGAATACAAAAAACAACAAGACAAAGAATATAGGCAGAAAAACTGGGAAAGCATCAGAGAAAAGAAAAAGGAACACATACTTTGTGAGCGCGGGTGTTATTCAACCAAATCACATATCACAAGACATAAAACAACTACAAAGCACACAAAGGCAATGGAAGAGCAAGAACTAGCAAAACTGAAAAAATGCTAATAACAAATACTTCAACCAGCTTTATAATGAAGAACTTGACCATGAAATCGGTAGGACAGTTGCCCAAATATGGTTGAGATAAAAAAACAATCATTATTAAGATAATCAATCATTATCTTAAAAATGAACTACTACTACTACTACTACTACTACTACTACTACTACTACTACTACTACTACTACTACTACTACTACTACTACTACTACTACTACTACTATGGCTTCTGCCACCCGTCGCTCCTACCCTCTCCCCCTTTGGTGGAACCTCTTTCCCCCTTTGGTGGAAACAAGTTTATCACTTTTTTAATAGGAGCTTCCCCCTTTGGTGGAACCTCTTTCCCCCTTTGGTGGAACCTCCCCCCCTCCCTCGGCGGAAGTCTTTATGGTGGAAGTATTATTGTTTTTATTTTTGATGCCGTAGGTGAGTGTTATGTAATTATCTGTTGTGTTGTTTGTTGTTTTGTTTTTTGTGTGGTTTGTTGTTTGGTGTTTGTTTTTCAGGACAGGTGGCTTACCCAGACCTCGTTAGAGGGATTTGGTTGAAAACTAAACCTTGATATTTATTGTGTCTAAAACTATTTAAAGGGATAGTCTCTTACTATGGTAGAGGATGACTGAAGAAGTGAAAAAATGTAAGCAATGTGATACTACTTATTCATCTGATTTGTTTAAGAATATGATTAAACTTTGTAATTACTGCCGAGAACAAAATAAGATTAAAAATGATGAAAAGAAGAAGCAATGGAAATTGAAAACCCTGACAAAGTGGCTGAGACATTGCGCAGATACAGAGAAAATAACTCTAAACAAATAAAAGAAAAGAATGGGAAATACAGAGAAAGCGAGAAAGGGAAAGCAACAATACAAGCAAACCGGCAAAAAGTTCATTATTGCGAATTGTGTGATTATGAAGTTAAAAAAGAAAAGAAGTTTCAACACGAGAAATCTGGGAACCATAAATATTTTTACAGAAAAGTTTGAATGGTGAAAAATTGGAACGACCTGACGAAAAAGAATTGAAAAATGGTGTGCTGTGGTTTAGATGTTTAAAATGTAAGAAGACAGAAATTTATTTTTCTTGGTGCGACCAAATATCAAGTGAAAGACATATCAATAACTGTTGCGAGACTGTTTGAAATGGTTTAAGTTATTCTTCAAAATGAATAACTTGAAGCATTTTGTCTAGATTTTGGCGAGTGGATTGATTATATGCTGGTGTGGCGCGGGGCTGTAAGCAAATGATGAGATTGCGGAAAGCCAGGTCTTTCTGTTTACAGGAGTTCCCCGTGCGCTTTAAAGGGAAAGTTCGGGGGAACCCTGAAGGATGCCACAGTGCTACGGGTCGGCCTCATTGCGCAGAGCAGCGCGAAGCAGCGGGCCGGCCGGGCTGGTCGCACAGCGCCCGGGGAATGTTTCCGACTCTACTCGGAGGAAGAGTTTGCAGACTTGGAGAAGGACCAGCCGGCAGAGCTTCTGCGAGCGGATGCGACAGCCGCAATCCTGATGGTGCTCCGGCAGATTCAGCGCCAGCCAGAGTGGATAGACAACATTCGGGAGTTCCCATTCGTGGAACACCCTGGCGATGCCCGACTTGAAAAAGCTCTGGAGATGTTACACCACTTCGGGGCCCTGAGCAGCATCGACAGCCCCAAGCTCACCGAGCAAGGTATGGCCATGGCGCAGATGTCGGTGCAGCCAAGGGTGGCCGCCATTTTGTTCGCGGCGCAGCGCTTGCGTGTGCTGGATCTGGCGAGTGTGGTGCTGGGCATGACGCAGCTCACGGGCTTTCTTTTCCGGCGAGGCCGCAGCGATGAGCAGAAGGCCCGTCCCCACCCCCTTGAACATGGAATTGGGGGGAGGGGTTGACCCCTGGAGATCTTATATAGGGAAGACGGAACGATGAAAGGAATTGGGGGACACCTATGTTTGGCCATTCAAAACATTCCCCTTTCCACCACACCCAAAGGAACTAGCATGTTGGGTGATGTTCCGGAGGCCTCGGTTCTCCAGCACCGCAGCGACTTCGCGCAGCGCTTCCCAGGGTTGGGGGACGTGGGGGCGGCGGCAGCTGTGTGGCTGAGCTCCAACAAGGAAGTGCAGCTGGGGCGCTGGTGCTCGGAGCACTCAGTGGGCTTCCATGCTTTGAAGGAGGGCAGAGGCCTTGTCAACAGCATCCTGGTTGTTAAGTACCCATTTATGTTCCAGTTGAGTGCCCGTTTAAGTCATTTTCAAGTTAGTTAAAAGTTTCTAAGCATGACCAGCCAGCACTGTGCACCTTTTTTCCCATGCCGCTGGGCAATGAAGGCATGCTCCAGGAGATGCAGCGCTCATCTCTTGATGCCTGGCTTTGCCCGGCCTGCCAAGCGCAGAACGGCCAATCTCTCGTACAATGTTCCGGTTGCGGGCTGGACAAGGCTGAGGCCGAGAGCGCGGATGCCGGGGAGACTGCCAGAGCCCTGGAGTCATTGACAGAAGAATCCTTTCGAGACGAAGCTCGTTTGGCCTTGTTGGTTCAAGCCTTACTTGCCGGTTTCTTTGGCAACCTGGCCTTTTACCTGCCCCCACGGCCAAGCGACGAAAAGGCATTGCCAACCTATTACATTCCTCAGAACAGTCAGGTTGGCAGGACGCAGCCCGTGGCTGCTTTCCGGCTCAACACTGCCTACCCCAAAGTTATCTTGTTCATGGAGATTATGGATTCGGGATACATCAGCATCAGCAATCTATGCGGAGTGAACGAGGGCTTCGAGAATCAGCTGCCTGCCACTTACCGCGAGTCTCCCCGGTTCCAGTCTTTCCTGCAGGCTGCCCGGCATCGCCAGCAGATGAGCTATCCCAGCGTTGTGAAGGTAGATTGCCCGCTGGCTTTGCGGCGCTTTGCTGGGCCGAGGGGCCAAAAGGTTGCTGCTTTGCAGGAGGAGCTGCAGGAAGATTTCTTGGAGGAGGGTGAGGTCCTAGTCATGGAAGTTGACCAAAGAGCACGGATGGTGCTGGTCATGTGCAGCAGTGACCAGAAGCGGGAGGAGATTGCTTCTATTGTGGAGTCCCAGGTGTCAGCCATTGCGGTTCAGCTGAAGCAGCGGCGGAGGGAGTGGGCGATCCCTGGCACGGGCGCGCGGGCAGTGGTTGGTACCGGCGGGGTGTGCAGCGAAATTCTGCTGGCAGCTGGGCAGTCCATCTCCGTGGTCTTCAACACCACTGATGCCGCTGATCGCCTCAGTGAGCCGATCAAGACGCTGCGACAGATCCCCCCGGGCTTTTTTGCCGAGTTGGCAGCCAGCAAGCTCCAAGACGTCACTGACCTGGACGCCCAGTGGGTCATCCCCACCTGGACGACATATGAGCGCCAGGCAAGGCAGAAAAACAGCCGCATTACAGACCTGAGGGAAATGCCTTTGGCCAGCACCGTGGCAGCGATCGAGTACACAGCAGGTGGACTTTGCTACCGCTGCAACCCGTTCCTGCGCGAGTGCAAAGAAGGCCAGTGTAGACCATTTGCGCCGTACCTCCACGCGTTGCAGAATTTCGTGCGGAGGCGCTCATTGCACGCAAGCAACCTGGGTGCGCAAGTCGTCTACCGTGGTTGCAGCATTCCTCTTGCCAGTGCTGCTGAGTATGTCGTGGGCCAATCAGTAATTTGGCCGGCATTCACCTCCACATCGACCTCCCGTCAAGTAGCCCAGCAGTTCGCTGCTGCAACCGCGAGCTCCGGTTCTGAGACCTTTCTCTTTGAAATCACCATCCCGCATGCTTGCCCTGTGACTTGACTTTCAATTTTGCAAATGGTGTTCGATTTGTTGGGTTGGTCCCTTGGGTGGGACGCGAAGAGCTCAAGCCTTTTCTGACAGCCCACTGAGGTGAATGACATCTCTGTTTTTCCAGGAGAGGCCGAGATCTTGCTACCAGCTTTTAGTGTGATGAAGGTGGTGGGCATGCATGCCTTTTCAAGGGGAATGCGAATGCGCTTGGTGGAGCTGCGCTATGAGCCTTTTGCTGCGCATCGCTTGGTTGCGGAGGGGGACCAGCGTTCCGGTGAGGCCGCGCAGGCGGAAGAGGGGCCAGTCATCATCCAGGTGAAATCGCGGCTGAAGGGCGAGGCGGGGATCGCCGAAGAGCTGGGCCGTCAGCTCGCGCGCTTTGATGCCGGAGTGGATGCCGATGTGCGCTGGGACAGCGAGCAGCACCGAGTGTGGGGCCGCGCGAGCTTCCGCACGACAGAGGCAGCATCCCGGGCCTGCGGCCTACTGCAAGGCTCCATCATCGGCAACCGCCTCATCACGATGAGGCCAGCGCCAGTGCAGACCAGCGGTTTGGCTCTGCAGTGCCGTGTGCGAGTTCGACTGACTGGAGTGCCGCACCGAGGAATGGCAATCGTTGACTGCGGGTCCCGAGAAGCGGTCGCTGACATTGTCGGACAGCAGGGCGAAGATTTCCGGGTCCCTGTTGATCTGGTACTGCCAGGCAAGGGCGTCGGCAAAGTCCAGGCCCAGCCATTTCGAAAGGGAGGCAACGGCAAGGGTCAAGGACTGGATTCATTCAAGTGTACATTTTGGGGCGCTCTTCCAAAAATGCTTGAACAAACTGGGGTGCACTCCTTACATTGTCCTTATAGTCCACGATTGGCAAAATTGGCAATTTGGGACTCTTGGATTTCTTGGGTTGTCACCGCTTGGTGGAGCCAGAAGGAGCCAAAAGAGCCAAAGGCAAGGAGCCAAAGGGCGAGGTGCAGCCCACTTTGCTTCACCTCTCCGGCATCCCCGGCCACGTGACGCAGTGGCAGCTGCAGAGCGCGCTGGCCAGCAAGACCCGGCTCTTCTCAGACGCGGTGCAGCCGCTGAAGCGCGACAACCAAGCCATGCAGGCGGAGGCCGAGGCTCTGAAGAAGCAAGGCGCGCCCAAGAAACGTGAACGACGCGTTTTGTTTGGCCACGTGTGACACCATGGGTCGAAAAAGCCACGCTTTTTGAGGAGGAGGTGCTTTTGCAAGGCAGGGGGCAGCTCCGCCCAGGTGTGGCCGGCACAAAGAGCCGCCAGTCTTTCGTATTGTCTCTTCTGCCGGTGCAGCCGGACTTTGTGGAGGAGACGCAGATCAAGTTCGGAGCGGAGTATTTACTTTGGTTTGACTCACCAGAGACCGCAGAGCAGGCCAGTGGGCATGTCGAGGGGCTTGGGGAGAGGCTTTGTGATCGCGCCGAGTTCTTTCCGAAGCGCCCCCTCTGACCTGTAACCATTATCTCATTTCATATCTTTGCGGAGGGCATTCAATGAGCACCCAACGCGCATCCTTTGCCCAGGCTTCCATCGATACATCGGCCCCACGCTTGGCGTAGTCGCACCAATGCCTTACAAATCATATATGTTTCTTTATCATGCATCAGTGAGCCCATCCTTAGCTTATCTCAGTATATTTATTCTCCCCACTCGAACGCAGCGTCGCGCCGATGCAGCTAGCACAGCTTGAGCGATGCTGAGCCTGCACTTCAAGAAGCGGCTCAAGGCCACGAACGTGCAAAATCACAGGCCCTCCGAAGTGGCCTGGACTTAAAGAAAGCAGCCAGCACAGTGTGAACACGTTGCGCCAGCGCATCAGGCCAAGGAAACACAACCCCCGGTAACAGCCTTAAAATACCACAAGAAGGCCGAGTTACCTGCTCCACTTTCAGCTCCCAACCAAACACATCGGCAACCAAAAACAAAGCAAAACGGAAAACACCAACCAACGCCCCCAAGGTCCGAGGAAAGGTCTCACCGGCAGAAAGTGCAGAGGGGTCAATCCAAGTCTGTGTCCTTTCATTGGAAACCAAAACGGGCAAAACAACAGCGGACTGCAGGTGGAAACCAACAAACAATTCCAAAAAAGACACAGGCATTTCCATGGTGGCCTCCAAATCTAAACTCGAGATCCAATCCGTGAGAGCCCTGGCAGTCGTGCCACTGAAAGCCCTCACCTGCTCATGTTGACTAAGCAGCGGATATGGATTGAGAGGCAAAGTGTCAAAAAAGTCTCCAGTATTTGGAGATGCGGTCAAAAAGAAATCGTCTCCTACCCAATCTTCATCATCAGGATCAGGGGTTTTGATCAGGGCTTTCTTGGCCAACGCAAGGAGAAAAAGCTGAAAACGACGACTGCAATTGCGGTTATGTAGATGCTGTACACAAAGCTCATCATACAGTTTCCGAAAACCAGCCGTGTCCGCATTCATTCGAGCTGACTTGGCAGCAACATTTGCTGCCTCATTCCAGTGTGCCTGCCACACCAGGTCAGAGTCAGCTACATCAACAAGTGCCGCCACATCCACATGCGCTGAGGTTTTGATCAGTGTGACTATGCCGTCCAAACTAGCAAGAAGCTGCAAGACCAGCTCCCACAGGTCTTCGTCCTTCCAGGCAGATGGAACGGCGCCATGCCGACACAAGTAGTCGTAGTCCGTGTAGACAATTGCTGAGCATGCATGAAAACGGCACCATGCCATGGCCACTATCACTGCATAAAGCTCTGCGCGCGCATTGTTCTGCAACATCCCAGGTAAAAGACCGCTCTGCAGCACAACTGCTCCGTCTGCATGTACACAAGCCCAACTTGCCAAAGCCAGTGTGGGCACTCTGGCATCTGTGCAGGATCCATCAGTGAAAATATGTTGAACACTGCCTGAAACCGGTGCTCTGAGGAAATGCCATGATGGGTCAGAGCAGCGCAGCACGAACTCCACATGCCAACGCAATCCGGAAAAGCAGCACGCTCTTCTGCATAATATCCACAGGATAATGCCCTGTGTTGCAGAGTGTCCTCTTGTCCACAATGCTCGCAAAGACAGGAAATGGAGATGTCAAATTTGCTCTTGAAGGTGTTCAGAAAACAAGTGCCATCCCGTATGCAGTCCAGCAGCGCACTGTCAGTGCGATCCAAATTTCGCGGTTTGAAAAAGGAAACATGGTAATCAATCCCTGCCAAGCCAGCATAGTCCCGACGGTGGCCTAGTTCTCCAACCACCGAGCATCCCCAAGCAAATTCAACCAACTTCCGGAGGTGTTGCTTTGTGAGAAGCAGAAGGTCAAAACAGCCAAAATCTGTGCCCAGAAGCAAATCAGCAGAGATTGTCCATCCAAACCAGGCACAAAAATCGAGAATCTTGGTGAAAGGGCCATGTCCTCTTTTACCATCATGCAGTTCAATGTATCGCGCCCAGCTGTTTCGAAGACCTCTACTGATCATCATTTGCTGAAAGAAGGTGCGCCAAGTCGTCCAGCAGTCATAGAAACCGGGATCTGTCAAAATTGGCAGTACACAAGCAAGCCTCAGTGCGGGATTTGCGCCAGCTCTGTCCACTCGCAGCCCACGCATGGTCCAAGTGCGGAGTTTGATGATCCACCGCCATCCAAACGTAACCTGCGCACATCCATGCAAAGAACGCGGAAAAAGAGCTGTATGTACCACCAGAAGTTTGTACCACAAGGCAATGTTGAGTTTCCGCAACTTGTTCCAGAAAGGCTGAACATCCAAGATCCGAGTCTGCATCTGTCGATTACGATGTTGCAGGCCATAGCACATGGAGGCGCCCGTGTCTTTACCAGCCAATCGCACAGGGAAGCCCAAGGACTCGAGCAACTTCCTGTCAGCCGGAGATGTTGACCAGAAGGAAGACTTTTCCTGATCAATTTCCAGTCTGAAAAGATCAGTCCACACCTCCATGGTCAGGTATCCCTGCACAATGTCAGCGTAGGCACCACCCGTGATTTCCAAGTTGTCAACATAGCTGTACGCGGTAACCGCTGGACAAAAGGCTTCCATGTAAGAGTGAAAGGCAAAATTTACCAGAAGCATACCGAGGCAGGACATAGCATCCCCTTCTGGCAGCCCTGTGTCCGAGCCGCTCCAGCCGCCAATTTGCCCTCGAACCTTGAAAGCCCTTTCAGAGTGCTGAAGAAAGGTCATCCAGGCATGTCTGACAGGCTCCGGAATACCCAACCGCTCTGCAAGGAAAGATATAGGAGTCCGTGGCAAGCAATTGAAGCACCGAACAATGTCAATGAGCCCACCACTATATGCACAGCCCGTGACGCCCGCCAATTCAACGCCAGCTTGAATAGCATAGGTGATGTCAGCGCAGCTTCTGCCTGCAAGGTAGCCATGTGCGTGAAAGGTTGGCTGACCCAGCAAGTTGCCGGAGGAAAGACCTGGATCTGGCACAGCCCCAAATTCTGTAAAGCAGAGAAAAAAGGGTTATAGGCCGAAACTGCTTGGCCTCCTGCGCATCCGGCACCTTAGCCAAGCAAGAAACATGTCCTTGAACCAGTTGTCGAGGCCAAGTACCATGTTGTTCGACCTCAGTATAAAGGCCTACCAGGTCTCCCAGAAAAATGTCGGGCAACTTGAGAACGTCTTGTTTTTGCCATCCATCAGGCCCACGGGTTCGGAGCCCTCGGCCTTTGCTCAACACCTTGGTGACATCTGCAGCCTGCAAGGGAGCATATTCAAACTGCAAGCGAGGCATGTGCTGCGCTGCAAATGCATATATTCTCCTCCAAGCATCCGCGAGCACATCAGCCAGCGTCTTCCAGCGTTGTTCCCATAACTGGCGCAGCTCGGCTTGAATTTCCATCACCGCAGTTAAAGGTCGTTCAACGTGAAGCTTTTGCCCCGGCACCAACAAAGTGTCTGCATCTAGCCGCACCCAGGTAGCATCCCGGGTGTCGTCTGGAGACCGCTGAATGCTCACAAGTTCATGATTGAGGAAGAAATCACCATGTAAAGAGCATGGCTTGGAGAGCTTGACCAGGTCTTCTTCCACATCCACTTCCACAATTTCGAAATAGTCCTTGTGGACAATAGAATCCAGAGGCAAAGGAGGATCTGGCTTCATGCACTTGAAAAGATCAGTGAGAACTTGCTCTCGACGAAGCTTAACAACCTTCCGACGAAAACCCACCTCTTCAGCCTCAAGCGCTCGGAAATTGAGCCGGAAATCCTCAAAGACATCTTCAAGCATCTGCAGCAACGGTAAAGCGTCAGGAATCTCTTCCGGAGAAGCTTGCAAACGAATCCGTCTATCGCTCCACCCGCCTCGAAAGCCACCGACAAATCCTTTAGCTCGGAGAATTGAAGACCAGCATTGCGCTTGGTAAGTCCACGCTCCAGGGGATAAATGACCATTCCGCAGAGAATGCAGCAATGCTTGTAGACGCCTGAGCTGCCACTGGTGGACTTTCCGCCCCAAGAAGTCATGTTGCAGAGCCTCTTCACCAGGACGAGCAGGGCGGCAAAGGCGCGCTGCGGTAGAACTCCGCTTGGGCTCAAGGCATTGCCCTCTGCCTCGATACCTGGCCGGCAAAGAACCATGCTCCACCTGGTAGAATCCGTGCAAGGACTGTTCCACTCTGTCACTCCAGGTCTTGAAATTCTGAGTCATCCGGTCCCTGTCCCACCGAAAAGGAGCAAAATGTCCACTCACTTGCGAGCGCCACGCATCCGTATCAATCCGTTCCCATGGCATAGGCGAAGGATAAGACCAGAAGGCAGTAGGCTCATCTGCGCAAGGGAAACTGAAACGCCCCTGCACGACCGAATGATCAGGAAAACCATTGTGAGTAACCTGCACATCCACCAGATGACTGAGCAGTTCTGGAGAGGCCCAGAAGAAATCCCGCTGCGTCGCTCCTTTGCAGGTACTCATCATTGGTCGATGCCATCGTTGCCACGCTTCAAACTGTAGTTCCCTCCATCCCAGTTGCTGCCACAGCAATGTTTGTTCAAGTTGAAACAAATCAGCATTGAAGTCCCCGCAGACATACCGCATGCCACGAGTTCCCAGAACTATATGCTGCGTCACAGCTTCCAGAAGATCTCCTGTGATCTTGAGAGGGTGCTTGAAAGTAGGAGATTGAGCCGCCCCATACACCACTGCTCCAATCACTTGGTTCCGCCCCACAAACGTACTACTCGTCAAAATCCTTCCAGATGAGAATTCGCAGCCCTTCCACGGGAAAGCGAGCTGCCTCAGCGGGAAGTCCGACATCACACAAACACCTGTCCATGCTCCAGCAACTGAGTCTATTGTCCTCGGCGGGGCAGGAGCTCCTCGAAGCAAACGAACATCTCTGCCAGAGTCTCGCGTTTGATACCTCACTTTAGCCTTGAAGGCTGCAAAGCCATCAGCTGTCTGCTGAGTCTCTGTGAGACCCCATATCCCAGGAGTCAAATCCATCACTGGTTGAACTCGCTTGGTAAGTCCAGCAACATTCACCGTCCCCATGGTGACCTCAATTGTTGCGGGCCCCGGGTTTGTTGCTTCCCCAATCCTGCGCGAAGCCACCTCCACAGGACCAAGCAAAAGAAAAAGCAGCCAAATAATGCACCGGAACCAGGGCAGCCTAGACTGCAGTCGCTGCCCCTTCCTGCATAGTCAGCTCGTCTTTGCTCTTTTTTCCAGCAATGCCTCAAGACGGCTTGTTTGCTGGTTGATTGCATGGTCGATATCCGCTCGCACGGCCGTCTGGATACCTGAAAGTTGCTTCTGTAGGGAAGAAGATGCAGCAGCCTGCTCGTTGACTGCCAGCCGCACCTCCTGCAACTGCGCGTCCTGCTTCTCAAGCTTACCCTCCAAGGAGCCAACCTTGTTGCCAACTTCTTGAAACCAGGCATTGAACTTCACATGCTGCGCTTGAAGCTCCTGAGTAGCACTAGCATTGCTGGAATCAGCAGCATGGTCCATCACCACATCATTGCCGACCATCTGCTTGAGCTCATCAACCTGCTGCTGGAGGCAGCTATACTTCATTCTGGTCTCGCCTCCTCCCTGATCAGCTGCATCCGGGAAAATCTTCTTCTGCAAGCTCGGCCCACCAGGAGTTTTCCAAGCCGCCCAAGGATCATGACCTTCCTGCCATGGATCACCAGCTGAGTCTGACTTAGAGGAAGCCTTGCCACGCATCACAGAAGTGGTCCTCGCAGACGCAAACATCATCTTTGCTTGCTGAGTTTTGGCTTGCGGCTTGGTCTTCTGGGAGATAGTCACATCGCCATGATCAGTGCTCTGCAGCAAAGAATCTGGTTGAAGATCTGCACCAATCTCCCAGTACTTGCCCATAGCAGTGGACCTCAGAGGCCTAAGCGGCCGTGCCTTCCACTTCCAGCTAGCCAAGAGCTGAACAATCTGTTCTTTGCCCATGCCAAACGGAAGGGGCCCAACCTCAAAAGTGTGCACAATTGGACACGGTACCATAGTGGAGTTGGGATGGACCACCTTGAGTACAGACATCTCATCCTTTTCCAGGACACGCAGGCCAAGCTTGTACTTCATCCTGGCCAAACCCAGAACTTCATCCAGACTTCTCATGTGCTTGAAGGCCTCATCACTGGTGGTTCCTCTCGGCAGCCAGATCACCTTGTAGGCATCACATATTTCATGCACCGTTGCAGCCCTGGGCTCGAAAAAGATGCCATGCCATCCACTCACCGCCAAAATATCTCTGGCTCCACTGGTAGGTACACGCAGATAGACCGAAAAACAATCCGCATGCATCATCTTGGAAGGAAATCGGGTCGCACCAATCCAAGCCTTTTCAGTTTGTCCTGTACCAGGGGCTGCAGCAGCACACAGGGGCGGGGTTGCAGATGGCGCCGGCAGTTCAAAAGGCAAGGCCAAGAAGCAGTGAAGGCGCCGGATGTGCAGCTTATCCCGGAGCATTTGGAGCTCATTCCGGGAACCTTTGTGGACGCGAGTGAGAAGACGGTGAAAGAGATCACTTTAAAGGTGGTTTCAAACAGCCGCGGCATTGCGATTGTTACTCCGGAGTTTGCCTTGGAGCTTGCTTCCAACTCCAAGAACTTGAGTGTAGAGGCCTTGGCTGTCTTGACCATAGGCTCTTTGGATCCGCGGAAAATTGCGGCCACTGTTTCCTCACTGCAGTGGCCGGCTGTATACAAGCCTACAGCTGAGCCTGTGTTGATTCAGGATACATTGGTGCAACTTGGTGACGTGCCAGTTACCAGGGCAAAGGTCGACAATGCTCCTGCTGTTCCACATGTCGATACCACTGTTCTCCGGGCGCAGCTCTACAGAGATGCTTTCAGCGATGACTGGGAGAATTTCATGAAAGGCCCGGTGAAGTTCTTGGTTGCCTGCACAACTTTCTTGCAGTATTGTGCTGGAGATGACTGCAACCGAGCATGTCAAAAGTTTCACGCTGCGGTGGATGAGGAGGTTCGTTCAGTGATACTGGATGCATGGTCCTGGAAGTGGCAGACCATGGATGGCAAGATCTGAGAGCTCTCCAAGGGTCTTTGGCAACAAGCGCATTCTGAACAGCTCCAAGCCCAAGCTTCTTGATAGCAGCCAGCGCTCTAGGCCTGGCACTTTCTTCTGGAACACCTTTGGTATGAAGCAGATCCGCAAGAAAACCAACTGCAGCCTCATCATCCGATCTGCCTCGCCCAACTCTGCGCTGCTTGTGGAGAAGGACCTCATGCCAAAGCCAGGCTGTGGCCTCATCAGCGTCCATCCAAAGCTGCAGTACAACCCCCAGGTGTAGCAAAGCCACAGCCCCACAGTGGGAACGACTTTGTTGGGTAATGAGATGGTGATGCCCGATGCGAAATTCAGGATTCCCAAACAAGGAAAGCCAGCGAATGAGCATCAATAGGCAAATCACTAGCCTGTCCATCATAGAAGTCAGCCTGCAGATTGATACCATTCCACTGGAAGTGAAAACAGAACCAATGCGCATTGTGCCAGAGAAAGCCGACATGTTGAGAAACTCCATCGGCTCCGTGTTGCTGCAAATCACGAAGAGCAACGTCAGGCCTCATTTCAAGAAGCATAGTCACGTGCCGGGGATCCCAGAAAGAGACACTCTGGACTCCACACTGCTGCACAAGCTTCTGGCCCTCCTGCGTCATAGTGAGATCATCCAGCCCACCCTGTTCCAGAGTAGGACAATTTGGCATGGGCCTGTCACTCAGGCCAAATCCTACCCCGTTGCTGCAGATGTTGAAAGATCCCTGTGTCAGCATGTCTCTTGCCAGCAAAAAGCGATTGCCCGCCCTCAAATCCGCAGTAGTTGCGCAAAGGCCCAATTGCGAAGTAGCGTCCAGCAACTCACGAGCAGTGGTCGGGTATGTCAGTTTGACTGCAAAAGCTGCCTCGTCATCAATCTGCACGTGAATGGCACGCGGCAAGCACATGTCAGGCTGAGGCCAGCTCCGCCAATGTGACTGACAAATGTGCTTCAAAAGTTTGACATGCTTGTCCATACAGGAAATGTCACCAGCCCCAAAAATCGCCTCAAAGACATGAACCATGACCCAGTGAGCTTGAATAGGCGAAGCCACTTGCCTGAGCAACGGCAAATCCTCGCGGATCAACGTCCCAGGCAAAAAGTCACCAGGCACTCCCACCAAGATAGCGGCCTCCATGGGGTGAAGATGCCTGCGATGAATCTGAGTCCAGCAAGATCCGACCATCACTCCATGCAATCCTTTGCTAGCCAGAGAAAACTCCGACAATGCAGCACGACACCCGCAAGGACAGTTGTACAGCTGAAAGCCCATGGAATGCAGGAGCGTCGGGCACTTCCCACTCATTTCCAAAGTGCAAGGCACGTGCGGATAAGAATCACAACTGAAAAACTCCCGCTCTCTGTCAGTGAGTTCCAACTGACGCTCCTCTTGCAAAGGCCATTGCGGCCAAAATGGAAAGGCATCCGCAACCCGCTGAAGGCTAGGCTCATGCGGCAAGTCCACCAGCGTTGGAAGCTGAATTGCACGAGGCAAAATGATAGCCCACCATCGTTGTCTTTTGCATGGCCAGGTGTTGGCAAGCTGCAAATGAACGGAAGTCCAGTGATAGTCCATGGCATGACAGAACTGATCCAAGGCCTTTTTGACCTGCGGATGGGTTGCCACCTGACTGACACACTCCAATAGGACAAATGCACTTTGCAGAGCCCAAGCCAAATCAAGAACCCGGAAAAAAGTCCGTGAACGAGGATCATCAAATCCAGCACCTCTTCCCAGCTGACTGAATGGCTGACATGGAAATCCGGCAAGAAGCCCACATCGATCCGGATGCTGGCTGTGCAGCTGCACCCAAACCTCAGGCTCCGCAATGTCTCCTTGCATCACATCCGGAAAAAGATTCCTTTTCAAAGCTTGTGTTGCCAACTGTGTGAAGTCAACTGCGGCCACCGGCTTGCATCCTGCAAAATACGCACCCATACTTGTGCCCCCCATGCCAGCGCAAACCTCAATGCACCGGCAGAAATCATCATGCATGGGCTCTTTATGCACAATAGCAAGCGAAAGCACATCACTCTCCAAGCGTACCACACCTGCTTTGGAAACCGAATGCACCACGAATCCATGCAGAGTCATGAAGGCACCCACAGCCGCCATCAACTCAACACGGAAAGTCTGCTTAGTCAAGGGATTCACCCAAACCAGGTTCTCAAGCTTCTGCAGAACAATCGTGATGCGATTGCCAGCATCCACAGCAGTGAAAGGCAAACGAAAGCACCGATCCATGTTGAAACCACCGCCCGCCTTCTGCCGACTACAGTCTACCCCTGTAAGGACTCGGGCCGAGACTTAGCTTATCTCAGTATAATGGCTATAGTTATTTCATAGCGTGTACGTTAACATATGGATTTACAATTATACGCATGTGCTAGCCCCCCTAGAATCCATGTTGAATTTGGGGCAGGGAATGGAATCCTTTCAGTTTTCAATTTGGACATCAATTTAATTTGCAAGTTCAAGGGATTAGATGAGGAATTTCAGCGCGAATTCAATTTTAAGTTTGGACATCATGTCCAAATGCAAATTTCAATGTGGAACCCTGTCCAAATTGGATTTGTCAAGGAACGCGATAGGAATCTAAATAGGCTTGCAATGGAAATGGAAAGTAAATGCAATCCTTTCCACTTTCAATTTTCAATTTTCAAACAAATGCAAGTTCATAGGTGCATTCATGTCCGGACCAGGCGCTGCAAAGAACTTAGTAAGAATTTAAATGGAATTAAATAAGGGAATGGAATCCTTGCAAGTTTCAATTTGGCAACCACGCCCAAGTGTGGTAAGGTCCCCTAAAACTGCTCTTCTGAAACCAACATTTTAGCTAACATATATTCTACTGCGATCCAACATTTACGGACCTCTCGGCACTGTGGAGGCTTGGGAAGCCCAAAGTGCTGAGAGGTCTTTCGTTTGTTGTTTTCAGGAGCCAAAAGCGCCGCACTGTCCCTAAACAACTGAGCTACAAGACGCTGGGATGAACCGCATTTCCAGCGCGTGTCTCACATTAAGGCTTCGCTGCACACAGCGCCATTCCTACAGAGAATCTCCGCACAGCCTTCCGGCAGCTATGGCCCCGAGACTATGAACATATCATTTGCGTTTGGTTGCTTAAGGGGCCTCTCAGCTGCGAGGTCCCTGAAAACTGGGGACCTCTCAGCATTTTGGGCTGCAGGAAGCCGAAAGCGCTGAGAGGTCCCTAATTTGTTGGTTTTCAGGAGCCAACGGCGCTGCACTGTCCCGAAAAAACCAACAACCTATTATTTTTTGTGATTAGCCATGCTTTAGATCATCACCAGGGATGTCGCGATAGTGACTGACCGGTGGCTTTTGGCTCAAGATTGTGGATCCGTCGCGCCTCGGATGAGCGTCGCCGGGTCCCCGCGTCGATCACCTTCGTGTCGGTGGAGAAAGAGACATCGGCCCGGGGCAGATTGGTGGGGATCGCCCGTGCGGCTCATCGTCGATCAAGGTTGCGGGTATTTATTTTCTTGTTTTGGTATTTCCCTTTTGGTTGTTGTTCTCTGGTGTGTAAAAAACCCTGATCTTTGGGACCGGGGATTGGTTTGTTTTTGGGGAACCTTTCTTTGTGGCTTGTTTGCCCCAACTTACCCATTGCCTGGGCACAGGCTCGTGCCCGAATCACAGGTTATCAGCCGTAGGACTTTCCTACGCGCTTGAGACCATCAACTACAAGTTCAATGACGTCGACCCCACGTTCACATAGGTGTGAACTTGCACAATCAAGGGTTTTAGGCGGTAATTAAGGAATACCCTCGGTAATTAAGGGATTTCCACTGGTCTTTCAGTCTGAAACAACCACTTCCCGACCTGGGCATGCGCGGCGCTGCTTCAACTTTTTTCACCGAAAGACATGGAATGTCTGCCTGAGCAGCAAGAAAAGCCTACAAGAGCCCGCCCCTAGGCTCTGACGCTCAGAAGTACTCAGAAGGTGCAAATACCATCGTCAATGCCTTAGGCAGCTCTGAGGCATACGGAGGCTCCGCGAAGTGTGGAGCCAGATGAGCCTTGAAAACAAATGATCAATTGATACTGGTACCTGCTATTGCAACAAAACAGCACAATGTTTTTTGCCCGGGAAGTAGGCTTACAACAAACCGAGCTGACCGTGCATCAAATCGTTGCAGGGCTAACAAATTTGGGCTTGCAGAACTCGTTGGTTTTAGATAGGAAAAAAACGTTATCTGATTTCATGATTGGTCGAGTTGTTGAGGCCTGTCAGGTCCTCTCCCAAAAGTCTATGAAAATTAGCAGCTTGAATTTCAGAAGAAAAGACAAATTGACACGTCAACGCTGAAAAGCCATGGCGCCTCGTTGTGCTCTGAACCATCAGCTCACTTCTTGAAGAAACTGGTGGGTGACGCTGATGTTCCCGGCGTTTCTTTCCCTGGGCCATGTGCGCTAGCATCACGCTTGCCGGCGTTTTGAAGAAACCAAATGTCAACACAACCAAACTCAACGCGAATCGGGAGTCCTCTCTGGCGCTTGGCGCTGCCCTTCGCAGCAGCATCTTTGGCAGGATTTCGTTTGCTTTCCGCAGCCACAGCAGCCTTTTTGCCTGCAGGAATCTGGCCCTTTCCCTCTGAAGCTACCAGATGGGCAAGCCAAAATGGTGGCCGCTTTCCCATCTGGTAGCTTCAGAAGCAAACCCTTCATCTCTATACCGTTTGTATACCGGCCGGTGGTGCCCCCCCAGCGGGTATAATTGCGGTACACACGATGTGTGGTGGCCACTTCAGAAGCAAACCCTTCATCTCTGTACCGTTTGTATACCGGCCGGTGGCGCCCCCTGGCCCGGTATAGTTCTGGTATAAACACGATGCGTGGTGTGGCAAGTCGCCCCACTTACTTGCCACACATCGTGTTTATACCAGAACTATACCGGGCCAGGGGGAGCCACTCGCGGGTACACAAACGGTACTAACATTAAGGGTTTGCTAGGTGGCAAGCCCAAATGGTGGCGCCCCACTTGACATACCACACATCGTGTTTATACCAGAACTATACCGGGCCAGGGGGCGCTATGCGCGGGTACACAACGGACTGCCATGAAGGGGTTGCTTCTGAAGCTGCCAGATGGCCAGCCGGATGGCAAGCAAAAATGCTGGCACCGCCACTTGCCACACCACACATCGTGTTTATACCGGATACCGGGGCCGGTATACAAACGGTACTGACATTAACAGTTTGCTAGATGGCAAGCCAAAATGGTGGCGCCCCACTTGCCACACCACACGTCGTGTTTATACCAGAACTATACCGGGCAAGGGGGCGCCCCCTGCGGGTAAACAACCGGTACTGACATGAAGGGTTTGCTTATGAAGCTACTTGAAGCTACCATCTGGCCAGCCAGATGGCAAGCAAAAACGCTGGCGCCGTGCCTGCCACACCACACATCGTGTGTATACCGGAACTGTACCGGGCGGGGGGCGCTACCCGCCGGTACACAAACGGCACTGAAACAAAGGGGTTGCTTCAAGTTGCTTCTGATGGCAAGCTAGGACATTCGGACAGAAAGCGTCCTTCCCAGAAACACAATTAAATACCGAGGGTTGGAAATGGAACTGCATTCCCGAACCGCTTCCCACAGCGCAGCTATACCAAGGAACGATGGGTTTCCTCTAAAGCTATCAAAGGGTAAGCCAGGAACGTCGCAAATAGACATTCCAACCCGCTCCCATTCAACCCCTTTGCCAGGCCTTCCCATCCCGGGCGTGTACCACTCCTCAACCCGGGCCACTTCGGCAGCAGCGCGGCCCGGGGTGCTGCCAACCAGGCTTGCTTCTTCCATTAACCAGGCGTCGAAATCGATGTGCGGGGCGTCGCCGAGGCTGAATTCAACTCCTTGACAAGCAGCCAACCCGCCCCAGCAGCCCAGCTCAAAACAGGACCGTCCATTCGTTCTGTAAACGTTACAAACTGTTTCGACACTCTCCTTGATCTGTCGTGGTGGACACGACAGACCGAAAATAGTGCTGCTGGCAGTCTGCGTCTACTTCCAAGTTCACGACGTGCAACAACGCCGCGAGTTTGTCTGGGGCCGTTGTCCGACCCCTTCCCAACGTGGCCACTGGCAAAAGCCTCACCATCGGCCCTTCCTCCTTTTCCACCCGCTCAGGCTCGTCAAGCAGCATGTGCGCCAGTGGATCGGTCACGGCGCTGCGACAGGCATATGCATGAAGGTGTCGCGCCTTCTCTGTCCTTCAAATGTGGGTTAAGGGAATTGCCACGATCACGGTTTCATGCCAAAACCTATGGGCAAGCTAGGCTAGCTAATGCTGCAATGCGTGAAAAAACAGATGTGAAAAGCTCAAGCACTACCGTCAAGTTTCGGGATGGTCACTTCCTGGACCAGAAACATGTCTTTTTTGACAGGTGAACTGTCAAAACACAAGGTAAAGGCCAGAGCCAGGGCAGATCGCGCTGTTGCGGTCAGCGCCAGCTGCATCATCAGCTTGGTCTTCGGCTTGCGCGGGTGCGAACTGCTCGCGCCAAAAGCTTCTTCTGAGCAGCATCAGGGCCAAGTCAAGCTGGCTTTGGCTCTGCTGAGCGTTGCCTGTGACAGGCGAGCAAAGTCAAGAAACTAGCTGCAAATGCTGCCTGCTTGAACCCACGCATCTGTTTCAGGCAAGATCCCATCACATGACCTCATACCGCTCTAAATACTCTGCGAAGCAAAATGAATGGGTGGGCTCAAGGGTTGGAATCTCCAAACCAACGCCAATGCCATGAACAAGACACACTGCGGCGGTTCGACAAGGATTCAAGGGTTGGACCACGCTCAAGCCTCGTGGATGTTGCCCACAGGTTCCATGACAGAACCTTCGCCGTAGATCAGTTTCAAGGCAGAATCCAACACGGCAAACATCCGCCCGCCAGAGCGCAGGTGAAACGCCCTTAGCACGACACATTTCCCGCTCAAGAAGCCCTGACCTGCATCTGCAACCCGCACAGCCACAATAACCAACATCATGCCAAAGCTGGTCCAAGTGGCACTTTCATATACTGAAACAGCTGCTGCAAAGAGTAGGCTGGGCGGCCAACACGGCCTTTTGCAGCTGGAAGCAAGGACGCCGCCATCTCAGGTGCAACAAAGTGTGGAATGACTTATGATGCGATACAACCTCGAACACATCACACAAAGTCTGCACCAAGCCACCCCCTGATGCATCTGCCGTAGTGACTCCAAGGCTTGAGAAAAGTTTGCCTTCTGTTCCTCCGTGCCATGCTGCAAAACTGCTGGCGACGCTTTCACAAATTGGCCATGAATCTGGGCCAGCTGGTTTGTCAGCGACATGGCGCCGGATTCCAGGCACCCGCAAGACCAATGGCAGCTGGCAGTTTGATTTTCAATCCGGCGGCCCCCAGGTTGTTCCCCTGAACTTCTGTGTCTGAGAGTCTGAGACAACAAAAAAAACCTTGAAAAACTCATGTCATGAAGGCTTCCCCCGGCCAAATCCTCATGCCACACAAAGCAAAACTGCCTCGCTCCAAAACGGCAACCGGCCATCAAGTCCAAAATCCACACTGACCCCTCTCAGAAAGTTGCGCAGGCCTTCAGGCCTTAATTACCGACCCCCCCTTTCCCACCCCTTGATTGTGCAAGTTCACACACATAGGAGTGTCGTGGATGAGGAGGCCATCCTAGGTGGTCTCCGCTCAGGTGAGGACTTGCCGGACTACGACTACGGGCAGGTTCAGCAGGTCAGGACAGGGGATGATGATCCCGATAGGGACACACCCCGAAGCCGCGGCAGGTACACTGACGATGGAGATGACCGTATTTTCCGTCAGGCGACTGATGATGAACAAGGAAGAGGAGCTCGTCCCAATAGGGACGGCTTCGGATCAGGTTTCGGACTGGAGCCGTTGAACTGCATCAGCATGGCGATGAACATGGCCCGCCCGAATGCGGGCGACTTGGAGGCCATGCCTAGCCGATCTCCTAGGTCTCCTTTTCCAGGTGAATTTCAGGTTTCGGGAGAGCTCGCAGACAGGTCCCGAGGACAAGGAACCTTGGCTTTGGCTCCGAGAGATGTCTCGAGTCGACCAACTGGGGTTCGCATGAGGAGAGGACGTTCGCCGGCACCGGATACGATGCCCTATTGTCTTCAGCTGCAGGATGGGGCAGGGGCGTGAAACCTGAGCCTGTTGCCGATAGGCACGATCAAGTTTCAACGAATCCTGATGAGCATGCTGATGACGATGAATATGGCCGATAGGCCCTCCCGGGATTGAACCCATTCCAAATGTTCCACCTTTCCCCAACATCACTTTCGGAGGACCGCTGCATCAGAGGGTCGAGGACACTAACCGGGATACTGGTTCGTCCAAAGCCGTCAGGCGTGCTGCTGATACGATTGAAGCGGCAGCAAGAGACGAGAGACTTGCAGATGCGCTTGGAATTGGGAATCGCTTGCCGATCACTAGTCCGTTAGGACGCAATCTCAGCAACTTCGAGCCACTAAGGTCAAGCAATGAGTTCACTCCTCAGTGGGGTGGAGAATTTGCCCCATAACTCGGGTGTTCATCTCATTTAGAACACGGATGTTGTTCCCGACAGCCCCAAGCCTCCGCACGCACGCATCCATCATGTTACGGTAGTAGACAAGTTCCCGTCTAACGACGGCCTGCGTCTGCTCTACGTTTGATGGGAGAGTTGCAAGCTGTGCTCTCATAGCTTGCACAGTCTGCTGAAGGATCTGGCTGTTCTCATTGAACGTGGCGATCTGGGTATTCGTGGTCTCACCGTCCTCGACAACGGTCTCATACCGCTGAGACTGGCGATAAACTCTGCGAGTGAGATCCTGGATCTTACGATTAACCTCCTCGATAGCCGCGCGCCAATCCTGCGAGGCATCACGGGTTCTATCCGTCACAAGGGATCCCCTGTCCCCCCATGTTTCGCTCTCAGCTTGGAGTCTATCGACTCTCACGGTCAGGCTCCTGATATGCTCATCAGCTCCGCTGCTGGTAGCCCTATCGGGCCCCATTGTAAAACCAAAAAACCTGATTTTTTTGTGTTTTGGAGTGACAAAAGCTGATATTTTGGATTTACAAGTCTTTGTTGTGCCTAAAACCATTGGCATTAGGCAGAAGCCAATGTGCCAGAATCAGGCATCGTTTTGTGTCTAACTGCGCTCTCTACCAAACCAACTCGCTTCTCAATTTTCTCAATCTCGATGTTGGCCTGGTCCTCAAAGGCAGCGTTGCTCCTAAACATCAACAACTTGGTGAAGCTGACTCAAGCCACCCTCAATGTCCCTAACGGAATCCCGGACCTCAGTAGCAAGTGAGTTGATCCTCTCATCCACGATTTCGCTCTGCTCATCGATCGCACATCTAACGATTGCCCTGCTATCAGGAATGACCTCAGCGGCAAACCGTTGCACTATAAGTCGCTCCCTCTTGTTCCGTGTGTAGGCTGTGGGATGAGGGCGTGCGAGGTATGCTGCCCATTGCCTGCTAGGCTGTACAGCAAGGAACGGTATCATCATAAGTGCAACTCGATCCCAAGTTGCCGCGACGACAGTCGCCTGCTGGGCCCGCTGATCGATCGTGTTGGGAGTTTGCCAAGACAGGAAAGTGTCAGCATGGTCGGGACTGTAGGTTCGAGCACGACAAGAGCCCGAGGAGCACTGCTGCGCCCTCGACCCCAAGAACTGGCGACAGACCCGTTAGGGATAAGCCAATGTTTTTCGGGTACTGTATGACTGGATGTACTGCACCAACAACAACTGCTGCGGGTACAAAGCCATTGCCGACTCGTACTACTGCTGGTCCGGTTGTTGAAGAGGAAGAGGCGGCCCCAAGGTCACCTACGCCCAGTCCTCCCGATAGGGAGGCGAGGCGTCTTGATAGCCCCCCAAGGATTGACGGATTTTTAGGTGGGGTGGGCCGTCACCCTCAGCCAAACTGTGTCGTTGTGGCGTGTCCCGTGCTGTGGGCTGCTGCCCCGGCCATCAGTGGGTCTGCTCCAGGGTGTCTCTCACGTTGTTTTTCTCGGGCCTAGTGGTGGGGGTTCAAAGTGGGATCAGGTCGTATGGAGGAGGACCATCGACGCCAGTGGTACGGTCATCGAGAACATCGGGGTGGATTCCGATTGTCATCAATCGCTCCTATTCAGGAGGCTTCCGCGGAGGGCAGACACCAGGACAGTATTTTGGTACTGTAATGAGCTTAGAGCTGCATCATCCTGGAGGAGCAGGTATTATCAGAGTTGTCCTGATAGGGAGCCTCTGAGAGTCCAGATCCCTGAGCGCCCTGATGTGTTTGTTGTTTCCATTGAAAAGTGATTAGTCGTTGTAGGGAGGCTGGATACAGCCATCCTAGCGCGATCAAGCTCCCATCTCGTAAGAAGATAGCAAGGGAGGTTCAGAGTGCTCTGATAAGAGCCGCGGCTGTGCACGCACAAGTGTTGCTGGATGACGACGATGACATCGATACCAATCCTGGTGATGTTCGGGGACATCGTCGCGCGAAAGCCGAAATACACCCGGAAGGTTGCTGCCCCTGTGGGGTTCAGTGGGGTGAGGTGGTTGGTCGACACAGGTTGCCCGATGGACCTAGTTGGTCTTGCCGACCTGAAAGGACCCGATAGGGTCCTTATCGCCAAGGGCGGGCACACGCATGCGTTGCACACTGCAAACGGGGCTACGCGTACTGCAGGTCGTATCGATGCTGATGTTGGTAATCCGGACGAACTGATCGAGGCACACGTCCTTGAATCTACGCCATCCATCATCTCAGCGGGTAAGCGCTGCATGGACATGGGGTACTCATTCGTTTGGAGTGCAGGTTGCAAACCTACCCTCACTTGCCCATCGGGGCGTACTGTGACGCTGGATGTCATTAACAATGTGCCGTATCTTCCTCTTGAAGAAACTCAGTTCGTTTCTCCAGTTCAGGAAGAGATTGAGGCCATTCCTGCTATGCCAGCGCCCGGGGTGGCGTATAGAGGAGTCGAGGTTCGTGAAGAGTCAAGACCTGACCCTGAACCAAGCAGCAGGAGTTATCTCCAGGACTTGGAGAACCGAGCGATCAGGTCACATCGTGAAGGAACATCGACTTCCGCGCAGGGCACAGTTTATGCCGACGGATGCCGATTGCCCTGTTAAGATCGATCAATATTGGACAACTGCAAAAAGACGATCATCCACCGCAATGGGGTTACCCACGAGGTTTTGGTCGATGCTCTCTGGGAGTTGTCTGAGAAGGATCAGCATGCGATAGCATCTGATGATTGGACTGGAGAAACGTGGTTTCAGATCAAGTGTGAGTCCGTCGCTCTGCCTGGTGAGTCCGGAGAAAGGGGTGAAGGCGATAGCCATCAACCGCCTATTCCGGGACCTGGCGAAGGGGACGAAGGTGAACTTGTTGAGATAAACTTCCTCTCCGGGTTGCGAACCGAAGCGGAATGGCGGGCGGATGCGAAGACGCTTCGCCATATGCTCACACACCTTCCGAAGAACCCATACTGCCCACACTGCCAGCGTGCGAAGATGGAGAATGTCAAATTTCGCCGCAAGGGTGGGGCTGCTGCGCATGATGTGGCAAACTTCGGGGATCTCACTACTGCTGACACCATGGTGTTGCGAGGACTCAAGGATCAAGGTTTTCACGGCGAGGCGGACGCGATAGTGTTCTATGACCTTGCGACTGATTACCTTGACGTTCTTCCTGCGCAAACCAGATCGCGCAGTAACACCTTGAAGGTCTTCCCCAGATTTGCAGGGGGGGCAAACTCTGAAGCTGGTGCACAGTGATCAGGCACCAGAGCTAAAGAACGCTGTGACCACGCTTGGTGCAATGCATCGGTTATCCGCACCGGGCATGCCAAAGACCAACGGCCTAATAGAGAACAAGGTCAAGTTGGTTCTCCACGGAGCACGTGTACTGTTGCGTCAAGCTGGATTTGAACCTCGATGGTGGCAATTTGCCGTTAGGCATTTTGCTATGGCTAGGAACATTGAAAATCGAGGAGACGGATCACCCTGGACGCGCCGTCATGGTAGCGGAAATTTCAGCGGAATCATTCTGCCTTTTGGATGTCTGGTCGACTTCTACCCCATCGCTCCCAAAGTTCGCAGGGATAGAAGGGGGGGGGGGGTTCAAAACGCCATCAGACCCGCTACAGAGGATGACAATGATGGAAGAGACCACTGGATTGTCAATGAAGATGAGAATGTCGTCACTCGAGTCCATGTTGAAGTGCGAACGAAGCTATTCGTCCCGATAGGGAAGGACTGCCCAGTCAGAATTAAGGATCTAGGCAGGAGACGAAGCACGGTCATCAACTACCTTGATGGATCGACTGAATTTGTCGTGGATGAGAACTGGCTTCGGGCTGAACATGATCGAGGAGGCGATCACGAATGGACTGGAGAAACCCATTTCGAAGGTGATTTTGAGCAGATCGATGAAGACGAGGCCGAACTCTACGATTACGAGGAGTACAAGCCCGAGGGTGGTGATGAACCGGACTTTGTTCCCGCAGGCGAGGTAGAGAGCGAAGAGACTAGCGTCACGACAGCTCTTCCTGCCGAAAAGAAGGGACGGGACCTCGTGAAGATCGAAGAAGACCCGAAGTTCGCCCCATCTTGCAAACCAGGTCTGTTCTTGGCCGAAAGAAGAAGGTAAGGGATCTGCCGGAAACTCAGAGAAGAGCCACAAGTTGCACGGAGACAATGTTGATTATGACCAATCCGCCGATAGGCGCGAGCGGCCATACAAGGGCACTGGAAAGCCCAACTCAATCGATGCTGACAGTTGGAGGCAGATGTCTACCCGGTTACGGGACATCTACGTTCAAGCAGAGCGGGAGATATCCCCAAGGGAGGAAAGGCATCGAGAACACCCTGAAAGGGACCCAGCTGCTCCAGCGCCGGGCCGCAGACTTCTCATTGAGTTTGCATGCGAGCCTGATTCACGCTTGTCCGCAGTGATGATGGAGTGTGGTGGCGAAGCGATTCGCGTCCACATAGGCTCATTTGATATCACGAAGGCAAAGGACATTAAGCGGCTCATCGATATCATTGAGTGATAATCCTGGATGCAACCTCTGGGCATATCCCTTGTGGGCCGTGGAGCACCTGGCAGTACGTCAATCTTTCACAATATGGTGCTGAATTCGCATCATACCTGAATGATTTGAGAAGGAACTCCCAGAAAATGTTCGCCGCATTTATGCGGGCCTCTCGAGCCGTGAGGCAAGGAGGCGGTAGGGTTGCATTCGAGTGGCCCAGACACTGTCTTGGGTGGAAGCAACCATTCACGCAGAAGTTTCTTGCTGACCCTGATGTAGAGACCGTCGATCTTCATGGTTGTGACTTCGGAATGCAGGACAAGGACGGGGTTCTCAGGTCGGAAGTGCAAGCATTAAAAGGGATACCTTCACGCCCGCATTGAAGGATCTGTGACTCCAACGACTGCTCTCTATCCGAGTGCAATGTGCGAGGCAATCATTGGGGCTTGGTACCCAGATGGCACATTCAAGCAGGCTTCGAATGCAATGCCGGTTGAGGTTGATCCTGTGAAGAAACCCAGCACTCTGTATGTGAGCCTCGACAACGAGAACGCCAACATCCCAACGCGGGCTACCTCGGGAAGTGCAGGTTTGGACACGTACGCTTCTGAGGGTACGTGCATTCCCGCTGGAGGGTCAAGTGTCGTGAACACCGGAATCTCGATAGAGATGCCTGTAGGTGTATATGCCAGGATTGCTCCCAGGTCAGGACTCGCAGTGAAGAACAAGGTCGCTGTAGGCGGTGGAGTCATTCACCCAGACTATGACGGTGAGATCAAGGTCATCCTTTTCAATCATGGGGATGAAGATTTCATCGTGACCCCAGGGGACCGCATCGCGCAGCTTGTGCTGGAACGCGTATTGCTGATTGATGCGTCACTTGTGCCTAGGAAGACCAGGCGGAAAACCGATAGGGGATCCGCTGGCTTCGGAAGCACGGGTGTTGCGGCTGCCGCTCCTACGTTGGGGTCTGATGGAAAGAGTTTTGAGTTCGCGATGAAATATCCCTCTCGCATCGGCCCAAGAACCCAGGCGTCTTCCCTCCCTTATACGCTTGTGTCGCTAGACCTGTCAAAAAGAAGGAGCAAGCTGCGAATGCCAAAGCGAGGGCTGCCAAAAGGAGTGGGACAAGTTGACATCGCAAGGATGTTGGGACCTGTCGACTGTCCAGGAGTGGTTCGATGTTGCGGCTAAAGCCCGGAAGGAAGGGGAGAAGACCCACGTCGGGAGGATTTTTGACATCTGTGTTGAGAAGAACCACGAGCTTCCTGAAGACGATCCAAATCGCAAGTATAAAGGACGAGTCGTCTTCGAGGGTTGCTTCGTCCGTGATGAGGTCGGGCATTGGGCCTTGTTCTCTGAAAACACCTTTTGTCCCGCTACTATGACTGCTTCCCGGAAACCTTCTGGAGGTAAGCGACGGAGAGTCGGCGTATACTCAGGCCCGCCTAAAGGGAAAGAAGACCTGGGTGAGACTTCCTCGTGACCGAATGGTTTGACAGCAGCGGCAACCCTAAGTACAAGGACCCAGTTGTCGTCCTCGTGCTTGCGCTGCACGGGCATCCAGACGCTGGTACCCGCTGGGAGCAGCACTGCGAAGCCATGCTGAAGCAGGTCGGCTACGTCAAGGTAAAGGACTGGGCCAGCGTTACGAGGAGCTTGATCTTTTTCTCGTCGTACACGTTGATGACAGATGAGTGGACCAGCCAAGAATTTGGCAGTAGGATGGGCTCTGATCTCGAAGGTCATCAAGAGGGAAGAACCTAGACAGCTCAAGAGACATCTTGGCTGTGAGCATGAGCATGAGTTCGCACAGCAAAAGGTCAAGGGACACTTTGACCCGAGGCTGGCCCAAGCCGGAGACGACGATCAGGTTCATCAAGTGTAGTGAAAGTAGCTTCATGCAGGCATGTGTCGATAGATACATTGAGCTGCGTCAGGGGAAATACCCCAAGAAGCTGCAAAAGGTGGAAACGCCTTTCCTGGACGAGAGCAAGCCGGAGTTATCCCGAATTTGGTTCGCTCTTCAACCAGGCTATGGACATGGAGACCATCGACGCACAGCCAGGATGCCTCGACAACGATGCGGCGGCAGTGCTGATGAAGGTTCTCTACGGAGCTAGGATGGGCAGGTACGACCTTATTCGAGGCGTTAGCCAGCCGGGTCACTAAGTGGAATCACCTGTGCGACCGTAAGCTCCATAAGCTTATTTCATATGTGAACTCTACGCTTGACCTTCATCTGTATGGTTGGGTGGGCGATAGCCCAGACTTCATTGAACTGGTCGCTTACTGTGATGCGGACTTGTTCGGGGATTGGACAGATTCCAAGAGCACGTCAGGAGTGCTCATCTGTCTAGTTCGTCCTGGAACCTATATGCCCATCACTGGAGTGAGCAAGACGCAGACTTCTGCTCTTGACCATGGAGTGTCTAGGTCCCAAGCAAGAGCCGGTGTCAAAGGATGCAAAGGGAAAAGGAAAGAAGGGTGAGAAAGGAGGTAAGGGCGATAGCCCTTCCAACCCATCGCCAAAGTCAGGCGAAGGTTTGGGAAAAGGGTCCGGTAAGGGCGATAGCCCTGGCGTTCCCAAGGCAAAGCCGAAGGCCAAGGCTGATGCAGGACCAACCCCCATGGAGGTCGATCCACCCGAAGCTGAGCCAAAGAAGAGCTGGATGGCTGTGGCTGCTGAGGGGGCTCGACCAAGCGCAAAGGCGAAGACGGTCCCGTTTCCAAGGTCCAGGCTCCAAAGGCGGAGCCGAAGGGAAGGCTGCTCCCGCTCCTAGAGCTGGAGGCGATCAGGCCCCAACGACAAGACTGAGATCAACAAGGAAAAGGGCAGCGGGGACGATGCACCTGGCGATAGCCGGGGATCGGATGAGAAGCTCAGGAGAGAAAAACAAATCGCGTTGGGATCCTGAGGAGCTGACTAAGGAGTCAACGAAGCGGGAGGCTTCAAAGAGGCCCGATGATGTTGACAGTAGGCCTGGCGCTGCGGCCAGGGAAGCAAGTGGGGATGACCTTCACTCCGCGCTTGGTAGATCGTCAGCCAAGGACGCGATAGCGCCCTCGACGGCTTCCAAGGCGATGGCGAAGAAACCTGCGGGAAGCGATGTCAGGTTGCACTCGGTGGAACGAGCTGCTGCTAGTCCGGTGGAAGGTCATTTCCGGACGCTGCCGGAGGCTTCTATGATAGACGCTTTCCTGGCGATGTCCAATGACCGGGCGCTCAATCGACTGGTCAGAGACTTCATTAGGAATGGCCAGGACAGCTCGGCGTTGGAGGCCTCAACCAGATTGTGGCGAACTCACATGCCGCATGTGCACGTCGGGGTACGGAGGTTTCCCGCACGCCCTCGGATTCCCGGCAATCAAGACTGGCCGGTCATTAAGGACATGCTTTTTATGCCTTTTTTTTGTGTGCTTTTTTTGGACCGAAAACCTTGTTTTTTCGCGTGCGCGTTCTTTGTCAAAACAATCCGTTTTTCGGAAGTGTTTTTTTGCCGAAAATCTTGGGGAGGGAGGGGGGGGGGGAAGAATTTTGGGATGCGCTCTTACTCCGAGGTGGCTTGAACTTGACTTGCGTTGCTGCATGGCCAAAAGGACCCCAAAGAAGAAAGTCAAGAGGGAAGGGGCGGGATCCGCTTGGGCAGAAACATGCAACTTGGCAGCCTACTGGTTACAATCGTTGGCCACCTTAGCAGCCGATAAGCAAGAAGCAAAAGGCCGTGCACGCGCAGCTGCTCTCTTTTTTTCCGGCATTGCCCCACGCCAATGGAAAAGAGATACAGCTGGACAGCGCCAGTGAGACCCCGTCATATGGCAGCTGCCAGGTTTGCCTCAGGCACTGGCGCTGGCTGCTTTCGCCTCAAAACAAACTGCGCGAGCGCAGTTTGTCATAAGCGCAAGCTGGTCCAACTTGCTGTTTAAATCACGCAGGGCCTCTTCAAGCCGCGCGTTCTTTTCAGCTGCTTCACGGAATTTCTGCTCAGCCTGGCGGAGACGGTCACACCAGTCCCGTGCACCCATGGTAGTGCTTTTGGTCCAGAAATCTAATTCTTTCTTCATGGAGTCATTGTCCAGCCGCAGCCGATCTACTTCAGCAAGCAACTCATCATGGTTTTGGAGATTCAATAGTTCTTCCTTGGTGAGTCGCACACGGATGTTGCAGGTCCGGTTGTTCTCGTACCTGGCCCAGTGCAGTTTGCAAAGATGTTTTGGGCAGGCTCAAGAACACAGTTGAAGAGATAATAAAACACATACTACAATTATTGACTGAACTGTTATTCCAAGCTGCCGTCTCTTAGTTGCAGTTTTGACATTCACGGGGTCGGCCTGCAGCTTCTTGGTGTTCTTCATCTCCCCAGCTCGCTCTTTATTATCACAACCATGGCACGCCCCCTTTGGCAACGGCGACGTGAAGTCAGGCGGCTGGAGCTTGACAAAGAAAGTAGCGAGAGTCCACCCCCTGCCCAGATCTTTTCAATGCTGGCCCATAAGAGTTTGTCAATGGTCGAAAGGTTCAACTACCGGCAAGTCAAGCTTTAGATCCCCAAAAAACAAAAAAGTCCAACTTGCACAAAGTATTCAAGCACCACAAGAAAAAAACTACCATTCGGGCACTGGGCTCGGGCCCCAAAAAGTCATTCCATTCGGGCCCCGAAAAGATGGCTGGTGGACACAAATGTGCAGATTGAAACGGTGGCCTCCAAAGAGCCCCTGGAGGAACATCCACAGCCAAGAGCCCCGGGCCCCGAAAAGTTGTTCGATTCGGGCCCCGATTCGGGCCCCGAAAAGCTGTTCTTCGAGCCCCGAAAAGATGGCTGGTGGACACAAATGTGCAGATTGAAACGGTGGCCTCCAAAGAGCCCCTGGAGAAACATCCACAGCCAAGAGCCCCGGGCCGAAAAGTCGTTCGATTCGGGCCCCGATTCGGGCCCCGAAAAGCTGTTCCATTCGGGTCCCGGATTCGGGCCCCGAAAAGTCGTATACCATTCGGGCTCCGAAAAGATGGCTGGTGGACACAAATGTGCAGATTGAAACAGTGGCATCCAAAGAGTCCCTGGAGAAACATCCACAGCCAAGAGCCCCGGGCCCCGAAAAGTTGTTCGATTCGGGCCCCGATTCGGGCCCCGAAAAGCTGTTCCATTCGGGTCCCGGATTCGGGCCCCGAAAAGTCGTATACCATTCGAGCCCCGAAAAGATGGCTGGTGGACACAAATGTGCAGATTGAAACGGTGGCCTCCAAAGAGCCCCTAGAGAAACATCCACAGCCAAGAGCCCCGGGCCACGAAAAGTTGTTCGATTCGGGCCCCGGCCCCGAAAAGCTGTTCCTTTCGGGTCCCGGATTCGGGCCCCGAAAAGTTGTTTGATTCGGGCCCCGATTCGGGCCCCGAAAAGCTGTTCCATTCGGGTCCCGGATTCGGGCCCCGAAAAGCTGTTCCATTTGGGCCCCGGGTTCAGGCTCTAAATTGTTTTCAAGCTGGAAAAACTCTCCGTGTTGGCTCCGAAGACTTGTTCAAAATTTGGGCCGGGTTCAGGCCCCGAAGTTGCCACAGAGGGAGCAAGGGACAGTGGCGCAATGGCAGCGCGCCCGAACCAACCTGCGGACCCGCAGTTGGTAGGGAGGTCGCGGATTCAAATCCCGCCTGCCCCCATCTTTTGCGCAGAGTGACCCTCGGGGGGCTTCAACAATTCAATTGCCGAAAGGAGCTCTGGCGCCTCTGGCAGGCATGGCTGGCCTTCTGATGTGGAAGGTCTGAGAAACACATGAACACGCAGTGGCTGTTGAAACTCACGCGGGCTCCTTTTTCAGACTCTCAGCTTTCCCCGCGACATGTCAATTGCATGTCTCCCCGACCATGTTGCTACTAAGAAGCAAGCAGCAATTGCAGCTTGCAAAAACCACCGTTTGGGAAAACAGCAAGGCATCCAACTGCGGGGGCGCAGTTGTTTGAACACCTGATCCAATCTGTACTGGAGTCAAAGTCGATCAGGGCTGAACTGCTCCCAAGCCAGTGTTGTTTCGCTTCCGGAAGAGGCATCCTTGGGGGATGGCTCAGTTGTTGCATCGCAGCTGGGCGAGACATCAGGTTGCTCGGAATCTTTCTTCTGCTGCCACTTCCTTGCCAGGACCTGGGCCTCTGCCCAAGCCACTGCGACAAGCCCTGGCATAACTCGCTCACTCAGTGGCAAATCGTCGGCACTCCCCACGTAGAACTTCATCCCGAAGCCAAACTTCTGTGATTGTCCAAGGCCTTTCACCACAAAGCTTGAGTTGTCCAGCTTAACCATAATCTTGCAGCATCCTGCAGGCTTGACCGTGTAGGAATGGTTGCCAACAGGCGGTGTCTCAGGCATGGCATCCGCAGGTAAATGGAGGAGCGTGGGGTAATACTTCATCAAAATGTTTCCAAGCCGCTCCTTCTGCTGCAGAATGCTCCGCAAGTCTGGGTGGCTAAGCATGTCCCAGTCCCCCGACTCATCACGCTTGCGTTTCCGCTCTGCGCGAAGGTCAGCCCGACTGCCGAAAATCACCGTGCTCTCGTGTTCAGACGACATGTTTGGAAACCTTCGGCAAAACTCGGGCCTTAATGACTGCGGCGATGCAAGTCAAGGGCAGGACGACAAGCAGCAGCAATGCCCGTGCACTCACACCACAACAAAGCCTAGCAGTGCTCATGCACATGCGAACACCACACTCCGTGGCTCGATGCATTTTTTTCAATCCAAGGCCACACAACTTCAGCCTCAAAAACACTGTGCGTTGTGGCTGGCGGCGGGCCTGTCTCAGTCTCTACTCAGAGGAGAACACAGTGACTGGTTTTGAAGTTCCAGCAGCTGCGTTTCCGCAGCTGGCGGCAGCACGCTGCTTTGCGCGCTGATCTTGGTGCCATGGCGAATTGTTGATGATGGGTCCAACTTGGACACGGCCAATTTGATCGCACTCGGTGCCAGGGACCTGGTCGGCGGTGTCGACCAACAGAAACTCCGGATCCTCCGCCTGCATGTCAGCGTCCTCTCCTTCTGCATCAGATTCATGCTTTGCTGCAGTGATCTGCTCGATGTCATCAGGATGCCAGATGGCGTTGCCAGGAAAGAGAGAAAGTGGCATGAACCTGCGAATCATGTCAACGTCTCGTCTGTGAAGGGCCTTCAGCATCACCCGTGGTTTTGGCACGGGGTCACTGATTGGCAGGCAAAGTATCGAGGAATAGTCCTGGGACCACTCAACCAGGTCAGGCACGCGATCGAGCTCGTCCTGCCAGCCCCAAATCAAGAAGCGCTTCTCCCAGGAAGCATGGGAAAGGGGCCCATAATTTCCACCATAAGGGGCACGTTGAATGTCATACACCACACACCGCAACTGATAATGCTTCCACTTGTACTCGTTGATGGCACATATCAGGTTCTTCGTGGGCCCTGGCACCAGCTGAACCCAAGGCCGATGCTCGATCCACTGCTGCACTGAGGAAGTGCGAGTTTCGTGATTGCACCAGTCTGCAGTTTCCTCTGTGTAATGTCTTTCCAGATAATCGTCGCTGTTCACATGAATGAACACTCGCAGATCCCTGAACTCCTCCATGCAGATGGGGCTCCCTTTGCGAAACACGATGGCTTGCTCCAACTTTTCCAGTATCTCCGAATGAAGCTGATAGAGCGGGAAGAAGCTGGACTTCCACGTCACCAAGCAAGCGTGGTCGCCTGGCTGAAACCGTGCCTCCTGACGGCCCATGCCGTCCAACCATGACGACATAATTACTGTGGTAGCACAGTAATGTCTGTGGGAAGTGGGACTGACGCGCAGTTTTCTAGATGTGAAGCGAAAACAGCTGCAGGGCAATAACATCAATCAACAACATCGCAACTTTCAAGGACAGTCGCAACTTGCAAGGTCCAACACGCAATGCTTGCTCTTTTGTTTCTTTGCCCATCACGCGGTGCCATGGTCTGCTGCGCGCCCGCAGCAGACATTGCCACAAGGTCTAGTTTACATCATCAGCGGGAGGAGGTTTCACAAATTTGCGTTGCCTTCTCTCAGGACTTGGCATTGAAGCTATCGCATTCTTCCTCTCTGTGCTCTGAAGCCAGGCGTTCCGGGCAGCATTACTATCCAGGCCGTTCTCGGCAGCGTTGTCAAAGAAAGCTTTTCGGGTATTTTCATAATTTGTGGTTTTCTTTGACGCGCCCTTGGCTTTGGCCTTGCCTTTGGCTTTGGCCTTGGCTTTGACCTTGGCCTTGGCTTTGGGCTCTTTCTTGGCCTTGGCTTTGGCCTTGGCTTTGGCCTTGGCCTTGGCTTTGGCCTTGGCTTTGGCCTTCGCTACTGGACATGGAGGATCTTCTCCTGCGTCTTTGTCTTCTTCTTCTTCTGCTTCTTCTTCTTCATTCATATCTTCGTTCTCGTCCTCCGGCTCATCAGAATCATCCCATCCCCCCGCCTCGCCGAAGAGCTGCTCGATGGAAGGCTCAGCCTCCTGGTTGCCAGAGTCAGGCTCATCGCAATTGTCGTTCTTCCTCAGGCTCGGGAAAAAGTTGCCTTCTTCAATGCCGCCGCTCATGAATGGCAATGCTACTTACTGGCTTGAGGGGCTCATGAGCAGTTTGCGGCTGCTCAAGAGCACAGGTCGTGGACTGCAAATGGTTCTCCGTGCACTGTCAGTTCAAAAGACAGGACACTCACAATTGCAGCAGCGTGTTTATCCCATTTTCCTCGCAGCGCTCCGAACTGCAATCTGCCCTGGGTCTGTGATTGCTTCGCTGCCAACAGACATGTCCCGCTATCATCATTATTGTCATGCGCTGGCTAAACAAAAGAATGCACAAACTGTGGCACCACAGTTTGTTTAGTCATCACTACCCACAGAGTCTTCACTCAGATTCTCCTCCTCGACGTCCTCTTCATCTTCAATTTCTTCGTCTTCTTCGTCTTCTGCAATCAGATCCTTCTCCGACTTCTTCTTCGGAGCCGCCTTCATCTTTGCAGCCTTCTTTGGCTTCGGCTTTGCATTGGCACCTCCCCGCGACTTTCGCTTCTTGCCTGTCACCGTGGACGTGGAAGGCTCAGGGGTGCTGCTGCTCTGCGCATGCGGAAGGTGCAAAAGTTTTCCCAGCTTTGCGTTGAAAATCTTGTCGTTGGCAGGGTCAGTCATCGCCGCGAGGAGCTGTGTGCAGACCTGGGCCTTGAACCACTTGGCGTGCTTTTGTGAGAAGCCTGGCGTGCTCTTCTTGGGCACCAGAACCAAACTCGAGCAAAAGGACATCAAACTGCGATGCAGCCAAGGAGCAAATTGCTGTCACTGGAATTCTTTTTGTCAAAATCACGCTGGCTGTCGCAGGCTCTGCTGCTGTCATGAGTGTGACAGCCCGTGGCCGATACCGGTGCAACAATTCCTCGTTCCAAGTGATCGGTTCTCCTGCCACGTTGTCCTTTGCACTTCCATCTGTTCGCTGTTGGTTGTTCGGTGCACCAGCCACGCGGAAGCTTCCAAGCAACTCGTGCTTGAACACAGGTGCCAGCCTTGTCAGCCCTGCCAAATCATGCCGGGGGACCCCGTAGACCTCAGAAACTCGCACGCAAACAAGGGGCGCAAGCTGAGCGCGCCAAACAACCGCGCACTGTTTGGTTTATCCAAGGCGCAGCATCTGAACACACGGTCCCCTCAAAATGTAGGTTCTTCCGGCTTCCCGTGATAGCTTGCAGCTTTTGCACATCCGTGGTGGTCACCAAGACCTTTTCTGCCAAGTTAATCACGTTGACCTCATTATCAGCCCCCGCGCCTCCGAGGAAATCACATTAAAACGCTGAGGCCCTGGCCCCACGCTCAATCGCCGTCCCTGACAGATTCCTGGCCTTCCTGTTCGCAGTTGTCGAGGCCTCACTGTGGATTAAATTCCACATCTTAGTCACGCCGATGCCCTTGAACAGGTTGTTCCAATGAGAATGCAGGCCTGACCGGCCTCCGTCAAAGAACAAGAACCTAAGATGAGCAACGCATGGACGGCGCACGCGTCCTGTGTTTATCTAATAAGCTAGGCAACACATCCGAAGCGTCTGGGGGAGGCGGCCCGTCCGAGTCGTCAAAGGTCAAAGTGGATTGCCTGTTTCGTGCAAAAAGCACGCCCTTGACCACTTTCTCGAAGTGTTCTTTCTGAAACGGAGGGGGTGACCTCCGAGCGTCGGTTTTATGCTCTCCTGCCTGCTCAACGTCCCAAATGAAAAGTTGGGAACCCTCCTGGCTTCGCGTGTTTAGGAATTCCACCTTCGACAAAGCAAGGATGAGTTTGTCAATCTCTTGGTCAGCCACCGCGACCTGCAAAAGGGAATTGACAAGGTCCTTGGCGGTTGTCTCAGTTTCTAGCAGAAACTCTTTGTCTTCAGTCTTCAGAGCTTCAACTGCATGGACAGCCTCAGTTGCCTTGGCTTCATTGGGCTCTGAAAGGCGGATGGCGGCTTTCACAAGGGCGGCGTCATCCAACGCACCTTCGTCCGCTGACTCCGCCTGCGTTGCCGCAGCCGTTTTGTCGGCTTTCTTGGTTAGCTTGTCCCAGATGGGCTTCAGCACCTCGCGCTCGAGAAGGGCATTCACGTCAAAGTTGGTGTGCAACACGCTCTTCACCTTCTCGTCGTACTTCTTGGTGTAAATGAGATCTGCCAGAAATTCCGCAGCCTCTTGACTGGCTGGCTGCAGCGCCCCCAGCCACGATTTGTTGGCCACGACTTTCACGGATTTGCCTCGGCGCCATGTCCAGATCATTACAATGTCATGGGCGACACTTGAATCACCAATTGCAGTCAAAATGCTAGGGTCAAGTTCATTGTCAGGGATATTGTCGAGCGTCTCCTGCGAGAAGAGAAGGCCACCAGCCATTGCCTTGCGCCACGTCTCCTGAGTGGAGAGTTTCTCCCGGATGCGTTTTGCGTCCTCACATGGCAGGCTCTTGTGAGCCAACAGCATGTCCAGGATCTCATCTTTCAGGACATACTTCCATGCCCACATATGCAACAGCCTCAGAAGCAGTGCGCCCCCATCAATCAAGGCAAAACCTAAGAAAAAAGCAGCAGTGCTAGGAGTCAGGCCCTTTGGAATTATTCCCACGGGGGTTCTTGCCGGCCAACGCCTGGGGGTTGAGCTCGCCTTGCTTGAAGGTTTTGTTCAACGCCGCATCCATGAGGGCATCGAACACCCACTTCACGCAAGGCGGTTGCTTCTTGCAAGCAGTGGCAAGGTCTCGCAAAACATATATGGACTTGATGGGACTTCGCTTTCCGAAGAGCTCCTCAGAAAGCAGGACTTCCTCTCGGAAAGAAGTGTCGCTCAGCAAGGAATTCCACAGAGCCATCAAGACTTCGAGGAAGGACTGCGTCACTGCCTCCCCCGATGTCACCGTCAAGTTGGCAGACAAGATCTCGAAAAGCTTCTTAGTCGTCAGCTTGGTCTTGGAAGCTGATTCGTGATTCAACTTGAAGGACACTATTTGAAAGATGCGTTGCACAGGGCTGTAGTACATGGTCTCGTAGCTGGTCCCAACATCCTCCCTTTGCTTGGCCGCTTCCCAGAACAAATTCAGCCCGGGCTTGAAGCGGCAATCGATCGTGGAAGACAGCCACGCCCTTCTCCATTCCTGCGCTGGCAACTCAATGCTTGGCTAGTAATGTATTTAGGGGCCAAGACAGCGACGGCGCCGGCCTCCTGGAACTTGTCTTGCTGCAAGTCCCTCGCTGTGGCCAAGATGAAGGCGTGATGGTCCTCCTCCGGGATCCTCTTCATTTGCCCATTTTTCTGGTCCGTAAACAAGTCATCCACTGCCACCACCAAATTTATAGGCTGGGGTGTCTTGTACGTGGTGCGCATGATCCACTTTACGCTGCTCTTGTACACTGGCACACTTGCAGTCGAAGACCATGACCAGCTAACCCACGCTACATTGCCGCCTGCAATGTACTGGTCAGTAGTGGAATCTCCCTCCTTCAAGGCCTCCATCATGGACTGCAACTTGCGATTGTCGAAGGGGTCTTGACGACCGCCCTCCTCGATCGTTAAGGGCTTCATTGACTCAAGGTCCCTGAAAAGATCCGTCCTGAGCAGCAGCGCAGTACTGACTGATGGCATCTCTATTACTGAGGCCCGCGCCCCACAATGAGTTCCCAAGCCTTCCTCACGTCATCGTAGTGGGAAGTGCTTATGTTCCGGCATTGCACCGGGGTTGAGCTTGCCGAGGATGTTGATTGAACCATAGCAGTCTGCACCTCGCTGCGGTTACGCAGCTGGCACCGGGGGCCTCAAATAAAAAACACTGCGGATGAACCTTAATCTGAAAACTGCGGATGAGCCTTAATCTGAAAGCACGGGCCACGCTCTGTGAAAAGTCGAATTTGATCCGCGTCAGCAACGCTTCCGTTTTTTGTTTACCCCGGTCAATTGTTGCAGTCGCGGAGCACCAACCCAAAGCAGGGCCATCGTCCCAGCAAATTAAACAGGAGCAGCTCTTGTCTTAATAACTGTGGCTCCACAGTTACTAGGCCCAGCGGATCAACCTAGCTGCCGTGAGCACCGCCCTCATTGCCTCCCTCAGGACAGGAACCGACATGGCGTTGCCCACCATTTTGCCTCTCTTGGCGCGGGACACACTTTTGGGCCAGCGGAAGTTGTGGAATCCCTGCAAAGCCGCCAGCTCCTTGAGGCTGAGAAAGCGACTTTCCTTAGCACAGGCTGTAAGCGGGCTGCGGGCTGCGCAACTCGCCACACTTGATTATTTGCACTCGCTAAATCTGGTTTGGACAAGAATCGTTGTCGAGCCAGAAGTTGTCGCCGGAGGCTCGTGCACATGTGATTGTGGGAACATAGCCCGAGGTGACCTGCCGGAAGTTTTTCCCGGCTCCTGCGTCGATGATGTCCCTGTCCAGATTCCAAACACCCTTCGCCTTGAGCTTCTTCCTTCCTGCCAAAATGTTGTTCCGCTTGGTTTTGCAAAGCTTCTTGATGTCCACCTTGGGAAGCCCCTTCTCCAAGAAGTCGTCCAGGCAAGCGAACTTGCTTTCAGGCAGCGAGTGGACCATATTTGGTTTTCTGGTTTTCACACCCTTGCGCGTGGACCTCCTGGCGCCCATGATGTAGATCCTCTTCCGGTTCTGCGGAAGCCCGAAACTGCGGCTGTTCACCATTCGCCAGCTCACAGCATAGGCCCGCTTCTGCGACCCAGGAAGCCGACATTCCTTGAGCTGCTGCAGAAGTTTGTTGAAGTGCTTCCTGTGCTTCTTATTCCGGATGCCCGTCACATTCTCCAGCACAAATCCACGCGGTTGCATGCGGCAGATGTAGTCCACCACAGCCTTTGATAAATCACGTTGGTCGCATTTCCCCTGCCCGACGCCCGCCGTACCTCGGAAGGAGCAGACTAAGCAAAGACCTATGTGCAAAAAAACAGAAAGTAACCCAAACTCGGTTGAAAACAGCTACTTGTTCTGGCAGTCTGCTGTATGGTTGGCACGGAAACCCAGCTGTGTACAAGTCACACTTCTCGCAAACATTTCCAAGAGCATATCCAAGACTCCTCGGCCCCTTTTTGTGGGAAAGAATCACCATCGGTGGCAAACTGAACCATGAACTCAATCCCCAGTTGCTTCGCTGCCACAACATCAGTTCCCATGCCGCTGCAGTCGCTCCCAAGCATGATTGGCCACTTGCGCTGGCAATGTGACTCCACCTTCTCCACGCGAGGAGGCTTCTTGATGCCAGTTTTCTTCACCTTCAAGGATGTCTTCCCCATGCTTCACGGACTTTCTGCGGCAACGCAGCAAGTCAGCTGAAGAAGCAACTGGAGGAAAGCTGGCTGCGGGGCGAAGCGTGAAACGGCTTGACGGGCAGACAGAACACATGAGCACACCAGACAACAGACAACAAGACGTAGTAGTCTCGGCTTGGGGCTTAATTGCACATACCCCCCAAAACAAATAGCAGGTCAGCCCGATTTTGAGCCGCAGTGCCAGGGGGTTCCGTACCCCCTGGCACTCGGGCTGTCGGGCCCAAAAGAGCCCGAGGACCCGTTTGAAAAAGCATAAACGACTTAGACTCAAAAATCTAGTGCGTCAGAACTCGCAGGGGCCCAAAATCTAGTGCATCAGAACTCGCAGGGACCCAAAATCTAGTGCATCAGAACTCGCAGGGGCCCAAAATTCTGATGCATCAGAATTGTTCATTTGGCAGACACAGGGAGCAACACCAAAAACCAGGCTTGCGTGGCAGAAAGCGCTCAAACAAAACTCCCACAAAATGGAGGATTTTTCGGCTGACCGGACCCGCGCATCAGCCGGGACAAGGTTCCCCCCACCCCCCCACGGCTTTGTACACTGTTTAACTCCCAGCGCTTCAAGAAGCACTTTCCGTCATCAGACAGCGAGCCATCGCATAGACGTGTTTCTCTCTGTTATGACGCGAGGCAGTGGCAGCCCTCTTCCCCAGTCTGCAGATTCTGTGCAGCGACCAATGCTCGTCATTGGCGGCTGTGACCCAGGCAGAATCGCTCTATTGCCCCAAGAGCTCCCCACTGTACAAATGTATGGGCGTTGAACATCTTTGTGGATGTCAGCACGGACTTTTCCTGCACAAGTCCTACACTCACATAGTTCTTCTTGGTCTTGGCAGCTTTGGCTGCGTTCACCCAGGTGGCAGCCTTGTCCTCAGTTCTGTTACCAGGGGCGCGCCGCTCCAAACAAGGCAAACGGGACACGGACAGGACGACAAGTGTGCCACAGCCAGCCAAGGCCCGCACGTACACTTTCCAGTTGAGCTCTTGCATGCGTGTTTGTGCCAAGACAGCGAATCGCGGATGACGTTTGCGAAATGATGGCGTAATGAGCACATGTCTTCGGGTGCCCTTGGCTGGCCCTTTGTATTTAACCCAAGGCCCAAACCCGGTCTTGATCGCAGCTTGGCTTACGATAAGACCACCAGAGAGTCGCATTAGCCATGAAGCTCGAGAGCCAGGTTTTGCGACATTGTTCACCACAACGCCTTCAGCCAAGAGATAATCATTGACCACCAGGGCACCCAAAGAGTGGAGTTTCTGGTGCAAGTCAGTAGAGTCTGCCTCCTCTTTCGCGAGCAATCGCCTAAGAAAACTTGCAAGAACAAAGGCGCAAAAGCAAATTCAAACGCCAAGGCGCATATTGGCCAGAGCTGGAAGTTCAGGCTGACTCCGCCTGCGTTTCCGCAGCGAGCTTTCGAGCTGAGCTTGGTGGTCAGCTTTCCTCCTACGCTCCAAGCATTGGCTGTGCTCTGCTGGACGAAGCTGCTCTTGCCGCAGCAGCAGGTCGTCTTGCTGAGCTTGAAAGCACCGTCTTTTCTTCAGCTCCGACAACTTTTTGGTCGCTTCCTCGTGCTTGGTGGAAATTGCATTTCCAGCTGCCTTGCGGGAACTTTTGCTCAGCCGCAGCATGTCCCGAGGGGCATCGTTCAGCTTTAAGCATCGCTTCACACTCTTCCGGCGTCGAGCTATCCACGCGGCTTCCGAAACAGGATTTCTTGTTCGTGCCTTGGCCGGCAAGGTGTGCAAAGCGAACTCCGGCAAGTTAAAAAAAGCTATGTGCCGCCAAGCGTCCTGCCGGCTTGCTTCTAGTCGAAGACCGGAAACAAACTTAGGTTTGCGAGCGGACCCAGATGATCTTTCAGAGCCGAAGCCTTCCTGCCAAATCTTTTGGGCAAGCATAGCAACTGCACCACGAAGACTGTTCTTGTCCCACTGGCGAAGCCGCCTCTCGAACGCCTTGAAGTAAGGGCCTAAGAAAGCCCTGTCGCGTGCAGTGTGGTACTTGATATCTGCAAAGTCACGCTCGCTCTGCGCAGTTCCAGCCGCCGATGCCAGCAAGACACGGGCAAGTGTTTTAGACATGTCCGGGCAGCGGCCGCTGAAACTTGACTCTGCCAAGGTCCAGGCTTGCAAATCACCCAACTCTTCCGACTTGGACAGTTGTTTTCCTGGGCAGAGCATTGGAAAGCGACAAGCAAAGCAGGACAAGCAATATGCACCGTTAAACAAACTCAGAACCGGTCGGTGGCGTTGGGCAGTAGGCTTTAAGTCTTGGAACTGTTCATAGAGCTGCTTAGAGTTCGCGTCGAACATCTGGGAGAGCCGCAGAAGACAGCGCTGCGTTTCCGCAGCGCTCTTTTGGGGGCCGCTGAGCGAAAAGGCTGACAAGTTGTGGATCAGTTCAAAATCAGGAAACTCTGTCTTGATGGTCTGCGAGACAAGGGCGAGCCATGCAGCCATCCTTGCAAAGCACCTGTTGAAAACGATCGGCGAAACGCTGCCTCCCACACTCCTGTGCCCAGCGCCCAGTTGAATCAAACGAGGTCTTTCCAGCCACTTCAGCACCTGGCAGTCAGATCAAGTCTTTGAAGCTCTGAAAACTTATCACGGGCTTCGCGACTCAGTGCTGTCTAGAAGCGTGCTGTGTGTAACCACTGGAGGTGGCTGTTTTCTGCACGAAGAGCACATGCAGCCTTTGAGCAAAGGTTGTCAAGCAGGTTTGCGCTGCACTCATGTCCATCTGGCTCTTGTCAAATCTGCGTAAAATTCTGATCTCCTCATCAGCAGCGTCAGCCATCATAGCCATTTGCAGGTACACCTCTGTGGATATAGACTCCAGGAACTTCTTGGCAACCCTTCGGGGTTTCGCGTTGGTCTTTACTCGCAATATCCTTAGATTTGCAACACAGTTTTTCTTTGAAATGGCGACATACTCAAGCAAGCCTGATGCCTACTAAGTCTCTCGTGAGCTGTGGCCAAGAACGCATCCGCAAGAAGGATAAATCGCCCCATCGGCTTCTGCAGAGAAGAATGACGATGCTTGGCCGACTGCAAGTCTCTCATGCCACTGTGACGCAGAAATTCGGCGTCCATGTGCCGAACCTTAGCACGACGAGACACTATGGCCACACTTGCGGCATGTGTGTTAAAACATGTCCACTTTTGAGCCTAGCAACATGCTTCGCAAACATCACCTTCAAATCTGGCGAATGAAAAATGGAGCAAGCAAAGCTTTGCCGCCTAGGTTCCACCCTTCTGCGAAAATGCTGCCAAGCCTTTTTGTAAAATGTCGGCGCCTTCCCGCACCACCCAGACGGAGGTTTTCTTCTAGCCTGAAACATAGTTTTTGCAACTCGCAGCGTTGTCCTGGCAATCCTTCGGGCGCCGCAAATTTGGCCGTGGAAGAGCCCCAAGAGGCCTTGATGCAGTTCAAGTTGACCGCGCTGCGGTTTCACACCGCGGTTTGACACACAGGCAAATCTGACAGAAAGCATCGGCCCTTGCGCATCTTGCGAAATCAGAGCTACCTGGCACTTCCCAAGTTTCTTCCGCTCCATGTCCAACATAGCCTCATTCAAGCACCATGAAATGTTCTTTTCCTTGTAGCGGCCAAGAGGAGATTTTCGAAGCGATTCTCCTTTCAAGCGGCGCTCCACAAGTCCATTGACGGGGTGCCTGGCAGATTTGGGCTGCAGCCAAGCGCTGTCGCTCGTCGGAACCGATGCAGTACTCCACGCTCATGTTGTTTCAATTGCGTTGTTCGCAATCCTTCCACTGAGCGGCTGAAGCACTTGCAGTACCGGCACTGCACATTCGACTCAGTCAGTTTTGCCCACTTGAACAGTCTTCCCCACTTAATCACGCATTGGAAGAAGGCATGGCGCCATCCGAACTGCGTTGCCGCAGTCGGTGCAGCAGCTGCCCTACAACTTGAGCATGTTTCGACAGGCGTGATCAACGATTAACGATGCCGCAACATGAACTGTGCCACGACAGAAACACTCAGGCAAAACGGACGAGCCCTTTTTACCTCTGCGGGACTGTGTGCTTGAAGTGCGACCGCTTCCGAAGCCTCAGCTGTACAAAGGCTTCGCAAGCAATGATTCCAAAAACCTGACTGCGGCGACGCAGTTCAGTTTTTGACCTTTTCGAGGCCCAGGAACCAGTCCTTTACGTCAGCGAGCTCCTGCTTTGTGCAGGGATCATCAGTCCACCACTCAATGCCGTCGTTGAAGGTCACTTTCAGCCATTGTCCCCGGCAATTGTACCAGCGTTGGCCCATGGGGAATTTTGGCGCCCGTGGCAGCCGGCGGAACTGCGCGGCAATATATCCAGCAGCGACCCATTGTGTATAGGTGTAGGTGCCGCTGGAATGCATCCTGTGCACCGGCGCGAGTCTCTTTGTCGCTTTCATGCTTCCCCGAGTTCTGAAGGGCAGCCCAATCACTCGGGATCTCTTGAACCTTGTTCTCACGCGCGACCGCGTCTTCTGCTGTCGAGTCCTGGATAGCCCCGCCGCAATTCCATTATGCGGGTCAGGCATGTTGTCATAGATGCCTGTCGCAGTGACATAGGCCGTCTCCGCTGCTGTAATTTGTGTGTGGAACCAATCGCCTGCCTCAGTGCCGAGCTTTGGGAACCCGGCGTCCTGCCACTGCCTCTCCAATCGCAGCAATTGTGCTCCTTGCCGTCGACCTGACTCAAGCGGCATCCACCGCCACTCATCTTGGTCCGGGTGCTCATCTTGGTCCTCGTCCTTCTGTGACATTTTGTCATCCGGCTCCTCCTCATCATCTGAGATTCCGCTCAGCTCAGAGTCAGAATCACGAACATTGACACGCTCAAGGGTCATTGTCAGGTGCTCCGCACGCTGGAGTTGTTGCTGCAGCCCGTCGTCATCCTCCTGCATGTCGTCAGCCGGCGACGTTGGCGAACAGTTGAACCAGGCCGGAACTTCTTCCTGCTCCTTGTCCATGTCAGTGTCAAGCTGCGTCGCCGCAGCTGATTTTGGCATGGGCAAAAACGGAGTTGGGCTTGCCGGCTCCTGCTTGCACTCCTCCACCGGCAGCTGAGTGACAGTGGGCTCCTCCGGCTGCAGAGTTGGAGTTTCCTGCTCCATGCTCGGCACCACAGTTGGCGTCGGCGCAAGGCTGCTTGGGGATCCGCCTCGTGAGTGATCCAAGCAAGCGGTGAACGCAGCAGCTCTTGCCTTCACGTTGGTGGGCTGAGGAGCCCAGGGGAAGCAGCAGCTCAAGGGTGTGAGATTCTTCACCTTGTCATAGTCCATGTGAAGGAACCACTCCTTGCGTGGGACAGAGTCTTCTTCCCAGTGAGGGGTGTGGGCACAGTCGTGCCACCTGCTTGCTGCAATCTTTTCGTATACGGGCACCTCCACGTGGCGCCCCTGCAACTCTTTCGGCAGCAGGCGGCATTGCGGCTGGAAATTCCGCGAGCACGCCTCGCCCTGCTGGACCCGCATGTTATACCTCACGATCACCTTCACTATCACGAGATCCTCCGCATTCCACACCAATTCAGTGCCACGATGCATGTTAAAAATCGTCCTGGGGGTGTGGCCCAGAAGCTGGAAGCCCAAAGCGTAGAAGACATTGTTGCCGAAGACATTTGTCTTCCACGCGTAGTGGTCGAAGACGTGCTCCCAGTCTTCTGCTGTGTACCTTGGCGCACAAGGTCGGCAAGGCACGAACAGGCAAGACTACAACAACCAAGGACTAAACATTCAGGAATCATTACCAAACACAAATTTCTTGGCAAGGCGCACTCCGACTCCACGGCCTCCTCGGCCGTGATACTCGCGTGCCCCCAGCCCGGCGTCGTTATCTGACGCAGTCAGCTTTCCCTGTCTCAGGATTGCCGGGGCACATTCCCAGTAGGTGCCGTGAACCACCGAGTGCAAGTGGATGCCATCTGCGTTTCCGCAGATGTCTTGAATACGACGCTGCCACTGCGCAGAGTGCTGTCTGTCCGACTGCAAGTAATCGAATTCGATGTGGCCAGAACTTTTGGAGGTCTCCCAAGACGGCCTAACCAGACGCTATTTACAACCGGCCATTGTTTACTCGACCAGCCACTGTTTACCGTTGAACCGGCCATTGTTTGCTTAACCGAAAACGTTTCTGAAGCCGCTCTGGGGCATTTGTTTCGCAAACATGTTTCTGTTGACTTTCCCAGGCAAGGGATGCTTTCGCAGGCAGCGCTTTTGATGTTTCAGTCGGCTTGCTGCAGCGCCAAGTGCGCGCATGTGGCAAGCTTTGACAAGATTTGCAACCACTTCAAGGCCTGGTTTTTGCAAACATTTACTGTTGTATATGCAAGCGGCTGGCGACGCATTTGTAAACTTTGCCGAGACGGGGGGTTGCTACCACGGCGTTGCCACCCCCGTTTCTTCCGAACACACCAAACTTTGGACTGGCTTTCCCTTTCGGCACTCCTGAATAACATGGGTGTTCCTGAGTTACCCTTGAGCGCCGGCAAGTTTTCTAGTGACCCTTGTGTTTTGAATTTTGATTCGGCTATTCCTTTGCATTTATGACTTCGGCTATTGAATTGACTGCGCATTTTTGCCTGAAACTGCGTAAGCCTTGCAGTAAAGGGCGACCGTCCAGCCCGAGCGCTTGAGAAAGGGAGGGGCGCCACTTCTACAAAACACTGTCGCAAAGTAAGCTTTCCCCCCAAGGCCGCACGAATATCCAAGCTGGTCCCAGTTCTAGCTCATTATTAAGGAGGCGACAAGCAAGAAGAGAAGATGCAAACACACCTGCAACCAAACAAACAGACAGACGCACAAACTACCCAACACACAAAGAATCTTACCAAACCATTTTGCCAGAAGGCACAAACTGTAGTTACAAAGTTCAGAAGCATGGGCGAAAGCACCTGTTTCTGGTTGGTTTGGAACTTGCTTCTGCCACCGGGGCATCCTCTCTCAGAGATCTAGCACGAGTAGACCCTCTCCACGCTCCAGCGGTTGGCTTGTTTTTCTGGGCGGGGTGACAAGCTGGAAATTGGAACCTGTCCGTGGGCAAGGCTCTGAGTGGCCGGAGCACGGCCACTGGCATTGAGTGTTCTGCTTTTTGACCTTTCGCTTTGCCTCACCCTTTTCGAAGCAATTCAGCAACTGGCCTTTCAAGTAGCATGGATTGTCAGATTGTTGTGTCGTCGGCCCCCCGCTGCCGCCCGTGCGGTCTAGTTTCCAAGCAGACGGCGCTTTCAATTTTGCGTGGCCTCATTTGCAAGAGAGGGGGGGCGCCGCCAAGCAAAATGAATATGAAACTGCGCCCTGTCCAAAGGCAAGGCTCCAGTTTTTGAACATCATAGATGCTTCTTCTGCCTGTTGGCGGGAGAGCAGGGAAATACTAATGGAAAACAGGTGGCAGTTGTTGAATAGCTTCGAAATTGGTCTGCTTAGCAAAAAATTGCAAGAAGATCCCAAAGCCCGGGCATTGCAAAGCTCGAGTCAATCTCTTTGTCGCACTGCCCTGCAAGCAAAACCCAATGCATCCTGATCAAATCAAATTTACACCACGGATGGGTCAGAAGCGGTCAGGTGATCAGATTTGATCAGGTGTGACCAGGTTTCATTTTGGTTGGCTGGGGCCTGACCAGCAAACAGTTTGTTCGTTGTACCAACGAACTTGCTACACTCGATCCTTGAACCTTGAAGCTTAAACAATTAGCCACTGTTCACTTTGCTTGCTGTTGCCTTTCAAGGAACGACAAGCCAATCCAAAACTCAAGCGTTGGCTTGAAGTGGCGTAGAGGCCTGGAGCTTCTTTTCCAAATCCAAATCGCTAAAGGACTAGAGACCTGCGTAGGGCGCCGAAGCCAAAGCCAAACAATGGCAGCAACTGGACAGGGTGTAGTGGTGGTGGCCTTCCCAACTACCCTGCCATGGCTGGAACACAAATGCCCATTCTTGCTCGACCCGCCCAGCCGTTCAAGAACTGGCAGCTTGCCAACAAACAATTTCCAGTCTTTAAGCGGCTTGGGTTTTCAAATTGTCTTTAAACGGCTTGTTTTTTAACAGAAATCCTCCTGCCTGGGAGCGTACGTGCGGGCAAAAGCGAAGCTCAAGCCATTCAAGAAAACTGGGGCCTTGCAAACGCGCAGGGTTGTTATTCCAAGTCGCCTGGGTCTTGTTTTTCATGTGTTGCTTGAGATGGAATCGGTGCTTGGCTGCCAGACAAGTTCTTGTGTTTTAGGAAGAGAGCTGTTTTGGTTTTTGCACGCCTGCCCCAACATGCTTTTGTCTCCCCCCTTGTTCAACATTTCAAAACCTGGCGCCTTGCCACGAGACAAGAATCATGCTTGAATGGCCCTCGCTAGCGCATTTCTACTTGTCGCCCCCGCCTCCCTCGCAGGTCGAAATGAACTCCCAACCGTGACAGGGCCTAGTTTTCGAGTAGCCTGGGTGTTTCATTGGTTTGTTTGGGGCACCGCTGTCCAGGCAGAATTTCCTATGCCACTCTAAAAGGGCCCATGACAAAAGCAAACTTTCAAAAAGGATTAGCTCTTTGTCTAAAGGATTGAGTGTGTGTTGGTGGAGAATCAGAAACACGCAGCCCTTGGCAGAAAGGGGGCTCGTAGCACCTAATGCTCCCACTTGGCCCAGCTGGCATTGACAAGAAACGCTATCGGAGCGCCTGCGCTTGTTGAAGCCTTTGTTTTAAGTCAGAATTGCGACAGTTGAATTTGCCATTTAAGGACCCTAAGAACTTAACAAAAAACATTCAAACCAGAGCTCCCTCAATAGAACACAACCTCCTGTTGATGCAACCAATGCCCGACGCTCAGGGCATATAGTTCGCAGCACTTGCTGTTGCATTGCAGACCCCGACCCCGCCCCAACAAGGTCTGACATGTGTTTTCATGTAATAGCATTCGGTTTGACATGGTTTTGCCACAGCGCCGGTCGAACTAGCGCGGGGCCTCAATTTGCCGACCTCGCGGATTGACACGGCTTGACACACTTTTGCAAGGAGTGGCTCGGACTTCTTGTGTGATATAGGGTCCGGTGACACGGTTTGACACGGTTTTGCGCAGAAGAAAAACTCAATTTGCAAACCCGCTCCCCGACACGGTTTGACACGGTTTTTCCTGCAAATAAGGTCCGGTTACACGGTTTGACACGGTTTGACACGCTTTTGCCAAGGCGCGGATTGGAGTAGCAGGCGGACTTGTCGACTCCCTCCCCGACACGGTTTGACACGGTTTTTCCTGTAAATAAGATCCGGTGACACGGTTTGACACGGCTTGACACGTTTTTGCCAACCACCATGAATCAACTCGCGAACCCGGATAAGTTAAACCGTGTTAAACCGTGTCACGGGATGCTATTTACAGACGTGGCCGCGAGAAGGTCGGCAGGTTGGGCTTCCCCCGCTTCCGCATCTGGCACGCGCTTTGGAAAGCGTGTCAAACCGTGTCACCGCTTCTCAAGTTGAGCTTTTCTCCTTCCTTCTCCGATCCGCGCCTTGGCACAAGCGTGTCAAACCGTGTCGGGGAGGGAGTCGACAAGCCCGCTTGCTACTCCAATCCGCGCCTTGGCAAAAGCGTGTCAAACCGTGTCAAACCGTGTAACCGGACCTTATTTGCAGGAAAAACCGTGTCAAACCGTGTCGGGGAGGGGGTTGGCAAATTGAGTTTGTTCTTCTGTGCAAAACCGTGTCAAACCGTGTCACTGGACCCTATATTCCATGAACAACCGTGTCAGACCGTCCTGGGGGGCTCCCCAACATGCCCCTGGCAAAAGTGCGTCAAACCGTGTCAAGCCGTGAGGTCGGCAAGTCGGTCGGCAAGTTGAGTGTTCCCCCTTGCATCCGTGCCAAAACGAACGCTCGCCAACGCAAAAGCCAGTACCGCAAGCTATGTGCCCTGAGCATCGGTAATTGACTGCAATCAGTCGGAGCTTTGTTCTACTGAAGGAGTCATTCTTTGTATGTTTCGTTGATTAGGGTCCTCCTTAAATAGCAGAATCAATTATGACAACTAACTAAAAACAGGCGGCTTCAACATGTGCAAACAATTACAAAACCAAAGGCTTTTCGAGGCTGCGTGTTTCTGATTCTCACCAGCGCGCGCTTAATCCTTATGACCTTGCTCTTGGTTATAGGCCCTTGTAGTCACCAATGTTTCAGGTGGCACACACGTAGAAGGAACATGTAGAAGGATCGAACCAAACCCGGGCCACTCAAACACTGCGAGGCCTTGCAAATGGACAGGGATTAGTTGTTCAACAACCTGGTTGTTTCATTTGTTTGGGGGGCCGCTTTCCAGCCACTTGCCGCACGCCACCTTCTAGCGTATCTACTCGCCGCGTGCTGCCAGACAAGTTCTTGTGTTTGAGTCAGCGGTCTGGGTTTTCCACGCCTACCCCAAACATGTGTTTGTTTCTCCCCGCCTAGAAATGAACCCCCAACCAGTACTGAAGAAACATTTTCCAAAACTGGAGCCTTGCCAATGGACAGGTTTGGGTATTCAAAGGATCGTTTGGCCCTGCAGCGCCCCGCCGCCAAGAAGCTATCAACTGTAAATGCTGAACGCGCTGGAACGAGCAGCGTGCAGTGTTTGCCAGGCAAAAGCCTGGTCCAGGCGACTTAGAGTACCAGCCGTGCGCGTTTGCAAGGCCCCAGTGTTTTGAATGGCTTGAGCTTGGTGTTTGCCCGCACGTGGCAGAAAGAAAATTCAAAGCCCAATCCTTGTAAAGACAATCTGAAAACACGAGCCGCTTGAAGACTAGACCCTGTCTGTTGGCAAGCTACCTGTTTTTGAGCGGCTGGGCGGGTCGAGCAAAATAGAAGTTTGGCGTTCCAGCCGGTTATCTGCTTATTGCGGGGTAGCTGGGCAGGCCACTTCAACACTAGACCCTGTCCAGTGTCAAGATGCCATTGCCTGCGCGGCATCGACAATGAGCTGTTGGCTGGCCAGGCCCAAACCAACCAAAATCAACCCTGACAAGCCTGACCAAAACTGATCACCTCAATGCATTGATCAGATTAATCCACAGTTGATCTTGCTGGCTCAAGCCAAGCTGGACAGCAAATTTTCGTTCGTGAGTGCTTTGGAATTGCCCTTTCGCTTGGCGGCGTCAAAGCAGTGTCCAAGCTGTTCAACAACTGGTTCATTGAACAAGGCTTGTGCAAAATTCTTATTCTGCTGCCCTCCTACCAACAGGCAGAAAAGGCATCTGTGATACTCAAAGACTGGAGCCTTGGGTTTAGTAGCGACCTGGGTTTGTCGTTGGTGATCTACCGTGCGGCCTGCCTTCCTGCTCCCTGGCAAAATATATATATATATATATTCAGTGAATCTTGCCACTGCGCGCGGCTACTTTTGAATCGACGGCCATTTTCAGATTGTCTCGCCAGCCTTGTCCACGGGCGGGGCCTATTTCCCCCACCACCGGCAGAACAAGCAAACCCAGGCAACTCAGAAACTAGGGAAGGTGTAATCTGAAGTGGGCTGGGTTTCTGAATTTCGCCTTGAGCCCCGGTAGAAGTAGTCAAGAGTATGGTTTGCTTGGGGGTGCCCCCAGGCAAAAACAATTTGAAACAATCGGCACGTTTCCACTTGACAGGCTCTTGTTGTTCTGCGCGCGTTGAGTTTCTGTTGCGTGTGTGTTCTTTCCGTAGATGCTAATTGTTTTTTTTGCGCGGGTGCTGTTCTGCATGCGTGTGCTACGTCTGCTTTGACTGTTTGCATGTTTAGTAGTTTGCGAGTCCGTCTGCTTCTTTGTCGGTTAGTTTGGTTGCGGGTGTTTGTAATTGCATGATTGCTTCGATGTCCTATTGGTTGGTTCCTTCCTTGGTCTGATTGTTTTCTCGTTCGCTTGCCTGCCTCCTTGAACAAACGGCCGAAACTCGGCTTGGACATTGATGTGGCCTTGGGGGGGGGGGCAGCTTACTTTGTGAAAGTGTTGTCTTGGAATGGGATATCTTTGTTCAATGCTCAGGCTGGAAGCGCGCCCCCTTTATGGCAAGGCTTTGCATAAGCGCAAGGCTTTCACATTTGCTTCTGGGCAACGAACCTACACAGTTTCAGGCCGACCGGAGCAGTCACATCAATAGTTCCGACTCAATGGCAAACATATCAAAAGCACAAGGAGACGTTTGTGAAAACCTTGGCCACCCCTGACCTTCATTGGAAACACCAAGAGGGAGACCGAAGCGACGGAAACCCATAGCTGATGCTCAGGGTGGCTCGCCCTTCTGTACTCTATCGAGTCGCAGACTTCCTGTGGCAGAGCGCGACCTTGACTCACTGATCCTCCCCTTAAAGCTGCAACTTTGGAAGCTCCAAAAAAAGGTCCGCAAACATTGGGGTTGAACAGCGCGGCCAAGGGCTCCTGCAAGAAATTTGCAGAGCCTTTTTCGCGGTGCCCAAATTCAGCCTTTTGGCGGTCTTTCCGGCCGCAAAGCGTCTGCACAGCGCGAGTAACTTTCGGACGAGGCTGGGATGTTGAATGACCTGGCGTCCCCGCACGACGGCAGGGCTGTGACAGAGTTGAGTCGCAGAAGTTTAGCCAAGCCAGCGCGAGACTCTACAAACAACAGTCACGCCGTGTCCGCTCCGACCACGGCAACGATAGGCAGAGTTGACACGAGGCGCACGCGCAGCCCAAGATGTATCTGGCGCTGCGCTTTGCGCAGGGCAACGCATCATTGCAAAGATATCTCGTTGGGCAAGCCGGCAAGCGATTGTCTCATGGAGCTAGCAAGGTCAATGGGAACCCTAATCCCAAAAGCGGCCTTGCCTGCCGGGTTCCGCAACAAGCTTGGAAGAACGGAAAGCGGCGACCTACAACCAACTGTCCGCAAACTTCGTGCTGTGAGCGACGGTGGGCGAGAACGGCCAAACAGAAAGGACTTGGACGCAGCGCCGACAGAACAAGCAGGCAGCAACAAGCGAGCAAGCAAAGAGCTACACGAAACGTCTCAAGGCAAGACTTTCCTGGCAAGCGAAACCGCAAAACAAGCGCCAGCCAGCGTCCCTGGCATCACCACCCAGCATCATCATTGGCATCACAAGCGTCGCTGACACTAAAAGTTTTGCGACGCGTGGTTTTCTCTGCAGGAGTTCGCGGTGGACCGGGTTGTTGTTGACGCCCGGCAATCTAAAACAAAGGCTTGCGGCATCTTGCGGCATCTTTCACGCATGATGGCTGCGCAGCTAAAAACGTGTCAATCGCCAACCGGCCATTGTTTGCGGCCATATAGCTAACCGGCCATTAAATAGCGTCTGGTTAGGCCGTCTTGGGATCCTGGGGGAAATGGCGGCATTGGCCCAGAGAGTCGCAGACTCCGTGGACGTGCGCCCAGTGCCGCACCATCATCTCCACCAATGCTGGGTCCTTTGCAAGGGGGTGGTTGCTCTGGCTCCTCCCCTGTTTTTCAAACTTTGAACGCTTGGTCAATCTCCCGATGTTGTTCCTCAGGACATCATACGGGGCTTGCACCAATGGAGTGGCCAACTCCAATGACTTTGTGCCAGCCACATGCGACAGCTTCAGGAGATTCGCCAGCATCTCGCTCGCGATGAGGACCGACTTCAGCGGCATTCGTTCAATGCTTTCCAGTGCCCTGTGTGATGGCCGCTGTGTTGCCACAGCGGCTTGGTCCACTCTGTCCAGGAAGTCTGCAAGCGGAGTCCTGCAAAGGTCATAGAGGTCGCGATGACTCAGCATCGTGTTGACCTTCACCCACTTGTGCCCGGAATTCTGGTCGAGCGGCTTTGTTGAGACCCCATCCACATTGGCCATCCCGTGTGGCAGGAGCTCGGGTTTGCCAATGCGTTGAGGGCCATGGACCTCTAGTGTATCGTGGCAGAAAGACGGCAAGACGAAGCCGAAATTGATGTGGTTTACGTTTCTCCGCTTGCCTTCCTGCAGGGGCATTGCTTGAACAGTGTTTGCAATAGTTAGAACAAACGTACAGGGACATGCAGCTTTTCACACGCCCCAACCCCATGCACTTTCCCAAACCTGTCCTGAAATTTCTGGTTTATCAGCGTCGTGTCTTTTGCCAGCGTGAAAAAGTGGCCCGTGACGCTGGAGTCCAGATGCAACCCAGCCTCTTCTACAGTTCCCTTAAGGCGGCATTCTTGGCCGCATCTTCCTGCCAGTTTCCACCATGCCTGTAGACAAGATCTGCTGAACTATGCTTCCAGCAGGTGTAGCAAGAAACCCGCTGCACCTTCGGTGCGCCAAGACATGCCAGTCGAAATTGACATTCATGAACAAGTATAGCGCCACACTGCCATACTCGTCGGAATGTCGCGGCATGTCCTGCTGTGTTGCCAAAGCAGTCTTCAATCTGCCTTGCCCTTGCTTGAAGCCAAGGCTGGCGCGCAAGCAGTGTGAGATGCAGTTGTGTTTCATGATCACTGAACGGCAACAACATTTGAGAGCTGTTTTTTTCCACTAGCAGCCTGAGTAAGTAAGTTTGAACAACCAAGGCAAGGAGCTCCAACAAATAGATCATTCGACAGCAACTGTTCAACTGCGGGTGCAGAGCTGGTTCTAGATGCAGTTTTGTCAACAATGTGGTGCGCATGGAGTTGCGGAAGCTTTATGTTGAAGAGGCGAAGGGCAATTCCTGCTGTCGCCAACGACAACACAACCGAAAAAACAAAGTCGTGCAGTGTTACCAGATGCCTGCATACCCTACTCGAAGAGCTGCACAGCCAACCCAGGGCGGGCCCTTGCTCATGGATTGACAAAGCATTGCGCTGCGTTTTTTTTCTGGCTGCAAAATGTGCGAAGAGACTGTTGCGGCAGCAATTCAAGTGAAACACTGGCAAGACTGCGTGGCCGCAGTTTGCGTCTAGCGATGCTCGAAGACTGTCTCCTTGGGCTGTCTGTGTCTAGCAATGCTTGATTGTCTCCTTGGACTCATTCTTCTGATTCAGCAGCTTAATAATCATCATCTCTATCTTGTTGACACGGCCTTGCACCCCTGTCAGCTCGTCCAAGATATCCTTAAGCACTTCCTCGGGCGGGAGCGGCGGCGGACTCAGCCACGGCGGCGGCGGGGAGGTGCTGGTCCACGCCGAGGATGCCTGCGATGATGGCGGCAAGCGATCATACACGGCGCCCACCCAGTTAGTACACATCGGCGGTTCGCAATTTTCGGACCGAACTTTGAAGGCCCATCCCTGGTGTAGCGCCAGCTGTGCTGCAGGCCAGCCTCAGCCTTTCCCTCCAGCAGGCACACGCAGCAAATCACCTCAAAGTTCCAACCGCAAACCATCACACCGCTGTCTTTGAAGGCCTTCTTCTTGAACAACGGGGTCTTGCATTTCCATCCGCAGACATCGCACACGGCCTGCCAGTCAGATTTCCACGGCATTGTCTGACTGACAGCTGCGTTTCCGCAGATGTTCCACAGATGTTCCTTAACAGCTGCGGCGGGCAATTCAACCATCACGACATGAACACAGCATCCCTGACACATGTTTCAAACTGTTCACAGGCGCGCCCGAGCAAACACAGGCACGAATCGAAGACTGCAGCTCTACCACCATTAGCCTTGCGTAAGAGGGTCTTTTTCTTGTTCCGACCTTGCGCCCGAAACGTGTAAAGTCAAGACTAAGCTACTGTTGGAATTTGCAGAGGTGTTGGCCATTAACAAGAACCAACTGCGGGCACACAGTTGGTTTTCGCGGCAGCAGCGCTGCGTGGAACTCCGGCAGTATAAACATGGGACATCTATCGCCGGCGCAATTCAGACTCTAACTTCTCCAGCTCCTGCGTGCTTTGCCACAATTTGTGATCGATGACCGTCGTAATTGCCGTCTGCCACATGCGGAGCGACATCCTGCGCATAGACTCAACCTGAAAAGTCTCTGCCCCTCTCAGAATCAATAAACAGCTGCTGCCTGCCATTGCGCGTGTTTTGGAACTCCTCGATGAGGTCCAGCGCCGAATCCAGATTGTGGTACTCCTGCCTCATCAGGATCTCAACAGCTACCACCATCTGCAACTCTTCCTTTAGGTGTTCCATTTGCGTTTTCAATGCCTCGATCTTCCGTCGTCGAGCCCCAGCCTCGGTCATGGCGCGCAACGCAGGTGACTGTTCCATCATGGCTCCCCTAAAAAAAGGCCAGTTTGGACCAGAGCGCTGCAAAGTAAATTGCACAAAAAGCATCTCAAATTGACAAATATTGCCCCAGGTGCTATTTTTCTTGCCTGCAAACAAGCATGCGGCAGCAAACACATCGTTTCTCAGGCTGCAGCAGCCCCTCAAGCTCAGCCCAAACACTCACTGTGTTGCCGCAGTGTGTTCGTATATGAACTCTCGAAGCACCGGCTGCAAGTCCTGTATCAGGACATGGACTGGCCAGAGTATGGCCAGAAACACACACTCTGCGTCGTGGCCAGCGGCAAGACCGCCCCACACATCCAGGGCCTCGCTCACCTGCAACATTTGGTCATGGAGAGTGCGCAGCTCGTCAAGCTTAACCTTGTTCAGCTTCCCCTTCATCGGCCGCAGCATCTCGTACTCATCACTGGGGTGTGGTTAGCTGGTTGCCAGGTTGCTGGCTTTCTGGGCTTCTCGGGTTGCTCCTTTTTCTGGTTGTCTATCCAATGATACCACGATATCTTACTTTGCCTTATCATAAAGCTTAACCATGTCACATGATAATATGTCATCAGATCATACTACCATTTCATACCACCACTCCACACCATGTCCAAACATGTCTCCAAACATGTCGCATCATTTCATACCATATCGTATCATATTATTACAACATATCACATCATTTTGTTTCATATAACATCATATAACACTGTATCATATCATATAACAGTTATAAGATTTACATTTATCATGTCATTATAATTTATCATCAGGTCACGCCTTTTTCCACGACAAACACCTAGAGCTAAACCTAAGCACGCATGACTGCATGATCGCAGCGGGTTGGGCATATGTTCAAAGCACATGCCCCCTCGCCTAGCCAGCGCCAGCTGCTTCAGCCAGCTCAACGTAATAAGGAAACCTCTCTCATGGCACTTTTCCAAGCGAACGCGCGTCTTTCCCAGTTTGCCTTGTTGCCTGCTTCAGGCTTTGGAGTGTCCGGCATGTCATCCGTCTTGCGCAACTTGTAGTAGATGTAATCCTCCGTCTTCCTTGTTCCTTCAATCATGCGAAGCCGCTTGGTCAAGTGATGCTCAGTAACTTCACCGCTGTGCGACATGCAGGGCAGGAACTACAGAAGCCACTGTGTAAGCTAAGTAAGCTGCGCAAGCAAAAATAGCTGCAGGCAGGAAGGGAAGCGCTACGGGCCTGCTATTCCACAAAGGGAAAAGAAACAGTGGAGACAATTCTGTACTCTTGATGTTGTCATACCACAAATGGAAGAGAAGCAGTGGAGATCCATATTTTTGCTGGTTGTTTTAGTCATTGTCCATGTCATGGAAAACAGTGACAACTCGTACTTCTGACGCTTGTTGTTTCTGGCGTCACACGAACCGCGTTGAGCGATGTCTGTTATGAGGTTGCATGAGGGGAAAACATGCACCGACATGAGCCATGATGGACTGGTTGGGTAGGTGGGAAAGCGGTTGGGATGGGAGTCCTCCTTTGGGTTTCCCAGTCCGCCTTTGGTGCCTGGGAGTCCTCCTTTTGGGTTTCCCAGTCCGCCTTTCCATCGCCCCAGTCCGCCTACCAGGCTGGTAGGCGGACTGCCGGCGTTTTTGCATGTAGTTTTGGAGCCTTTGTGGCGCCATTTTGCTGTGACAGTGTTTCAGTTGTTGTTTGTGAGTTGTAAAGGTTTGGCACATTGCGTTGCCGCATGTCGACGCATGAAGCGGTGCCACGCGGGGCCCCGCAGCCCAATTGGCCGGAATGGCGGACAAGAAGAAGAAGAAGACATGCGCAGTGAAGGAGGACTGGTTGCTGCCGTCGTGTTTGCTGTCGTGGTTGTCTTTGTCGTTGTCGTTGTCGTTGTCGTTGTTGTTGTTGGTGGTTGTGGTGGTGGAGGTGGTGGCTTTGCAGCAGCTGTTGTGCCCCATTGCTCTTGCATTAGCTTGGGTGGCATGTCACGCATGACATGAGTTGTCAGTTGTGCACAATCACTTGCTTCCAGCCTTTTTGCGACTCAAGCTGGGTCGCCGCCATGTCATGGAAACGCTCAGACTGGCAGAGCTGGCGCCAAGACAGCTGGAGCCAAGGCTGGAGCCAGAGGAGCCAAGACTGGAGCCAACAATGGGGCCAACAAAGCTGGGGCCAAGACTGGGGCCAAAGCTGGGCTAATGATGACAGAGGCCAGCAGGACCAGCACCAAAGCTGGCTGGATGACAGGCGGATGGCTGAAGCAGCTGTCCGCATTCGCCCGCCCAAAAACAAGCGGAAGGCCAACCACGCAAAACAAGTTCAAAACTATGAGAGGCGCTGCTTGCGCTTGATGTGGCAGCAGGCGAGAGAAACAAGGGAAAGCGGCGAAAGCTTTGATGTGGTGTCTTGGGCGCAGACGAACCTATCATGGGCAAGCTATGTCCACGCACGGGAAACCAAGGGCTTCGCCGAAAGCAGCTCAGTTCCATCCCTAGAGCAAACGGAGGTGGAACAGGTAATGCAAACCGTAATATGAATGTATTACCTGCAGAAGTTGAGCATCACGCCCTACTCGAGGTATGTGTACAAGTATGGGTTGGACCGTGTCATGCAGTCGCACAAAATCATCCGCAGAGACAAGCACGACCACGACGAGGAATCCAACGCAGACGAGGACATCGCGATCCTAGAGCAGAATCTGCTGGATGTGGACTTGAACGCCCGCAAGACGCGCCAGCGCACTGCTGACGGCAATGCAGCAGCTGAAGAGGTGGAGTCCTCGCCTGACGAGGCTGCTGCAGCTCCTGGTCCTGCTGCTGGCCCTCAACCTGGAGGTGTTGACCCTGCTGATCCTGCATTTGTGCCAGACTGGGGATCTGAGTCAGAAGACCGGAGACAGGGGCAGTGTTTTTTCATTTGGCTGAAAGTTTGTTGATAAAACATGTCATTGGCTTGTCATTGTTGATAAAACATGACTTTCAAAACAGTGGCTCAGGAGACTCAGGAGCAGGAGGACGACGACGAATCCTGGGGCACTTGGCGTCCAGCTGCACCCAAGCCCAAGCCCAAGCAAATGCCCACGCAGCCTTCAAGACCTTTGCCGCCGGAGCCTTCACGCCCTGCGCCTGCGCCGAAGCAGCAGCCTTCACTGCAGGCTGCGACTGGGTCAAGGATTCCAGTGACGCTGCAGCCGAAGCAAGCTGCTGCTGCGGCTGCGCCACCGCCTCCGCCGCCTGCACCGCCTCCACCGCCGCCGCCAGGGCTGGCTGTTGCAGCTGGCCCTCAGGACCAGGATTCAGCTGCGTGGCAGCCCATGCACGACTTGCTCGGCGTACAACAAAGAATTTGAGGTCACCAACTCTTGGTGATCCAGACGCTGGTGGAAACTGGCTGCCCGAACATTGGGCCCTTCAAGATGCTCCTTTTCGGCTCGCGGGCTCACGGCATTACCTGCCCCTTCAGCGATGCTGACACGGCGTTGCTGATGAGGCCGGGCCCTGGCCCCAGCGGAGAGCAAGCGCTCACTGCTGTCTGCAACTGGATGCAGGCAGAATCAAAAAAGCAGCCTGGCGGGCCCTTCCAGAACGTCACCAACGCGATGGGCAAATGGTCCATCATGTGGGACCTGTGTGGCTTTCACGTGGATCTGACTTTTGGAGAGAAGGAAGAGCAAATCATGCAATCCACGCAGGTCATGGCAAACCTTGCGAGGTCTATCTCTACTGAAGAGCGATTTGCGTGCGCAATGTTCATTGACTGGGGGAAGAGCTGCAAGGCTTTGTACCACAGAGACACGCGTGGCATGTCCGTTGGCCGCAACATCAAGACGATCCATGCCAACTTGATCAACGCGCTCATGCTGCTCCACAGCAAGGAGGACCATGGCCTGGCTGAAGCAGCTGGGACAAAATCCTTAGACTTCCTGCGCAGGGCTGAGCAGAGTGCAGGGCAAGGCAGGCAACCTCTTCCTCTGGCTTTTGCAAATGTGGTGCAGCTCAGCAGTGACAGCTCATCGGTTTATGCCGGCCAACGGCCCTTGCGGCGCCGTGGCTGCCCGCAGCAGCAAAACGTCGAGCCCGACAATTGAGCTGGTACACCATGGGCGTAATTTGCTTCCAAAGCTGCCGCAGGTGACGCTCGGTCGGATCCAGGGCGAAGCCCGAGAACTCCTTCATGCTGTGGCGCAGGACTACACAAATTCATGCAAGCAGTATGTGGGCTTGCGCATCCAGAGCCTACACAAGATGATGCATTCCCAAGGGTTTGACAGAATCCGCGGCATGGCGTGGACTATGAAGCACCAGCAGGGGAAAGCGCTTCGATCGATCCTGGCCCAGCCCACAGTCACGCCTTTGCAGCCGCTGCCAGCACAAATGCCTCCAGAAGCCCAGTCACCCATTGCCATTCAACTTGAGAGAGGCACATGGCAGTGGTTCTCACTGACATACACAGTGACAGTCGTGGAGCCCATGGCCCCATCAGAGCGCGATGAGATGCTTCTGATTTGGCTTCCAGGCTGCGATCAGAGAACTGCAAAGCCAAGCCGGGTTTTTCAAGGGATCCTCCCGTGCCACCTCATCATCTTGACCCCGCAAGTGCCGCCGACTCTCGGAGGCAAGAGAGGCATCTCGGCAATGACAAGTAGTAAGGCTTTTGCAAGGGTAAGTTTTCCAGTGTTTAGAGGTAGCTTTACAGTATCTATCCTTAGGCCAAATCTCGAACAGAGGACCCCACCCCAAAGAGGGCCAGCTTATTAGAATTTCGGGTTATCTTTCACGAAACCCTTCGTTACCTTTCTCTTTTTGTGACTTGCATTGCACGTGGGCATGCCGCATGACGCTGTGCAGAATGGGGTTGTTTTTGTAGTTGCGTTTCGGCTTCTTTGGCCAGACAAGAAATGGAAAGCACGTCCGCCATCCGCGATGCAGGGCTGGTGCGAGGCAGTCGCGCGCCTGGCTGCTGCGGCTGGGCGCCAGCGAAAGCTTTGCTTGATGGGCTTTTCAAGCGGGCGCAATGGTGGGCAGAGGTTGTGGACCGGTCCATGGCCTGCATGGATCCACCGAAACAGTTTTGGGGGCTGGTACCGGACCCAGCCGAGCCAAGGAAGACTTGTGTGCGCCCGCGCGCGATACCCACAAGCATTTGGCATGGTCAATGGCAGAAGTGTGACAAGTGCTGCCCTGCCGAGACAACAACGGTTTTTCGCGCAGCTTCTGATGGCTTCTAGCTGTTAGCAATCAAGTGCTTACGCTGGATGGCGGGCATGAAGATGTGCAAGATGTCCTTTGGGGCCGAGCTGCGCAGTTCCAGGCGTTTTCACATGAGGTGTGGCGTTTCAATTTTTGGATGATGCGCCTTTAGCTGAACCAGCTGCATGCGTGCGCCATTTTGTTAGATAGACCTCTGAAGCGAAACATTGCTACTGTTGAGAGATCTATTTGAGCACATGCAAAGTCTTGCCATGAAACAAACCCTTGCTATCTGAGGGGTGTATTTGATTGAATGCAAAGTCTTGCCAGGCGCATGCGTGTACATCAGCTCGCCACCATTGAATCTTTTGCATTGCTCGAAACTCTTCCCTCCAGAGACAAAGCCAGCAGAGAGAAAGCCAGCGCCTGCATTGTTTCAGACCATTGATGGAAAACTGTCACTGTCTATGTTTCAGACATTAGTTCAGCTGCAATGCTAAGGGAACCATTGATGTTCAGGCCAATTGTTTGGTTCGCACTGGCCACGCAGGAGTTCCTCAACTCGGACGAGTTCAAGTGGTTCCAGAAGGTTTGGTCGGACCAGGCTGGAATTTGGAAGTGCGGCTGCTTATGGTGTGCAGCTCTTTGTCAGACGGTGGGTTGCAGCAGTTTCATGTTCTCAGGCATTGCGGTGGGAGGGTTTGGGCTGTGTCCTCTTAAATTTGTCGCCATCCATCATCTGAGGTTGCAGTGCAAGTTCCTGATGTGCAGAGCTTGAAGCTCCAGCCAGGAGATTTCGCCAAAATGTCCATGAACTATGCCACTGTCACGCTGTGGAAACTTCGGAAGCACGCATCCTCGGAGCTTCATGTTGTGGCTGAGAGTTTGGTGAACGCAGACCCCAATGCAACCGACCCTACACTTCATGGAGCATGTCCAGCCAACAAAGATTGGGAGGAAGTCATGCGAGAGACAATTCAGGGGAAACCCTGCCGGATAAGTGGTGTACCAGTGGCTGCAAGGGATAAACTCAAGAACATGCAGTGGTGCCTTGCCGCAGCAAAGCGGCAGCATTTGCAGAAAGTCATCTCGCAGGCTGAGAGCATCAGCCTTAGTTTTGACAAGCGTGGCACCCGGCTGCTGATACGGTTTCGTTGCGCAGACAAAAGCCTCCAGGTGACGCAGGGCCTGCTGTCATTACAACGGTTGGCCACAGGCACAGCAGATGACATTCGACTTGCATTGATGCAAGGCTTCCAGCGATTCTTTCGCAACGAAGTCCCACCCAGGGCTTGCGGCCTGGCTGTTGCAGCTGGGCTTGAAATCGCAGAAGCTCTTGACAAAACACAGTTTGAAGCGGCTTTGCTCAAGGTGGAACACTTGGTCGCTGACGGGGCATCTCCAGAACAATTGTCTATTCGTGAGGCAGCTACAGGTCTCAACCTAGCAGGGCCAACAACCCCCAGCATGAAGAACGTTCTGAGCCAAGGCTTCCCGAATGTCAAGGCCAGTGGCGTTATTTGAAAATCAGATGGTTGGCATGTTAATGTAGGTTGAGTTGTGCCAGGCTGTATCGCGGGACAGGGCCCACGCTGCCAACAGGACCTTGTCAGCGCCTGTCCAGGTTTGACCGGTTGTGCTCTGCACGTGTTTGGCCAATCTTGCTTTGTATGCTGTTGAATTGGTGCCCCACCTGTCCGGCTTTGACCACTTTTGCTCCACACAGAACGCATTAGGAGCAAGTTGCCATGATAAGGCGCAGCGTTTCTTTGGTGACATTTGCCCAGGATCCTTTCACGTCCTTGGGACACAGACGACTTTGTCAAAGCAGTCATCCACCAGTTTGTGGAGAAGGACAAGTCAATATCGAAGTTGATATCTTACAGCCCCAAGATCCAAACAATGTATGCTGATAACCGTGCACGATGTCAAGATGGCGCACGCATTTCTGAGCGTATCCAGGACTGCTTGTGCATGATTTGGTCAAGTGTTTTGTTTGTTGCCTTTGTTCATGCTTTGCTTGGCTTACCCAGGACTTCTGCTATGCCCCCCAGAGGTACAGCTCCACTGCTAAGGTTCTTGGTCGCCTTGTGCTTACTCTGGATGCTTCTTTGGCAACAGCTGCTCAGGTGGTCATGCAGCGCGGTGCCTCATGCGCGGAAGGGCGCGCTTGCATGGAACTTTTCGAGTTCTTGTCTGATGAAGTGATTGTGCAGTTGGGAATGCTGGCAGACTATGCCATGCAGATTCAAGGGCTTGTGCGGATTTGTGATGATGAAGAGCTCGACGAAGCCGAGCTGCCACAGGACATCATGGCTCAGGAGACAGTGTTGCGCAGCTTGTTCCTCGACAAAGCCTGTTTGAACTTTCCTGGTTTTACAAAGGTGGCCTTGCAGACTTTGAAGCGGCCAAGGACTTTTGTGTTGCGAGCAGGCTTTGTTAAGACATTTGGGTCTGCAGCTGGTGTGTCTCAAGCTGTGGTGGACCAGTGCTTTTCTAGGATGCGCCCTATCATTGAGGTGTCTTCGAAGGTCATAGCTGCAGAATATCCTGAGCATGATATTTTGCATTCCTTCCATGTGTTCGCCCTCAGTGGGCGGAGCGGAAGGAGTGACCTTCATGGCCAAAGGCGGTCAGAAGGGCAGAATGAAGGCTTGTCACGCCTAGCGCGGGTTTTTGGCATTTGTGAGCAAAGATTGATTGAGCAGTTTCATCGTCATGAGCCATATGCTGCAGAGCATTATGCTCGAAGCAAGGGCACTACCATTGCCAGCTGGCGCGAAGCAATCAGCAGACTTGGCAAAGGTCGGAAGGGCAACACGGCGGACGAGTTGACCATTGTTCTCATTAGGTACGGGGCATGGGTTGCATCCACCTGCGATGTGGAGAGAAACTTCTCGAAAACATCGGCCCTAAGAGGAGGGCAATGTAATGATGAGTTTCTCGACCGAGAGGAGAATGTGATCGTTCTGCAAACCGCCCCCACTTGAAGGAAGAACTCGTCCCTGCTGCAATTCGGGTTTGGGTGAGGCACTTTGGCCGTCCTCGTCAGCGGAAGACGGTTCGCATCGATATGCTGGAGTTCCACGAAAGAAGGTGGCTTGGCATCAGCGCGCGCGCATGCGCACGTTGTTTGTAAGATCGAGTTCACTATTATTCTTCGTTGTTGTAGGTCCTCGTGGGTTGGCTGTGTTGCGGTAAGGCGCGTCAGGGAGAATCTGGTTTCATCCAGACCGTGTCGGCGGCGTCTAGATTGATTGTGGAAACTGCTGCATCAAAGGGCCAACACGGGCTGGCTGATGCAGCTGACCCAGGGACTGAGTTGAATGAAGCCCAATGCAAGGAAATTGCCTTCAATGAGCGGAAGCTGCAACTTGCAAAGGTTGAAGCTGCCCTCGCAGGTCACTTGAGCCCAGACGAGATCAGGGATGATCTTATCCATGCTGTCGATGGGCATGTGAATGCACTGGCAGCCAACCAAAAACTCCGCCGAGCAGATGCGAAGCGGCAGGCTCTTCACTCGAACAAGCCACCCTTGCAGCCGTCACGCAGGCAACAGGTGTTCGCAGTAGCGCCCCTTACCCGTGAGGAGTG
>CAUJNA010001195.1:0-101394 GCA_963377175.1 Effrenium voratum
CTTGCGTGATGCCGGCCGCTTTCCTCAGGGCTTTGGCCTGTTGGGCCGCTGCCTTCGCCTCCGCCTTCGACTTCTTGGCGGCCTTTGCCTTCGCGATCTTGGCAGCCATGATGGGCCAATGATGGGCGCGTGAGAGGCAAACAGTGATGAGCTAGGGCAAGAACGTGCTGTGACTGGCAAACGCAAGCGGGTGCACCCTTGCTTGTGACGGTGAAACCTCAAGGCAAACACAATGAGCATTATCCTGGGCTACGCCATCATGACAATGAGCCCTTCCATGAACCTTCCAGGCAGGCTTCAATCAGAACTTGTGAGTAGAGACTGATGAGCAGCCTTTCGGGGGTGGTTGCACGAACCCTTAGGCGAGCCTTTGCAAGCATCGCGCGCGCCTTTGCACGAACCCGTGCGCGAACCTTTGCACCAACCTTTGGGTAAGCTTCTGTGTAAGCCTGCGCACGCGCCTTTGCACGAACCCCCGGCACGAACCCTGGACAGCTCTAGGCGAACCCTGTGCGAACCCTGCCACAAAGGCGCGATGAAGTGAGAGTAGACTTTGCGAGCCTCAGGCCTGGGGTTAGCGCGCCTTCCCCATACTTAGTGCGAACCCTTGCCTGGGTTAGCGCGAGCCCTCGCCAAGGTTTGCGCGAACCTCGCCCAGGGTTTGTGCGAAGCCCCGCCCCAGGATTGCACGAAGAGGTCTGTGGGAAGCCCCGCTTCTGGTATGAAAATCACTTGCCAGCTATGGAGAGTCAAGGTTTTCAAAAGCCCTGCCTGGCTAAGCGATTTACACCCCTGACTGGCCTAGTTGGAGGAAACTGGGGCACCTGATGACCCTCTGTTAGCTGGCGGGCCCCAAACAACAGTTTGTACATTTTGGATGGGAGGCACATCTCCATCCCCCCGTGTGTGCATGTCAGCCTTTTTTCCCTCAAGTGTATGTTTCAGTCCCCCCTCCAGTCTACATTTTGGGCTCGCCAAGTTGACACCAAAAAACCAAGTGCACAACTCTGATGTGACATTTGACCCTCTTGAGCGCAGCTCACATGGACGCACATTACGTGACCCTCCCGCTGAACTTTTGCTGAGGGGGGTGACGCACGTTGCAGCTTACACGTGCCTCTTATCCAATGCAGCACGTGCCTCTTTTCTTACCCATGCTTCCCGCTCTAAGGTGCTACAGTTCTCGCGCGCACAGGAGGGCTGTCATGATGGCCAAGCCCACTGTCTGTAAGCTCATGGCATTGCCAGGTGTCTTCTGAGAAAAATGTGATGAGCCTGATGGAAAGCCCATCAACTTGGCAACCTCTACTGGGCATAGCAAGCGCTTTCTGCGTGCCAGCCACAGGCGGGAATTTCGCCGGAATGTTGGGAGGCAGCCATTGGCTGACGTCCATGAGCAGATGGACCACGCGTTTTGGGACAGGTCGAACACCGCGGCGTCATCGCTGCCGCTGTCCACACCTCGCTTTTCTTGCCATAGGCTCTGGTACTCTGCCAGTGACCTACGCAGGGCTGCTGCTCTGTGTCTGTTGGCGGCCTAGAAAAAAGTGTGCGAAAACTGCCTGAAGTTTCTTTACTTCTTGCTGAAGCCTAAAGGCCCCAACAACTAATAAACGCTGTGGCTGAACCCCGTAGAGAACCAAACTTCAAAAACTGCATTGCTGAAGGCCTGCCTCCTGTAATTAAAGCAAACATTTCCTGAACTCAAGGCCCAGAAGGTGCAAATTTCGCATGAGCTCTAATCAGCCATGCGCCCCACCCCGCCAGCTACCCCGCTTAGGGCCACAGAAGAACGCAGCTCTGTTTCAGCACCCCCTTCTACTTTCCTTTTGCTGCAACTAAAGCAAACTGCAGTCCAGCTCCTTACCAAAGCTTGCATTTCCCTAACCCAAGGCCTGCCCAGAAAGTGCACATTTTGCACAAATTCTTTGTGAGGCGCGTGCGCCACCTGTCCCAGAACAGAAGTGTTTGCTGTCTCCTGTAACTATCGCATGACGCAGTCCAACTGATTACCCAAACGTTACATTTCCTGAACTCAAGGCCTGCCCTGCAAGTGCAAACGTTGTATAAATTATGTTTGTGGACGCCACAAAAATCTGTCAGGCACATGCCATCCCCGTTTTACTTTCCTTTATTGTTGCCTGCTGGCGCCAAAAATTGCATGGCCAAAGGCGCCAGTCGGCAGGCTCCAGTTGAGACCAAAAACTGCATAGCCGGGACCTAAACCTACAAAAAGCTGCATGGCTGAAGGCTCTAAGTTGGGACCCAAAACTGCAAAGTAGGCAAGGCAGCAAATAAGAACATCAATTTGAACGCTTTGCCGAGATGCAGTTTTAACAAGCAAAGGCAGCTAATAGGAAAATCAGTTTTAAAGGCAAAGTGAAGGCAGCCAGTAGGAAAATCAAACTGAGAGCTTTGCCAAAACGCATTTTTAAAGGCAAAGTAAAGGCGGCCAGTGGGAAAAATCAAAATGAACGCTTTGCCCAAACGCAGTCTTAATCAACATGAAAGCAGGCAATGGGAAAATCAAATTGAAAGCCAGCCCAGCCCCAAACAGTCAGGGCTGCCCGTTTGGGCCGGGGGGGGGTTTTTAAGTTACAGACCAACACTACTAGAGAATTGGACACAAAGCGCGCCCAGCCTCTGCTCACGATCTGACAGAAGATAGGCCCAGTCATCTGATGGACCATGTTCCCTTGCAGCCATCCGAGCAGCCCGGCGCAACTCGTTCTCCCAGGCCAAAACGTCTGCCAAGGATGTGCTGTCCAGAAAAAGATGCAGCGGCACTGGCCCCATGTGCTGCCGCACAGCGGCGCAAATCCCCTGCCACACTTCCACAGGCTCTGCGATCACTTCCAGGTAGGCCCTGTGGTACATGATGCTGTAGATCCGCGGTCGGGCCATGCAGTGGTGCCCCCAATCTGACGGCCTGACGTGAAGATGAAATATCTCGTACTCGGGGAGGTTGTCGTCCAGCAATGATGTCCTCAGCAGTGCTCAATGTGGATCAGTTCTCTCCGCAACAAAACACCAACCTACTTTTGAAAAGCTTTGTTGCGCTTAGCTCAGCGTCTCAAACCCTTCTACATTCTCATGGATGGCCCACGGTACCCGGCACTTCTTCAGAAGGGCCAGCCATGCCCACAGCACATTGCAGCGAACGTCACTCGCGCCTAAAAGGGGAGAAAAGCTTGCATCACTTAAAGATCCAACAATGCATGCGCGTTTTTACAGCACGAGGCCTAGAAGCGCTCCCATACGACTCCAGGGCTGACAGGCCGACCCGCAAATGCTGCCATGACCTCGACGGACCTTGCAGTTGCGTCCATGACGGACGCAAGGAATCCGCACGGAGTCCGCCTCGGGAAAAGCAGCGCTGAACTCTGCGATCTTGTCAGCAGGATGGGCCGCAGCCTTGTCAGGGCGAGCAAGGCCACCCTGAAACACGTCGAAGATGCTGCGAAACAGATGGGCCCTGTCGTCTCGGCCCAGCAGCGCTTGCACGCATGGGCCGTCTGGCTCCATGCTGTGCAGACACTCCAGGCGGCACTCAGTCAAGCCAGCCTGACGGGCCGCGTGGACAACTGCGTCGGCTGCTGCTTCAGCTGTGCCCAGCCCAGAGCACGCCGTGGAATAGTACTGCTTCTTGATGAGCAAACTAGATCGCCAGTGCGGGCACTCTGTCGGAATTGCCTCTATTGCGAGATGGGCCCAGCTATAAAAGCGCTCAAGTCCATGTGGGCTAGACGGGCCAGGTGGATTGGACGGGTCAAAGGAGGCAGGCGAAAGCGCGACTGATGAGCCCACACGCCGTCGCACTCTGCGATCCTCCATGGCACCTAGTCCTGTCGCTGCTGTCAGCTGTTTACAAACATGCGCTTCATGCCAGCTATGACAACTATGACAGAATATGTTCATTGATGTGAAGCTGCTTTCAAGTCTTTGAGGAGAAAGACAAAGTGGAACGACGTAGCTTTGACTGCCTTGAGGGCAACCCTGCACGCAAGCCATTGACCATAATTCTTGAACCACAGAGATTACATTATAGTTTTGCGCAGAATAATGTTTGGCCAGAGAGGCTTCTTTGCTGCTTGCCGCGCTTGTGTTCTACTACAGGTTTGCTACGGACACCGAGATTTTTGACAGGAATCATGCAGCCAAGTACCATAAAGCTTTAGTAGATGAGCTTGCCCCACTTCATTAACAGGGCGGCTAGTGTGGAGGTTTCTATCACGCAGAACAGAAAGTATGCGGGATAGATCTTCACCATCAAAGAAAACAGAGCACATGCGCCTCAAGCCGGGCAAGAGAAACAAAGTAACTGCAAGGCCTAGGTGAGGTCCCTTTGGAAGGAGTACTGCTCTGTTGGACAAAGTCCTGCACGCCTTGCGCCACACAGCTTTTCCCCATTTAATCACAGCAATTGACTCCTCATTCCTGCCCCGAATGTCAGACGCAACCTGTAACAGAGTATGTGGCAAGCTGGAAAGATGCATTTCTTTACCACATAAACCTATTTTCTGCTTGGGTTGAACCAGGGCAGGCAAATGTAAGCTTTGCTGTTCAGAACTGGGGTCAACGGCCGCAAAACATTCCCTCTGTCTTCTGCTTGAGCTCAAGGGCCTTCAGCCAAAACAAAATCAGCTTCATAGAAAACACGCGCCAAGCGGGCTTACAACCGCCAGCCAAGCAAGAGCAAACACACGCAGCGCAAGGCTACGCAGTTCTAAAACGCGACATGGCCCTGGCGACCGTCCACCACCCAGGAGCCGCTTGAGTTTTTTTACCGCTCGCCAATGCTCGCTGCAACGTCATCGAATCCCTTTGCCGCACTTTGCGGACCACTGACGGTACCTCAGGATCTCCAACTCTGTCGCACCAGTCTTTAAGGTCCTGCTCTGCATGGGCGTGCTCTTCATGGGCGTGCTCCTCATGGGCGCGCTCTTCATAGGCTTGCTCTTGATGGGTGTGCTCTTCGCGGGCGTGCTCTTAGTGGGCGTGCTCTTCATCGGTGCGCTCGTCATGGTTGTGCTCTTCATTGGCGTGCTCGTCATGGGCATGCTCTTCACAGGCGTGCTGATCTTGCACCGCTTCGCCGTCGTAGTCAGCTTCTTTGCGGCCAAGGGGAGGGCCGGATTTGCCTTCGCTGGCATGGGGCGCACAGGAGGGACAATGGAGGGTAGCAAAAGCTGATCAGGCTGAGCCTCAATGACGCTACTGCGGGTGTGAAGGATATCAGCTAGGTCCTTCTCACCAGCTGCTGGGCCCACAGTTAGTCCAAGCATTCTCAGCTGTTTCCTTTCAAGCCTGCGGCAACTGAAAGTCATGATCCAACAGTGCTGCCCAAATGTCTGCCCTCATATGAGAAAGCTCGCTGGAGGTTGGAAGGACATCAGTATCAGCCTAATTTGGGAACTCCCTTGTCATGCAGAAAGGCAGCCCTCATTCGTGGTCCTCACTCACACGCTGTGGGCTACATTTTGCTGTGATTCGCGTATGCTTCCTGGTCTGAGAAGCTATATCTCACGTGCACACACAAGGGCCGTCATCATGGCCAAGTGTCTTCTGTCGCACATGTGATGAGCTTGGCAAGCCCATCAACTTGGCAACCTCTACTGGGCATAGCAAGCGCTTGCTGCGTGCCAGCCACAGGCGGGAATTTCGCCGGAATGTTGGGAGGCAGCCGTTGGCTGACGTCCATGAGCCGATGGACCACGCGTTTTGGGACAGGTCGAACACCGCGGCGTCGTTGCTGCCGCTGTCCACACCTCGCTTTTCTTGCCATAGGCTCTGGTGCTCTGCCCATGACCTACGCAGGGCTGCTGCTCTCATGAAGCCAGGCAATTTGCCAGAAAAAAGTGTGCGAAAACTGCCTGAAGCTTCTTGACTTCTTGCCCTGAAATAATGTCAAACTGTGATTGAGGTATCCCAAATACCGCAGACTTTTTCTAGATCTTGGCGACTGTTTTAAGGGGTCTAGAAAAATAATGCAAACTTCCTCCCAAGACAACAAAGCAACAAAAAAAACCACAAATGAACAATCGCAGCCACACAGTCGCCAAAAAAACAAACAAAAACACATCCAAATTAAGAAGATCCGACTGGGACAAAGAATTGAAAACTACCAAAAATGCTAGGTTTTTGAAGCCCGAAGGCCCCAGTGAATCCGCAACAAACACCCCTACTTTCCGAAAAGCTGAGCGTCTCAAACCCGATGGCCCATGGTGCCCGGCGCTTCTGGCACTCTCTTGGAAGCGCTTTCACTGCGAGATGGGCCCAGCCAAAAACCGCTCAACTCCATGCGATGGGCCCACACGCCGTGCACTTCGATCCTCCATTGTGCCTAGTCCTATGAACGTCCATGAGTGGCCTGTGTAGCAAGCTTATGAGTGGAGCCCCCCCCCCAAAGCTTTCGTGTCTTTCAAGCCAGCTATGGGCAACATGGAGGCGGACCGGCTTCGAGCTTATCAGCTATGACAGGCTCTTCCCACTGCAAGACGCGGCTGCAAGGTTAACACCTCACGCAAAAAATGCGTGCCAAGTACCATAAAGCTTTAGTAGATGAGCTTGCAGGTTTCTATCACGCAGAACAGAAAGTATGCGGGATAGATCTTCACCATCAAAGAAAACAGAGCGCATGCGCCTCAAGCCGGGCAAGAGAAACAAAGTAACTGCAAGGCCTAGGTGAGGTCCCTTTGGAAGGAGTACTGCTCTGTTGGACAAAGTCCTGCACGCCTTGCGCCACACAGCTTTTCCCCCCTCATTCCTGCCCCGAATGTCAAACGCAACCTGTAACAGAGTATGTGGCAAGCTGGAAAGATGCATTTCTTTGCCACATAAACCTATTTTCTGCTTGGGTTGAACCAGGGCAGGCAAATGTAAGCTTCGCTGTTCAGAACTGGGGTCAAACGGCCGCAAAACATTCCCTCTGTCTTCTGCTTGATCTCAAGGGCCTTCAGCCAAAACAAAATCAGCTTCATAGAAAACACACGCCAAGCGGGCTTACAACCGCCAGCCAAGCAAGAGCAAACACACGCAGCGCAAGGCTACGCAGTTCTAAAACGCGACATGGCCCTGGCGACCGTCCACCACCCAGGAGCCGCTTGAGTCTTTTTACCGCTCGCCAATGCTCGCTGCAACGTCATTGAATCCCTCTGCCGCACTTTGCGGACCACTGACGGTACCTCAGGAGCTCCAACTCTGTCGCACCAGTCTTTAAGGTCCTGCTCTGCATGGGCGCGCTCTTCATGGGCGTGCTCCTCATGGGTGCGCTCTTCATAGGCGTGCTCGTCACGGGCACACTCTTCATCGCTCATCATGGACGTGTTCTCCGTGCCTTGCAAGTGTTCTTCTTCATGTTCCTCTTCATGAGCGCCTTCATGATCAGCTCCTTTGCGGCCAACAAGGAGGCCTGGTTCTCCTTCATCGGCAAACGTGGCATGGGCCGCACAGGAAAGAAGGTAGCGAGGGCTAAGCTACTGCGGATGCGAAGATCAGTTTGCTCCTTCTTGCGCCACACACAGAATGTCGCCAAAGCTTACCAGCCTCAACCCAATTGCCAATTTCTGCAAGCATAAAAAAACCAAGGTGTTGCCTTTCAACCCTGACACAACACAACGTCTGATCCATCCATGGGGTCCAAAGTCAGCGCCCAGAAAAATCCAACACTTGTGGCCCTCACATGCTGCGGGTGACATTTGGTCTAGCTTCACCGGCCCAAACAAGAACTTGTAGTTCACAATCCGCCCACCAAACTTGACACTGCGTGCCCCCACTTTGAATCCGAAAAGCTACACCGCGTGATTCACACCCGCACGGACAGCTGCGCATGTTAAAGCCAAGGCAAATACGCCATATGAATATGCCCATGACTGGACAGTTTACAATGATTCTGGAGCCTCCTGCGCATGAGCGGTGACCATCAGAAGTGCCCACAACGAACACGCATGACATGATAATCTGGATTTGGAACCACGACCCAATCCCAGGCCTGCGGAGCAGCAGAAGCAGCTGCGCTGCGCAAAGACCTCATTCAGTGAGTACCCTGGTTGCCAAATATGATGGCAAATGACAACCCAAGCAGCGGCAAACCTGAAAGCTGATCAACCGCTACCAGCACTGTGAGGGACGACCTACGAGAAGAGTAGCAAACATGGTCTACACCTCAACATCCTCTTTGCCGCCGCAGCAAGTTGACACACAAACAGCAGCTCGACATGTTTCCTTAAAACTGGGCGCAAATCAAAAGCACAACTCATGTGGAAGCCCTGTGCGCAGGCACAGCCACCCAGAAACACGTCAAACAGCTGTTCCCCGCCTTCAGTGCTACGTGAAGAGCTTGAGCGCCCCAAGCCCTAGCTCTGTATGCGCACTGACATGGCCTTTCAAGACCCATTAGCGCTCGTCAAGCGTCCTGAATTGCAGGAATAGCTTCTCTTTGCAACAAAAAGCATGGGGGGCTATGTCCCTTGAACGTGTTACAAACCAGGGGGTTGTTGACGTGATGCTGAGATGGGCGCCTGACACATTCTTGATATAGCCTGAGTCCTTGCCAAAAAATCATAAACCCTCACAAACTCCTTCCTGAAGTAGCCAGGGCAACTTGCCTGCCTTTGATGTGCTAAAACACTGGAAAGAGCCAGCCGCAGCTTCTCAGGCACTGGACAAGTTGGCCTAGATTCTAGCACCTGATGCAATTCACAAAGCTTTCAACTTTCCACACGACCCGGATCAGCAACCCTTTGCGCTAGACAAAAGCAGGCTGTTCAACCGTCTGACACAGAAAAGCAAACAGAAGGCAAATGAGAACGGCTCATGTGGAGAGAATGGGTTGCCGCACAAGCCGTGGCAACAAAAACACATGATGCTGGCTAGACAGTCCTCAGGATCAGGGTAGCCAAAGCTCAGAAAGCGCATTTCGTGGTAAACCAAACTGGTCGCAGCCTGGCTGGCAAACACTAAGCAACAGAAAAAGGTCTCCTGTGTGAAAATTAGGAATCAAGTCGAATGAACATGTCCGAGCAACTTGCGTCCGGGCAATCGATGAGCATGGCTTCGCTCTTGACGAGATCGGCCTCAATTCCGGCACGGAGAAAGCCGTGTAAAGTTGGTCAAAGTGTGTCAGCCGGGCCAAACCTCCGCAAGGCAGCGTCACAGATTGACATGACCCTATCGATGCGGCAACTTTTGGTTACAAAACTGGGCTGCTCGCCGTAGTATTCAAGCATGGCCCGCGCATCATTCTTCACTCTGGTGAGTAGGTTCCCATCATGAGCCTTGAAGCATGACCCTATGAGATCTGCAATGGGGCGCGGGCACTGAGGTTCGCCTGCTGCTCATTGCTGTCTACTAACCACACTATATAAAGACAGAAGGATAGTGGTTGCCACTTTCGTTCAACGCTTTCCCTGTGTGTCTGTGTTAGGACTTTCGTCTTACATGCTTCTGTGATGTCAGCTGGTCTTGCACCTCCTGGCCCAAAGTGCCCACTCCTGCGGCTACTGCCTCTAGCCATGCAAAATAAGTAGCAGAAAAGCTTGCGCTGTGGAAAGAGGCTGCCTACACATGTGAGTCTTCTGTGGCGTGTCACCCAAAGAATTTGGGGTCAGGAGCGCACCCGGATGTGTAGCCCAGCCCACCTCGGCAGTGGAAGGCGATGAAGCCATCGCCTGCCGAGAAAAAACGCATCAGCACAACTGGCAGTGTTGGAAAGGCACAATGTGGAATGAGACGCGTGACTGATGCCTGTTCCAAGCTGGCAGCAAAGCACCGCGCTTTTTTGTGCACCTGCTTGAGCGTACTACGTTCACCATCGCGACCAGTCGTCATCTCGCTGTCGCCAGTCTGCCCCGCTCCAAGCGTGATCTGATGAGCCCTCGCGCCAGTCTGACGAGCCCTGGCCCCAAGATGCGCTCCATTCTGGCCTGAGATGCGGCAGGCCAGAAACAAATCTCAACAAGCTTGAAATATTTCACACTCGTTCAAATGTTTTAGCTCAAGGCACTCCTGATGGGGGCACTCCTGATGGGCCTGCGCAGCATCCGGCGCCCCATCGTTGTGACTCCCGTGATGGGCTTTGTCGTAGTCCCTTAGATTGATCGACGCTCACCTCCCTAAGACGTACGCGTGCCTGGCAGACTCATGCGCTGCCAAGAAGCTCCCAATCCCACCACACATAGATGTTCATCTGGATGTTCTCCATGCTCTTGCGACAGGCCTGGCGGAGCACCTCCGATGGGCTTTCCCAACGCCGGGCGTTGGCATGGGTTTTCCAGCCGTCTGGACGTGAGACGATCACCTGGCCTTGGATGACAGCAAGTAAGGGCGTTAAAATGCCCGCATTCACAGGCTGCGTCATTAAAAGCCGTCAAGAAAGCAGCGCCTAATGGGCCGGACATGTGGCTGAATCCTTAACCCTTAATGCTTCTGACCTGTGAACTAAGTTATGTGACGCGCTGAAGCAGTCAAGTGCACTGCTGCCTGCGCAGTACTTCAATGAAACCTCCCAGAAAGACAGCGCACAGCCGCGGGTGCAACTATGTGGCAACAAGTCGGTGTGAAGGGGCGCAGGTTTTCATGTTTGCGTGTGCTGATATCTACGTATAAAACATCAGCGCTATGCCGCCCAGATGCGCACCATCTTGGTGACCAGCGCATGGGCTGATGCGCGGCCTTCGTCAGAGTGCTCAATGAGCGCCAGCATATCCTAGGCGCCATCATGTTTAGAAGGGAATACCCTGCGACATTACAACTTCATGTCAGATGCTTTCCAGCGGCAACGAAGAGCTCTGTATCGCAGCGCAAGCGCTGCAAGCCCCAGTACACAGCAGGGGCAATGGACTGAAGGCGCTCGCGCACCTGGGCCACTGCGCGGCCACTAAGCCGCCAACAAACAAGTTGGAGCACCCTCCCAGAACCCGTGTTCTGAGGTTAAACAGCTTCAAGCACTATCTTCGCCAAAGATTTTAGAGTTTTACCATAGTCAAGATTTCTTCCAAAACCTGGCACGAGCCTTGAGTTGTGAATCTTGGGCACTGAGGGCACAGTTTTTGAAACCTGATGCGTACGCAGCTCGCCAGGCCCAAGGGTTTCCCAAAAGCCCGCTGCTAACTTTGGGTCTTGGATCTGTGCCAAGTGTGACGGCTTAGAACCTCTACGTAAAGCCCCCTGGATGCTACAAAGCTCCGTGTGTCCAAGATCCCCCCGAACTTTTTTGGCAAACAAACCAGACCTTTGGCCTTGACAAGCTTAAGAAAATTTACTCCCTACATCCTTCAAAATATCTGCAAACTCCTGGGGCTCAAGTTTGTTTGAATTGCCTTGTGGGCTAGGGTTTGGCCTTGCCTCTCAAGTTCCGCCGCAACCTTGGATGTAAAATTATGGAAGGGGGGTGAGGAGACGAGTTGCTTTTATCCTGCTAGGAGTTGCTAGCAAAAGCAAACGTGTTTGTCTTGGTGACTGGGTTGAAATCAAGTGGGAAACTGAAAAATATCACAGTGAATTCCTGGCTGACAAAACAGGATCGTCATTGTTGCCTGCCTGCTTGGAAAAAGGTTTGGACTAATGGACATCAAATCCTGTTACCGCTGGGGTTCTTAGGGGATACACTGGTCATGCTGCAGCTCCAAGAAGGGTAAACATATTTCACACAATTTCTTGACTAGAAGCGAGGTGATCGGCCTTGTCATCCAAGAAGCGGTCGGTCTCCAGACCTGAGGCTAGACAAAAGCAAGCAACTCCCTGCTGCGGACTGCCACGCAGATAGCAAAAGTCGAGCTGAGCAATCGACGGGATACCTTCTCACACAGTAGGTCCACCTGCACGGCCGTTGAGGTGAGGGCAGACGTCTGGGCTGCCTTGTCCGCTTTGACGATCTCTGGCGGATGGGCTGCGGCGCCAGGATCAGCTTCAGCAGATGGATGAGCCGGATCGACCTTCACAGCCGGCTCGGCCTCAGCAGCCGGCTGGTCCTGCAGCTGCAGCAGGGCCATGGCAATTTGGGATGTGCGACCGCCTTGCCTACCAAAACCCAAGTGCAATGCCGACCTGGCTTTGAAAATTGGCGGCGCTGCAGCCACACTTCATGCTCACATGGACCCGCCCATGCGTGTGCTTGCACTGCTTGACACTCAAAAAGGCTGAGATGGTGGTGTAGCAGGTGTCATGGATGTGCAAAACAAGCAAGGCGCTGGCCACAAAGTAGCATGCAACGCTGGCCTCTGCGCGGGCATCTGAGCTGCTGCGCGACAGCCGCGTCAGAGGCCTCACCACGCACCGCTAGATAACTGACATAGTCTCTGCAAGGGTTGCTCAAGATCTTTGGACAGTGTGAGGTGTGCACACACACAAACGTCAAGTAAGAAGCTTAGCTACTTGAAATACGCAAAGCCACTTGTGCCTGCCATGATGCGATGACCTGGCAGTGTCTTATAGCCAACAACTTTGAAGCTAATGCCCGCACAAGTAAAGCCTATGCACTAAACAAGTTGTGCCTTGGGACCATTGTTTCTCAAGGGGCCCCGCCTCAAAACAAGCATGCCTTTCCTGAACCCACGGGCGCAAATGACACGCATGTTGTTCTGATCGCTGTGCCTGCGTGGCTAAAGGTTTGGCCCCCCCTTCCCGGTCATGTGGCGCAACAATGAAAGGCCATCACATGAAAGGGAGCCACCCCTCGTAAGAGAAGAAGGTGCAGCAATCCGTGGCCTCCACTGACTATTCGAAAAAAAAGAGGTCGTATGGGCTGCAAATCTCAATGGGTACTCAGCAGGTAATAAAGCGCATGCGTGTTCGCCAATGTGAATGCAATCAGCGTCGCTAAAAACATGTTCAGGTATGAAACACCCTGCGCAACATAGCAAGCAGCCACTGGTAGAGTTCCAGAACAGGCGACAAAGAGAAATTACTTGCGATAAGCCCTTTGTCACGGACCCTGAGCATGAGACAAATGCAGCACATGAGTTGGTTGTCCTTGTTGGTGCGATGCATCTGTGTCTTTGCACGGGAGCGCCCCCAATGCAGCCCACTCCGGCAAGCCTGCCTTGCCTGCGCGCCGGAAGCTGCTCACCGGGCCTGAAGGACCCGGCAGAGCGCCCTCTAACAGCAAGTGCCGTGCAAATAGCTGTCCCCTTGGTGGAGCTCATTTAAGCCAAGATCCTAAATCGCCAGCCCCTTATGAGGAGAACCCCCATCTTGACCCGCTGCCAAGTGAGCATCGTAAAGCAGCGCAAGAAGCAGTCCAGGAGCCCATACTACTGTAATTTTTCTGACGCCCACCCTTGTAGCTGGGGCAAATCAACCAATCCAGTCTAAAGTTGCCAACCCCTGGCCCCTCATGCTGCAAAGACACTTGCCAATGCTAAATTGAAAAGTCATGGCAAGCATTTCCATGTAATGCAGTGCGCTGTGGCAACCTGCAGGCAACAAGCTGAAAAACAAGAGCTGTGCAGGAAGTTCAAACAAACTTTGTCATGGAAAAGAAGGAGTGCCGCGCAGCCTCGGTTGAAGCGCGCACTGAAACCTATTTTCTTAAAGGCGACAGCCAGCAGTCAAAATCCTGCTGGGGTCACCAGGGAAGCACATAGGCGGCACCCACAAACCCCGCTCTATCGTGCCATTTTCAGAAAAAAGAATGTGGGAACAACAGCCCTAAACAGATAATGCGACCAATGTGATTTGCCTGAAAGTGGACAAAGGCGATGCAGCAAGCCGCAGAGCAGCTTAAAGAGCATGGGTACCTTTTTTGAATACGCAGGACATCGCACATAGTGTTATTTTCTGCTACCTTAACAAGCTTACCTGCTGGCCTGATGGTGCAGGAGTTCTAGCGCACCAACGCTAGCACAGTTGACACGCGGACGCCCACACACACAACAACCACTTCCTGCCTACATTGTGGCAACATGAAAGCGCGTTCCTAACCAAGTGCGAAAGGATAAATGGAGATGAGGGACTAAAGTTGAGGGGCATTAAAACAAGTCACGCAGCTCAGCCCAAATGTTGCGTTGAATACCCCAACGCAAATGAAGAAGACCAGTCTTCAGCCTAGGAAGTTGCAGGTAACCAAGCTATGGATGTACAAAATGACACTGCACCCACGCCCACCCAAAGAGAATGTATTGCTAGAGGTGTTCCACTCACAAAAGCCCCGAGCAGGATCAAAAGAGCAAAGTAAGGGTGCGAGCAACATCAAGCGGAGCCCCCTGTCAAGGCATACTGGGTCTCCCAGCAAGTCAAGCTTTTCTGGCGCGCCGGCGCACCGGCGACGTGGCAGCCACAGCCTTGGTTGCTTGCCAACGGGAAGCACCCAGTGTCTGATGGCAACATAAAAGGCCACTGGCAGTGGATTTCCCTTAGCCCCGTTCAATTCAAAATGATCTGTGAAGCCGTGGCAAGTGAGCACACCAAGTAGCCCCATTGTCAAGCGAGACCGCAAAAAGTCGTCCATTTTAACACTTGACAGCGCCAGCAACACCCGCAGCATTGCCAGCAACAACCACCCCAGCGTCACCAGCAACTCTTGCAGCAAACCACGGGGCGTTCATGTAGCCTCCAGAGTGCAGGCTAAATGAAAGCCCCCTTCCCTCCCACCCTCAACATGGGAATCAAGAGCCCCATGTCACCTAGGCAAAAAGACGTCTTTTTCCCTACCCCAAATTCCAGGCACCCTCAACACATGGGAACCGTCAAAATGGTTTGCAAGTTGAAGAATTTCGAATTCGCATTGAATTCAGAGGGCATCAAGAGCCCCATGTGACCTAGGCGAAAAGACGTCTTTTCCCTGCCCCAAATTCACCAGCAACACCCTGAGCATCACTAGCGTCTCCAGCAACGTAAGAAACAAGACGTCTTATTGCCAAACACAGGTTTGCTCAAAGAGGCCTGTGGAATACGCGGCCTGTCCTGATGATTAAGTATTGCGCGCCTTCTCCAAAAAACATGTTGTGCTGGAACATACGGACCCAATTCCACACATGCTCAGCACACATAGGCTGCTCAGCCAAGCAGAAATCACACTCATGGTTGAAGACCAGCTGGCTTTGTCAAACAGCCCTTCATGCATTGAAGATGCCAGCGGGCACGGGCTATTAGCACTGGTGTTTCTGTGACAAATGATGATTAGACTGGTCCCGGCAATCAATGATGGGGCTTGCGCCTAGGCAATTGTATGTGTCTCTCGACCCTGATTGCTTCGAAGGTTTTTGAATTGCCGTAGCCACACCGGCACATCCTGACCAAGGGCCCGCGCAAGGCAAAGCGGGGCAAGGACGAAGCTCCTGGAGAAGCGTGCTCTGAGACCCAGCCTTCCCCCCAAGCTTTCCTATCCAAAACCCAAACTGGCAAATGGAGACCGGATAACCACAAGCCTTCAGGGTTCCGCTCTGTGGTTCGCCACTTGAACCCAGTTTCGCAAACATTGCTGTTGCTTCACTGTGCCACGACAAGGGGAATTCAACCATGTAGGAATGGTGCGCAACATGTACTGATGTATACAGTCAGAAACATGTGTTACTCGGTGCGCATAGGTAGGGTAGGCAAAGGACGCGAGCTGTTTAACCCTTGTTGCGTTTGTTCTAGACATCCAGACATCATTCTCTTGGAAGAAATGAGCCATGACACAGACACAGTCTTGCAAGCTGGATTTGCCTGTGACAAAACCCGATAGGCAACTTTTTGCAACTCCGGGGTGAGACTAGCGTGGCGGTTCTCCAAGCGGATACCTGGAGCGATGCGCATGCGGCGCAGATGGGCCAGGTGGTGGGCGAGGTGGCGCAGATGGGCCAGGTGGGCCAGGTGGGCGAGGTGGCACAGATGGGCCCAGTGGAGCGGCTGGGCGCAGAGGGTGCTCCAGGCGCACTGCCTGCAGGGACAAATCAACTCCAACATTACTAATCAAGCCACTTGGGTGTGCATCACAAATAGCTGCATAATCTTTGCGAATGCAAAAGAAAAAAACCTGCCTGCCCCCGCCGCCACTGCTCCTCCATGAGCTCCAGCTGCATGGGCGTGATGGCCCCATTGGCCAGCTGCTGGTGGAGGTACAAGCGGATCTGCGATGTGCCCAACTGGTCCATCAAGCTGGACTGGTCCCGCAGCATGCCCATCACGACCTGGGCAAGGTCCTCAGCCAAGCGACCAAATTCAAAGGCTAACCACTTTCTGTTGCTTTCTCTTCCCCACAGGTTTCCGGTCCCTGTTTGTTTGGGGGGGCGACGTCATTGGGCTGGCAAGGGGAAGGGCGGACACTGCGCCCCTTGGACACTAGGTAGGGAAGTATGATTTGACAAAATGTTTTTTTGAATGTTGTACGCTATCTGCTGGCAAATGGTTGCAAATCTGGGAGCTTTCTTTTGTGACAAGAGCTACATGCCTAGGCTGAAAGCTGCTCGAAGCTGCCCCAGACTCACAATTCCTTGCATCTTTCTCATGTCTATATGTCTATGAGAGCCACCGCCCCGAGGACACTATCGTGCCCCATTTGTTTAGGAGACTCCTGGAATGCAATACGCAGGCTTTCATGATAGTGTTCTTCTCCCGCTTTGCTCTTCCTCAACCAGCCATGCCCGGCAAAACAAGCAATGAGCGCACAAGCTCACACATCATCAAGCTTCCAAAACTCACAGTTCCTTCTCTCGCTTGAAGCATGTAGCACGCGATTCAATGCTGAATAGGTATGAGTGAGGGTCGTGCTATTCAAGGCTTTAAGTCTTTCTTTTAGCGGAAGCCTTGATTGGAACCATCTAGCGTTCGGCGCTTGCAATCAAACATAATGCTCTTTGCGTCTTGTCCCTTGGGCCCAGCCAGCCACGTCAGTTGAGACTGGTGTGAGAAACAACGAAAGAACAAGGACTGCAGATACAAAACAAGCCGCTCATACAAGTGCAGCGCTGGACAATTAAGCTACACGTATAACAGGAGCTACCAGCTTCTGAGTATTCCTCATTGGTTACTCCCAGCCCCTGGTGTTGGAATGCTGGTTCCCGGAGCACAGCACAACTCAAAGAGATTGACTAAGTCCAGGTGTCTGCGCTGGCAGCCGCGTGGGCGATGGGCGGCGGCGCCGCGATGGGCGGCGGCGTCGCGATGGGCGGCGGCGCCGGCGGCGCCGGCGGCGCCGGCGGCGCTGGTGGAGCTGGTGGCTGAGCTCGCCGATTCTGCTGCTCCAGGATGCGCCCGTAGTACCTCTGCTTCTTCTCCTTGTTCGATGGGCCAGCCTTTGCTGCATAAAAGGCACCTGTGAAAAAAAGAACGCACACACAAACACACGTGGGATGACCACACTACAATGCCTTGAGGCTTCACCCAAAAGAAGCGCCAATAAGCCAAGGCGCGCTGACGTTGCGCCTGCCCGGGTCCATGGGCGCTGGGGCAGCCTTCCCGGGAGTGCGGGCCTACGGGGTGGCCACAAAACTCAATCCAAATCACATAGATTTGAGACCGCGATCATCGACTTCAAACCCATTACCAGGTGACGGTAGAAAGAAGCCTGAGTTTCTAAACAAGTCAACTTTGAACAGAAAGTCTGTTCAAGAAAGCAACTCATTCAAAATACCTGTCCTGCCCCCGCCTTCGGCGCATGGGCAAGCTCCTTCTTGTCCTCGCTGGCCTGCTTCGCCAGCTTCTTCTCCTCCTCCTTGTCCCCCTCGTCCTCGTGGACCCTCTTCTTCTTCTTCTCGTTCTTGTCCTCGTTCTCAGTGATGGGCGCCTCCTTGATGGGTGTCTCATGGACCCTCTTGTTCTTCTCCTCCTTCTTGATGGGCGGCTCATGTGCCCTCTTCTTCTTCTCCTCCTTCTTCTCCTTCTTGTCCTCGTTCTTATTGATGGGCGCCGGCTCGTGGGCCCCCTTCTTATTCTTCTCCTCCTTCTTCTGCTTCTTGTCCTCCTTCTCACCGATGGGCGCCTCCTTGTTGATGGGCGGCTGGCGACCCGAGCCGGATGACGCCTCCATTGCCGCACCGAGACGCTGCTAGCCTTGCGCTGGCTTGAAAGAGTGCCGCTGCAGTGCAAACAAAGGTCCCTGAGCCGCGCAGATCGTGCCATGAGGACAGCAAATCAAACTGGAGCCCCAAAGGCAAAGAATAAAAGCCAAAAAGCCACCAGATGAAAGTTCACATGCTTCGCACCCCTGGGTGAGGCCATTCGTTCACCTGCTTAACACCCCTTGGTTCACCTCGCGGTGTTCTTTGTCAAATTGAACGCGAATGACTGACAGCATGAAACACTCAAGCCTTTTAGACTCATTTTCATCACACGCAGCACATATGAAGAACAAAGATGAGCCGAACAGCCCCCAAAAGCAGCATTGAGTGGTGGAAACGCTTTAAAAAGCCTGACCGGATTTTCCCCTGAATGCTCTTGCCAAAGGCTCCTCATCATGCGCAGCCGCTCTGCTGTTGATGGGCCGCCTCAGCCAACGCTTTGCTCACTCGGGTCCCAAGCAATTGTAGGGAAGCCCCATATACCAAATTTGCAGTTTGGCTGTGAGGAGTCAAACACTGCCTCATTGGCCCCAGGTTTCTTGACACCGAAACATGACAACGCCAACGTGCCTCTTTGATGAGCCCAAGACCCCAAAGCATCTGCCTGACCTTCAATTTAAGCTGGCGAGGAGTGCGTGAATGGACCTTGACAGGGTGTCTGATGGTTGCCCGGATAACCTCTGGACACAGTAGGTCTTCAATTTACATGATGGTTTTCAGCACCCGCCCCGAAGCTGTGCCCAGTGCCCTAAGTGCCTACGGATGGGCTCTGGTAAACAAAACACGGTGCCATGAACACCCTACAAAAACCAGAGCCCAGGTGGGCTCTAGTCCAAAAAGCCAGAGTGCCAGGCACACCCGGCACAAACCAGAGCCAAAAAAGGCTCTGGTACAAAACCGGCGGGTGCCAGGCACACCCGGTACAAACCAGAGCCCAGATGAGCGTGGTACAAAACCGGGGTGCCAAGCACACCCGGTACAAACCAAACCCAGAGGGGCTGGTACAAAACCGGGGTGCCAAGCACACTCGGTACAAACCAAACCCAGATGGGCTTGGTACAAAACCGGAGTGCCAGGCACACCCGGTACAAACCAGAGCCCGGATGGGCTCTGGTACAAAACCGGGGTGCCAAGCACACCCGGTACAAACCAAAGCCCATCCCAGATGGGCTTTGGTACAAAACCGGGGTGCCAGGCACACCCGGTACAAACCAGAGCCCAGATGGGCTCTGGTACAAAACCGGGGTGCCAAGCACACCCGGTACAAACCAAAGAACCGGGGTGCCAAGCACACCCGGTACAAACCAAACCAGATGGGCTTGGTACAAAACCGGGGTGCCAAGCACACCCGGTACAAACCAAAGCCCAAATGGGCTTGGTACAAAACCGGAGTGCCAGGCACACCCGGTAGAAACCAAACCCAGATGGGCTCTGGTACAAAACCGGGGTGCCAAGCACACCCGGTACAAACCAATGGGCTTTGGTATAAAACCGGGGTGCCAGACACACCCGGTACAAACCAAAGCCCAGATGGGCTCTGGTACAAAACCGGGTGCCAAGCACACCCGGTACAAACCAGAGCCCAGATGGGCTCTGGTACAAAACCAGACACACCCGGTACAAACCAGAGCCCAGATGGGCTCTGGTACAAAACCGGGGTGCCAAGCACACCCGGTACAAACCAAAGCCCAGATGGGTTTTGGTATTTAAAACCGGGGTGCCAGGCACAACCGGTACAAACCAGAGCCCAGATGGGCTCTGGTACAAAACCGGGGTGCCAAGCACACCCGGTACAAACCAAAGCCCAGATGGGTTTTGGTATTATAAAACCGGGGTGCCAGGCACACCCGGTACAAACCAGAGCCCAGATGGGCTCTGGTACAAAACCGGGGTGCCAAGCACACCCGGTACAAACCAAAGGGGTGCAAACCAGAGCCCCCGGTGCAAACCCCTGGCCCAGCAAGCTAAGCCCCTGGCCCAGCAAGCTAAGCACCAAGGTGATGGGCCGCTGAAAATTGAGCAAAACAGCAAGAGTCGACGCATGCATTACACATTACATACATTACATTACATTACATTACATTACATTACATTACATTACATTACAGTACAGTACAGTACATAACATACATACATACATACATACATACATACATACATACATACATACATACATACATACATACATACATACATACATACATACATACATACATACATACATACATACATACATACATACATACATACATACATACATACATACATACACACATACATACATTACATACATACATACATACATACATACATACATACATACATACATACATACATACATACATACATACATACATACATACATACATACATACATACATACATACATACATACATACATACATACATACATACATACATACATTACATACATACATACATACATACATACATACATACATACATACATACATACATACATACATACATACATACATACATACATACATACATACATACATACATACATACATACATACATACATACATACATACATACATACATACATACATACATACATACATACATACATACATACATACATACATACATACATACATACATACATACATACATACATACATACATACATACATACATACATACATACATACATACATACATACATACATACATACATACATACATACATACATACATACATACATACATACATACATACATACATTACATACATACATACATACATACATACATACATACATACATACATATACATACATACATACATACATACATACATACATACATACATACATACATACATACATACATACATACATACATACATACATACATACATACATACATACATACATACATTACATACATACATACATACATACATACATACATACATACATACATACATACATACATACATACATACATACATACATTACATACATTACATTACATTACATTACATTACATTACATTACATTACATTACATTACATTACATTACATTACATTACATTACATTACATACATACATACATACATACATACATACATACATACATACATACATACATACATACATACATACATACATACATACATTACATTACATTACATTACATTACATTACATTACATTACATTACATTACATTACATTACATACATACATACATACATACATACATACATACATACATACATACACATTACATATTACATTACATACATACATACATACATACATACATACATACATACATACATACATACATACATACATACATACATACATACATACATACATACATACATACATACATACATTACATTACATACATACATACATACATACATACATACATACATACATACATTACACATACATACATACATACATACATACATACATACATACATACATACATTACATACATACATACATACATATACATACATACATACATACATACATATACATTACATACATACATTACATCACATCACATTACATTACATACATTACATACATACATACATTACATTACATTACATTACATTACATTACATTACATTACATTACATACATACATTACATACACACATACACATACATATACATAACATACATACATACATACATACATACATACATACATACATACATACATACATACATACATACATACATACATTACATACATACATACATACATTTACATACATACATAATTTACATACATACATACATCCATAAATCCATACATACATACATACATACATACATTACATACATACATACGTACATACGTACATGCATGCACACATACATACATACATAATTTACATACATACATACATTACATACATACATACATTGAATACATACAATACATTACATTACATACATACAGACATTACATTACATTACATACATACGTACAAACATATATAAATATAGCATTGCATTGCATTACAGTACATTGCATACATGCATACATACATACATTACATACATGCATACATACATTACATTACGTTCCATTACGTTACATTACATACATACAAATATACATGCAGACATACACATACCTACATACAAGCATACATGCATGCATGCATACATACATGCATACATACATACATACGTACACTACATACATACATACATACATACATACATATGCATGCATACGTACATACATACATACATAACATACTTGCATACATACCTACCTACATACATAACATACATACATACATACATACATACATACATTACATTACGTTACGTTACGTTACGTTACGTTACGTTACATTACATTACATTACATTACATACATACACAGATTACATACATACATACATACATTACATTACATTAAATTAAACTACATTACATTACATACATACATACATACATAACATACACACATTCATACATACATACATACAAACGTACATGCGTACACACATGCGTACGTAAGTACATGCATACATTGACATACATACATACATAAATACATACATACATTACATACAAAAATACATACATTCATACATACATTACAAACATGCATTACATACATACATTACATACATACAATGCAATGCAATGCATGCATTGCATTGCATTACATACATACAACATTGCATACATACATACATACATACATACATACATACATACAACAGTACATACATACATACATACATGCATACATACATGCATACATGTATACATACATACATCATCATACATACATACATACATACATGCATGCATGCATGCATGCATGCGTGCGTGCGTGCGTGCATACATACACACATACATACAGTACATACACACACACCTACATACGCACACATACATACATAACATACATACATACATACATACATACATGCATGCATGCATGCATACATACATACATACATGCATGCATACATACATACATACATTACATACATACATACATTACATGTTCATACATACATACATTTCCTACATACCTACATACATACATTACATACATACATTACATACATACATACATACATTACATACATACATACATACATACATACATACATACATACATACATACATACATACATACATACATACATACATACATACATACATACATACATACATACATACATACATACATACATACATACATACACATTACATACATACATACATACATACATACATACATACATACATACATACATACATACATACATACATACATACATACATACATACATACATTACATACATTACATACATACATACATACATACATACATACATACATACATACATACATACATACATACATACATACATACATACATACATACATACATACATACATACATACATACATACATACATACATACATACATACATACATACATACATACATACATACATACATACATACATACATACATACATACATACATACATACATACATACATACATACATACATACATACATACATACAAACATACATACATACATACATACATACATACATACATACATACATACATACATACATACATACATACATACATACATACATACATACATACATACATACATACATACATACATACATACATACATACATACATACATACATACATACATACATACATACATACATACATACATACATACATACATACATACATACATACATACATACATACATACATACACATATACATACATACATACATACATACATACATACATACATACATACATACATACATACATACATACATACATACATACATACATACATACATACATACATACATACATACATACATACATACATACATACATACATACACATACATACATACATACATACATACATACATACATACATACATACATACATACATACATACATACATACATACATACATACATTACATACATACATACATACATACATACATACATACATAGATACATACATACATACATACATACATACATACATACATACATTGCATGCATGCATGCATGCATGCATGCATGCATGCATGCATGCATACATACATACATACATACATACATACATACATTGCATGCATGCATGCATGAATGCATGCATACATACATACATACATACATACATACATACATACATACAAACATACAAACATTACATAGATACATACTTTGCATTACAATGCATTACACTACACTACACTACATTTCAATACATTGCATTACATTGCGTTACCTACATGCATGTGTATGTGTGTCTGTGTCTCGGTGTCTTGGTGTGTCTGTGTGTCTGTGTGTGTGCGTGCATGTGTGTGTGTATGTGTGCATGTGTGTGTGTGTATGGGTCTGCGTGTTTGTGTGTATGGGGGGGATCGCCACGAACCCTTAGAAGCCCTTGTGCGAACCCCAAAAAGGGTTTGCAAAGGTTAGTCTAATCCCATCTGCTGCCCGCCCCTTAGTGGTGACCACATCCGTTTTGCCCTGAGCAAAAGCGCAGCGCCGGCCCCGTCTCCACACACCTGCGGCAAATCCACCCAACTTGCCATCCACACGCATCCAATTGACAACGTGCGCGGCCCTTCCCACAAAGTCACCAGTTGCAACTGGTGGCGAATGGGAAAATAGGTGGAGAAACTAACGAATCCAAGCAAGCTTACGAAGCAAGTTTGTGAAGGCCACGTGCACGGCTCCATGTGAACAGCCCGGCGTTCCAGGTGCGCCAAGATTGTCCTTTTTGCCGCACACCTGACCCGAACAAATGGCGCCAATGTGTTTCTAGGACGAACCCTCTCTTCAGAAGCTGTGGCCTCTTGGGGTTCGCCCTACTTATTTGGAAGCAGCCTGGAAGCACGTTGACATAATATGCTGAGCACACTCGGCCCAAACAAAAGGGCGCATGAACATCCGAACAGCTGACCCCGGTCTACTCAGATCGTGTTGTAACACGGTGTCTCAGACTTGTTTCAGATGGGTGTAGAGCGAGGTTATGCCTTGCTTCCAATTTGGGAGTGGTAGTTTGTGCGGATCCATTTTCGGATTTCTGCGATTGGTTCTTCATGATGAATCGGATGACTTCGTGCCTTCCATGTAGTGCGGGGCCTGTCATGCTTCACCCGTGCCTTTGCCTTTTTCTCTGTGCTTGGTCAGAGCACAGGCTGCTGGCTGCCAATCCGGCTTGAGTCGCGGTTGCTCCCCTTCTTCATCTGTTTTGGGGTTGATTTCCCAACTGTGAACAACTTAAATCTTGGTTTGCCTTCGGAGCCTTGAGCCGGAAAACAACAGGATCCACATGCCATGGGGAGTGAGGCTGGTTTGCTTTTGGGTTCCCGGGCTCCTCTTGTTTTTGGCCTATGGTTCACACCAAGTTCATAGCAAGGGCTTCATGGCAAGCGGGTTTGCTGGAATTTCTAGCCCCTAGAATGGAAAAGCCAACTACACCTTTGAGACGTGGCGAAACTCTAAACCACTTTGAACTTGGGAAACAAACCGAGAAAAAAAACAAGAAAACACGAATCCAAAGCGATTTGGGTCCAAATTCCTCAAAATTCGGATTGTGGGGGGGGTCCCAACAAAATGAGTGGCAGTCCATCTTTCTCGGTGCGCGTTCAACGCTAAACCTATACGATCCACGTTTTCTCCCGTACCATCATCATTCTAGTCCAGCACAAAGATAGCAAACGTCGATCCATTTTACCCACTTTATGACCCATTTATCTAGAATTTTGCATAGGGAATATGGGTTGCCATAAATGGAGATCTCCAGGGGTCGACCCCCTAGGGTTCAACCCCCCTTCAAAGAATTGCAAGGACCCAATTTGGATGATGACAATCCTGAACGGTAAATCACGGGAGATGAAATATGAACCCTTTGGGGGGTAGTTTCATCTCCCCAACATTTATCTAGTATTCCCCACAGGAAAACGGGGGCTGCCACAAATTTTGAGATCTCCAGAATTCGACATCCCCTCCCCCAGTTTCATCTTCCAGGTGGGGGGATCCAGCCGGGTTTCCTACAGTGCACCAAACTCAAATAAGGTCGGGGGGCCATTCCCCACGTAAACGACCATTTTGGGTCAAGCCCTGTGACTTGGTTGACGTTGGAAGGGGAACAACAACTTGAATTTTGGCAGAGAAGTGGTTGGATTTCAACCACTAAACCACCATAAGCAAAGATGTAAAATGCTTCCCAACAACTACCCTGGTGAGGACGTGAAAAAAAAACAACCTCACCCAGATCCGGATCCGGATCCCTTCCATTCTCCGGGGCCTGCCACCTCCGCGATCTTCTCCGCGCGCATCTGCAGGCAGAGCTGTGCCAGGCGCAGATCCTCCGCCCGCGGCCGGCTCTTGTACCTCGAGTCAGCTTTCGGAGGTGGATTCCCATGAAAATCCAAAAGAATCGGCATCCTTTTCTGGTTGGTTCAGTTTGTTGGTTGAGTTTGAAGGAATTGGAACCCAAAAACCCAAAAACCCAAGCGGACCAAAGGAAGAAACCCACTGGGCAACAAAGTTTGGGACGCGGCCCCCCAAAAAGGTGGATGTCAATTGCTGGTGCGACAAGTAGAGAATGAGACATGGTTTCCTTCAAGGATCCTGGGCTCATTCCCACATTCCCTACTGAGCACCAGCAAGATGTGGTGCTTTCCTTTCAGACACCGCCCGAAAACAGGGTGCCCTCAAAAAGCGGCTTATTTCAGAGGCTCGGAGCCGTTTTTGGGTGGGTTTAAAGGAAAGCCAAAGCTAAAGGAACATCGAAACTGACATAACCAGTTTTTTTTTTTCTGTTTCTCTCTCTCTTTTGCTCTCTCTCTCTCTCTCTATATCTCTCTTTCTCTTTCCCTTTCCCTTTTCCTTTCTCTTTCTCTTTCTCTTTCTCTCCCTCCGGGTTTGCGATAAACAAGGCCTGATAAAGGGTGGGGCTGGATGGTACGTCCAACCAGGCCACCAGTTTCACGGGCAACATGAGGTAAATCTAATTGTTCTGCAGTGGGTAGCGGCCCGGCGCCTGTGGTACCCTCAAAACATCTCCCCAGGTATGTGAAAGCTAGGTGCCCCCCTTTTTCGCGGCTCCCAGGATTTGACACGCCATGGAAATCTCGTTTCTTCCCCATATGGCCATATGGTACACAGGCACTGAAAATCTGGATCATTGAACAGTCGAAGATGCTCAACGGCAACGCCCCCGAGGCCAAATCATAGGAATGTGACTCTTTAGGGCCCCAACAAGAGCTTGTGGTTTGTGTTGAGGCAAGCTCCTGCAAGAAAAGCCTGGACATGCCGGTTGTCTAATCCACCTTCTAGTACTAGGTCCTCCAGTAGAGAGGTTTAGAATAAGAGTACCTTTTTTTTCTGTAGTCATTTGAGTAGGGGAACCCTCCCCCAAAAAAGATTTGGTAAGAGAGGGCACCTAGCTGGGGGACTTCCGGCATTTCATTTTGACCTCGAATCCATCCATGTCTCAGGGGTCCCCCGACTTTCTTCGAGCCGATCTTGCCCAAAATCGGTGGCTTGGATCCCATTTGCCCCTCAAGAACCGAAGGTTACGGTTCCAAATCCAAACCACCGAACCTTTTCCCCCAAGATTTTGGCTTGGCAAGCCCTGAATTAACCTTTTTGTACATTACTGGGATGTGTAAAGAAAACATGGCAAGGAACGGCAAAACAACGCTGGAGGCAATGTAGGCTAACATGGTGGAATCTCCCCAAGACTGCTGAAACCACCACACTAAAGACAACAAACAAGACACCACATCTAGTTACAGCAACCTCTTTTCCGAAATCGCACTGGCCACCCACCAACCGAACCAGTCTTCGGTTTCTCCTTGGTGAAACCAACGCCAGCACCTGGTTGCACGCTCGCTCAGCTTCCCTCTAATTGGTGGAGCCGAATCGGTGGTTTGGTGCTTAATTAAGGAGGAATTGTCATTTACTCTTGAAAAAAACAAGGGTTCAAATCCACATCCAAACCACCAATCCAAACGGTACCCGAACTGGATCGTGACACCCTTATAAACATGCAACAATTTGCGGTTGAAACAGTTGAATGAGTGCTTAATTTCCCAAATGAGTGCTTAGTTTCAGTGATTGAATGAGTGAATCAAAAAAGGGCGGTGAAACGCAGTTTGGGGATTGGTTTGGGTGACTTACCTGACGTGTCTGCAGTTTGGGGCACTTCACGCATGCCTCAAAGAACTTCAAGGCCGCGATGAGGGCGTCTTGGCCCTGAAGCACCACTTCATCCTGGCGACGCGCCGACTCCAAAAAAAAGACGGGGTCTGTTTTTTTTTTTGTAAGGGTGCCCCATTTTTGCGGTTGTGGGCTTGTGTGTTGTTGAGGGTACCCTTGCTTTTTTGTGGTTGTGAAGGGAACCACAAGGAAACCTGGGGTCCCTGGCGCCATGGAACACCAGAAGCAGGGTAGTTTGTTGATTTCAAAGGGAAACTCTTCCCTAGAAACAGGAACAAACGACCAGGGCTGTGGGAAATGGAATCCACTTCTGTGATACAACAAAAAGGGCTTAAAGACTAACCCCCATTTGTAAAGGGGGAGATTCCCAAAAGTATCACAGAGGTGGGGAAAAAATCCGAGTGATCCCACAACCCTGAACACCAACGGGGGGACCTCTGACCTATGCCGCCGATTTGTCACCGCTGAACCGTGGCCTTGGCGCCGTGCCGGCGCAGGCTGCTGGCCACCTGCGGCAGGCCCCGGCTGCAGGCGGTGAGCAGCGGCGTGTAGCCGTTGCCGGAGGGCTCGTTCACCCCAACGCCGCCCTGGGCAGAACGGGACAGGGGGGCCATGGGTCCGTCTCAAAATGGGAGTCTGTGAATTTTTGAGGGTACCAACTTTCTGCGCTTGGTTCTCATTTGATGTAAGTGGTTACTTGCACCCGGGTCAATGGAGACAGATCGAAACTGTTCATTGGAGCGCAACTGCCATAGAGTTGCTCCCCAACAAAGTTCATGAAGGGTACGTCCAACAAAGAAGGTTAAACTGGACAATGGCGGTACCCAACTTCCATTGGTGTTGTGTGATCTCTGGCAAGAAATACGAATGAGGACCTAAGGATTAGCAAGCACGGCACCTGGGTAATAGATCACACATCGTAACTCCAGAAACCCCATGATCCCTTGCTGAGGCAGACGGGTGTGGTAAAGAGGTCGCATTTTTGGCATTGATACGCTCATCAGTAAGCTGAAGCCTAGAAGAAGTTCCAGGCAAACAAAAACACTTCATGGCCCGCACATGTCCGCACATTATGTATATATATATATATGTGTGTGTGTGTGTGTGTGTGTGTGTGTGTGTGTGTGTGTGTGTGTGTGTGTGTGTGTGTGTGTGTGTGTGTGTGTGTGTGTGTGTGTGTCTGTGTCTGTGTCTGTGTCTGTGTCTGTGTCTGTGTCTGTGTCTGTGTCTGTGTCTGTGTCTGTGTCTGTGTCTGTGTCTGTGTCTGTGTCTGTGTCTGTGTCTGTGTCTGTGTCTGTGTCTGTGTCTGTGTCTGTGTCTGTGTCTGTGTCTGTGTCTGTGTCTGTGTCTGTGTCTGTGTCTGTGTCTGTGTCTGTGTCTGTGTCTGTGTCTGTGTCTGTGTCTGTGTCTGTGTCTGTGTCTGTGTCTGTGTCTGTGTCTGTGTCTGTGTCTGTGTCTGTGTCTGTGTCTGTGTCTGTGTCTGTGTCTGTGTGTGTGTGTCTGTGCGGGTGTGTCAAAATTGGCGACCCCAATCATGGTGGTTTTATTTTTCCCCCTTCAGGCCAAGCTAAAAAGAGTATCAGCTCCAACACAAACACGCAAACACACACACACACACACAAGTACTGGGGGTCTGGACTGGACCCTTTTATAGGACTTCCGACAGCCCTGAGAGGGTGAATTCTCATCAACCCTTTGGACACATTTACATGGGGTTTGCTCAAAAGGTGCTTTACATGGGATGACCATTGGTGTAAACCAGGAAACAAATCATATTTCAACCACTAAATAAGAACTGTTACCCATTTATTTGTGGGTCGAACGGAATATTGGTCAACCCCTGGACAATTTCCTCAGATGCCTAGTGAATTCCCATGGGAACAAAATGGGGCATCCTCTCTTGGTTGAGTTTAGCGGAAAGAAGGAACCCTTCCCCCAAAAAAAGTTGAAAAAAGGGGCGGCATCTACTGGGCAGTGGAGTCTACAAGGGAGTGAAATCCATGGGCCATGAGAAAATTACACACAAAAGGGGCGGAATCCACTGGGCAACTTGGACTCTGTCTCATGATTTCATCGCCAGAGCCGACGGCTTCTTTTTTTTGTTGTTCCCGTGCAAAGGGCCTGCACCATCCACTCCACAGCCTTTGTGGCCTGTTCCTCCCCGAGCATGTCCACGGCCTGGACGGGGGCCGGAAAGGGGCCAGGAAGGGACGCCAAGAAGTTCTATTCGCAGCCCTCAGTGTGGGCTTGCAAGAAAGCTGAGTGGTGTTTTAGCAGGCCCCTGCGAAGAATGAAGAGAAGCAGCCAAAACAAAGCTGTCAAGAACAGTGAACAAAAGGACACCCACCATTCGGGGACACCATATGGAAGAAGGGTAAAGTTTTTGGACAAAGGTTGACTGAAAATGCAAACCGAACACACCACATTGGCTCACCTCTTGGTACCTTGACCACAAGCACAAATCCGAAAGACTCGGTTGCTCAGCATCTATAGAGGGAAACCGAGGCAAGCCGCACAGCTCAGATTTTGGGCTAGTTCTTGAGGGCTATCCCTATTCTTGTGGGTCGCAGCCATGGTGTGTTTGTCGCTTTTGAGCTTCCCACGCTGGAGTCGCCCTTGAGTGCTACACCCGACTAATGGCCTAAGGCGTGAATACATTGCCAGGATACCATTGCGTGTGTGTGTGTGTGTGTCTTTTGAGGGTACGCTTTTCACGTTGGTAAGGGACGTCAAAAACAAACTACCATCCCCCCCCCCCTTACCCCCTATCTTGATAAGCAGACTCTAGTAGTCTGTGCTTTCGCTGCTTGGAGGTTTAACAAAGTCAATTGCTCTTTACCTCTCTTGCAACTCACAAGGCCGTCAAAAAAGAGTTCCACTACCCAGGCATAGTTTTGGTTGATAGCCTTTGTACAGTGCATGCCTTAACTTTCCGCGGAATATTGGTTGGTAGTGAACGCCTTCTTAGACATTCCCGCGTCTTGTTTGTGTATGGCGTGAACCAGCGGAGCCTGCATCCAAGGGGCTGAACATGATGGCACGTGACAAAGCCAAGGAACAACCGTCCCAATGGCCATGATTGAATTAATCCCCATTATTGTTTGCCTGGAAGCCATGCAAAAACGTGTTTCCTCCGGGGTTCCATCCCTGGCCAGCTTCCTTTCGAACAGGTATCCTAGCCCGAGATGTCCTTTCGGAATGCTCTGCCTCTTGCCAGGTACACATTCCCGGCTCTCATGTTGCCCTTTGTTTCTCTCAAAAGTGCAGAGCCGGCACACCAGGAGCCATCTCAAAAGCCATGTGCACGGCAGATCAAAAGAACACTTCTGCACCGCAGGCTTGAGGCATGCGCGTTAAGCCGAAGGTTGGCCCAGGGATTTCGTGGGGGTGATTCCACAGAGATCACCGCCCAACACGAGTTTCAGGCAAATTCACACAAACAAGTAACTGCACGGACAAATGATTGGAACCAAACCCAAACCGGTGCTCTTGAAAACCGAACTGACCTAAAAACATCTATGATCCAAATCCCAAACTGGTCCATTTGGGTATGTGGGGCGCCCAAGATGGTTGTCCTTTTCGTGTCCCTTTGAAAAACCTAAAGGGCCAATACTGCGGGTCCAGAAGGCCCCTTCATTGTCCAGCATCCCTGAAAGTGTGATTTGTTCATCAACCATCTGGACACATGTACACGGGGAAATCCTGACATTCCATGCTGTCATTGTCCTAAGGTTGACATTTCTCTATTGAGGCTTCACCGTTCGGCGGAGCTTCTCGCTTGCATCCTTCGGCTCGCGCCCTTCTCCACGTGTAAACGACATGGGAAGGTGAGGGCACAAAGGGGGAGCTAACGAGCGAGTGTAAGGACTGTCATCCAACCTCTCCTCACCTATTGCTCTCACCTTCTTTCACCATCCTGACAGAGGAAGGTGAAAGGGTGAGAAGAGCTCTGAGAGATGGGTCCAACCTCGCTCTTCATAACCTTTCTATTATGCTTTTTAGTTGTCATTGTTTTTTTTCATTATCATGCGTCCATCCCAATCACCAAGTTTTATCAAGATGTGAAAGCGGGATGTAAACTCATGCGGGTTCCTCCTCACAACTCAAGGGACAGAATGGATCTATCATCATCTTTTCCTTCTCTTGGCTATGCCATATCCCGCTAACATCCATGGACCAGAAAACTCCTGCCCTCGAAGAACCGAATGACCCCGCGCCCCGCCAGCTCCAGCATGTTCCTGCCCCCGTAGTTCCAGTTGATGTCCCCCGCCAGGATGGACTCCTGCCACTTTCGTGTCCGAGAAACGCCATCCAGCTGGGGGTTTCCTTTGAGGGAAGTTTCTGGGTTCATTCCCTGATTGAGCACCGGCAAGAAAACTCCACTGACTGTTGGTCATAGATGAGCCATGGGCCATGGTCATGGCCTCCCTTTGCTAGGAACCCTTTGCGTACATGAGTGCAAATGGTCCATGACCATCCCCAACCCCAAGTAAAGGGGAGTTTCGACCATGAGCTTTACAGAGGCGCCGTACCAGGTAGAACCACCTGAAGGCACACCAGCTCGAAAAAGCCGGAAACATACCCAATTTGGGTTTGTTCCTGACCCCCGAAATGGAGGTGCGACCAAATAGGCGGGACCCCTCAAATGGAAAAACACAACTGTAACTTCCGCGGGGCTAAATAGGGGGTCTGTCGTTGTGGGAAAATTCAAAACTGTGGGCTAGGAGCTGCTCAGTATAGGTGCAGAATTGATGTGGCGTTGTGGCTATGTTTGTGACGTGGCTTTTGTGATGAACTTGCTATAAAGAGATTCGCTCGTGTTGCTTGTTTCTCGGAATCGCCCAGGTTTATCAACGTTGTGTATGCGTATTTGCTACTTTCATGCTCTAACAACTCACCAACCAGTCAAGTACCCCTGAGGTCCCCGTATCCCAATGTGAGGCATGCATCCTGTCTCAACGATGTCCCGGATAGCCCTATTTGAACTGTAGCTGCATCCTTCCAAAAAGCCTTAAATGAAAACCCATTTTTTTCTTTGCTGGTCCATGTATTTTTTTTGCACACGGATACGGCAGGGGAATCCCATAAAGGATCGTTCATGGATGCAAGCCAAGCTCCTGGTGAGGTTGCTACCATTTGTCCAGGAGGAACATGTCGTTTTACCGCCAGCTACCCCAAACATCATGTCATTGTGATCCATGGGGCTGTGTGAGTCACAATACCGACTTGGCCAAATTGTGTGTTAGGATGCCCTCAAGGAACACACACACACCCACACACACCCTCATGTCTTATACACCTTGAAATACACAACAACTGACGTCCCCCCCCCGTCCTGGTAGAGCTGCAGCACGTCGTAGCAGGGTCTACGATGCCTTGGCCTGCAGACCGGCTGAACTTTCGCCACCAAGTGCTTCCTACAGCCGGTTTCTTGGAGAAACTTTCGCGTAGTGCTCCTTGTAAAGGACTCCTGGGAATCGAGGCCTCGACCTCCCAGGGAAAATCCTCAACTCGACCCATTGATCGTCCTCATTGCCAGTATGCTTATAGCTTTCATGCACAATGGCTCAAACCCACGTCGCCAAACCGCGCCAAAGGTTGTACATTTGTCTTCTGTATGGCTCAGCGTATAAAAGTGTCTTGGGCGATAAGCGATGGCATACCGAGCGCTGATCGTTGAAATGGGCGGTTCTCTGCTCACAAAGTGAGTTGAACTCGGCATTACGCGCAAGTCCGGCGATGAACTGGAGGCTCGGCGAGCACGGTGAAAAAGACTGCCTGGAAGCCCGAAAGGCCACTTTTCTCTTTCTTTCTCGGTCAAAAGGCGTAGTTGGCCTGTTTTGAACCCGTAAGGCTTTGGTTTTTGGGTCCTCATTTGCCCCTGGGCCGTATAAAAACCCCGTGATTTGGTCGATCAAGTCTTGAAACTTTAGCCTTGGGAAGCGGGCCGCCCAGCCGAATGATCGCAGACCTTGGAAGCCTTCCAGCGCTTGGCCGGTTTCACGCATCGAGTGCGGGTCAACTTGGTTGACGTTGGGTTAGGGGAGCGAAAAACAGAATTCTTAGCAATTCACCGGGGATTTCAACCAAACCACAATGAGCAAAAATGGGAAACATGCTTCACAACAACAACCATGTCGATGGCTTGTGCTGCGAGTGAGGTGTGAACAGCATTCTCCAAGCAAGCTCCGCAAAGCTCGAGGAAACTGGCCGGCCGTTTGCGGGCGATGTGTGGACCAAGCTGCAGTCACGACGGGCCGCTTGTTTCAACGGCGCTTTGCCCCGAACTCCCACAAGCCATGGCGATCTCTCGTGCCAAGCTTCCGCGAGCCAGGTTTGCGAAGGGATTTGCAGCGGTGCAACCAATGGCGACACATCTAGCGCCGGTGCAACTTGGGCTCGCGGAGCGAAGGGTGCGCCTTCGTGCGGAAGTGGGTCGTTTTCGTGGACAAAAAGCTGAGCGAGTTGGATCGGACAGGCACAAGATGGATCCCTGCCATGGAACCTGACAGGCGTCCGTAAAAGTAAAATGGTCCAAACCAGGACCCCCGAACGTCAGGTTCTATGTTGATTGGTGGCAGGGCAGTTTCTTTGGCTCTCTCCCCTCCCGCCGAGTTGCAGTAGATAATATTGGGCGCCAAAGCGCAAGGCGTGGTGAAGTTCTTTGCTCCTCTCCTGGCGGTCGAGCGACTTGTGGCTTAGCGCCTGGCAACAAGCTCTACCAAAGGGTAAACAAAGGGAACCATGGGATGTATCCTTTTCGCGGGTTTGCCTTTTGGGGTTGGATCAAAGGGAAAGCAACAGGAACACCACCCATGTTGGTCGCCCTATTTTGACACGTTTGAGAAGATCGATTTTCTTTTTGCAGGCTCCCAACAAGCCAACGTGGAAAGAGCGAACCCGGCATTCAAGAAGAGGACCGCCATGTCCAACCAGTCACTGGAATGGCTCAACAGCCTCTTGTTCGGGCCATGTATGTTCAACCTTCTCTTTCCAGTACCGAACGGTAGGAGAAATGAGCCCTTGTTTGTTGGCTGATTCCATGGGGAAGTTATATGTTCAACCTGAGGTGATGAGCCCTATTGGATCTTCAACTTAGTAGCTGGGACAGGGTCCATATGGCTACAACCCACCAAGTCAGTTGAACATCCAAGTTTTTGGGATCCAAGCCGCATGCAATGCTTGGGCGATTCCCTCAACCCCAAGACGAGTTCATTTTTCATCCTACCAACTCACAAAAGAAACCCAATTCTAAGGAACACCGACTGAACAACGTCGCTCTGTACGTTTCACAAGGAACCTGCACACTAAACACCTCTACACAAAAAGCTAACTACCCCTAGGAGCCCAAGACCCTCAATATGAGGGCCTTAGACCCATGGCCTCGTTATTTGAGGTCTTGGGCTCCTAGGACACCTTGCAGCTGGGGTCCTAACAAAAATGAGGGACTGAGTATCCTTCGCAAGGCCTTCAACCTTCGAAGCTTCGAAGCTGACACTTTCTCCGTCAAATTCCCCGGACAGAAGGAGCTACACTAGGCTTGGGGACTAGAAAGCCATGGCCAACGATCTCGTGAAGCCTTTTGCAGCCGCGAAAACATGCCCTCATTTTTCCACCCAGCAAGGACCCATGTCAGGGCAACGGTGGGGGAAATGAATTTCAGAAGGCCCGAATGCCGTGGTGGGACATGGTTTGGGCCAGTTTCTGTGTTTGAATGCAAACAGTGTTGACAATTTAAGCCGAAACGATGGACGAAATCCGGTCGCACCACTTTGAAGCCATGAGAAACCATTGTTGGTTGGTATTGACAGGGGACGCATTCCAGGGTTTCGGCAGCGGTGCGAAGGATGTCGACCCCATCCGAAGTCTACAAAAACTCGAGCCGATTTGCCACTCCAGTCAAGCCAACCACCTCCTGACCCAAGACCCTAAATATGAGGGTCTTAGACCCCCATGGCCTCGTTATTTGAGGTCTTGGGCTCCTGTGAGACAACCAGTGGCCACAAAGAACCAAGCCTCCACTTTATGGTTGCGCAGCATAGTGATCGCCATGAGATCCACGACGGTCCCGCCCTCCTGCGAAATCTGGGGTTGATGAGGTGAAATGCCCGTTGCTGGGTTTTACCATTCAACAAATGGGTAAATGGGTCAAAATTTCACCGCCAGGAATTGGACCGCAGGTGTTCCATTTACCAGGGTTCCATTTTGGCTACCCATTTTTGACCCACAACCAAATATGCTTGATGGGAAACCACTTCGAAAAGACGAGATTTTCCACATAGGAGAAGTTACCACTAAAACCAACCGGATTCTCCACATGGGAATAGTGACTGGTTGCGTTTTTTTTTCCCCTCCGGGCCAGTAAATTTGGGATTTGGCTTCCCGCATCATCAGCATCACCACCACCCTATTTGAATCATCACTTCTTCGAACATCATTCGGGAAAAACCCCCCCCAACCCACCCGCTACTGTTTAGATTGTTTGCAGAGTAATTACACCCCTATTTGAATCAACTCTTCTTCAAACATCATGGGGGGGGTTGCCGCCTCCCCCCCCGTTACTTTTCAGATTTCTTGCAGAGATTGAATTGCACCCCTGTTTGAATCATCACTTTTTCGAGCGTCCAATTTCGCGAAAATACGACATTTTAGGTAATCTGTGTAATCCATGTATGTCTGTATGTATGCATTTCTTCGAACATCATAGGGGAAGCCACCCCCGCCAACCCTCCCGCTGCCTTTTATTCTATCGCACCCTTTCTTAAATCATTGCACCCCTACTTGAATCATCAATTCTTCCGACATCATGGGGGGGCTGCCGCCCCCGCAACCCCCCCCCCTACGTTTTAGATTGTCTACAGAGATTTAGTTGCACCCCTACTTGAATCATCAATTCTTGGAACATCATGGGGCCGGCTGCCGCCCCCCCAACACCCCCCGCTAGTTTTTTGACATTTTGCAGAGATTTAATTGCACCCCTACTCGAATCATCACTTCTGCCAACATCATGGGGGAGGCTGCCGCCCCCCCCAACCCCCCCGCTACTAAAAAAAAAACTGCGATTGAAATGCCCTCCTGTTTGAATCATTATTTTTTTGACCCCGTCACGATGTGTTGGTGATGCTAGAGATGTTGGTTGGACATGCGGGGGATGTTGAAAACGATGCTGGGGATGTTGACGGGCTAGTGTAGAATGCGTCAATTTCGCGAGAAAATGCTGTACAATACGACAAACCAATGAAAGGGTGCAAAATCCAAAAAGGCCGAAGGATACGAAAAGCCAAAGCCGCCAAAAGCCGCCAAAAGCCGCACAAACCAGCGAAAAGCCGCAAAAGTTAAAACGCCACCTGTCGAAGAGGAACTGGGAATGCAGAGTCTCCCCCAAAAAAACATCCTAAAATAAATGCTGCTCTAAAGTGACAAGTGAAAGCCGGGGGGCCGCGCGATTGGGAGATTCACCAACCCACGGTGAATCAATCGAGTTGCCACCGCTGCATGTTGCGCTGCATTGACGCACAGTCATGCAGCTGTGTGTCAGAAAACAGGCGACTCCTTTGGGTCTTCAAATGAAGCAAGACAGGTATGTAAACATATTCTTAAATGACTGCCAGAACTGTCTTGGGACAGTTATCAAATGAAGCAAAATACAGTTGATCATTAAAATCATTGCCTGGTTTTGAAAAACAACTCAGCTTCTTGGTTGCTGGATGGCACATCAAGATCCCTTCTCAGTCTTGCTTGTTGTCAGAGACTTAAAGGTCGAGTTTTGGACAAGTGAGGTGCTCCCTGGAATAAACACGTTTGCAAGGGAACCTTCCCCTACAAATCACCCCAGCTTGACTGAACAAATTGAAAGTGTAAGCTTTGAGAATCCGCCCGCATCTACCAACTTGACTTGTTGCATCAGGTATCTCCCCAATGTCCACTCCATGACACCCACTTCGCGACCACGCATGGGGATCAGAAGGGGCCGGCTGTTTCTCTTAGGTCTGCCACAGGAGAACTGTAGTCAAAGGGTTGGGTTACAGGAAATTCTGCAGGAAAACAGCTTACTTCGGGTGTTCTGGGGCCATGTCCTGTGGATTGTCCTGCAACCAAGCCCTTTGATGTAGACTCTCCATGTGGAAGGGGCAAGCAAACAAGATTTCGTGCGCTCAGGATCTTGATACCTCCAACCCCGGGTCTCCAATGAAGACCCGCGCCCTTTTTTCTCAATTCCCTTCAGCCAACCCATGTTGAGAGGCCAAAAAACTGACGAACTGACTCCTTAGGGAGCAGGCCAGAAATTCCAAATGCCACTGACATGTCACCAGAAATTCATTTTGACTGACCGACCATCCACGCCGACGGGGTTTCAGAAGAGCGTGCAAAAATTCACGTGCGTCCCATTTCTGTGAAGGAACTGACCCTTAACCTCGACTCAGGTGGCCGGTGGCCGATGGGGGCCGGAGCACGAAAAAAGGCCAGTGTACATGATATATATATATATACGTATATATATATATTATACGTATATATGTATATATACATGTATATATATATATATATATATATGTGAATCCGGAAGTCCAGGAGTCAGGATCCGACTTGCGAAGATATCGTTGCACACCATGGATACACAATCCTCTGGAATAGGCGCTGGCTGTCTTCGTACTTGCGGTGAGCTCACGGAAACGTGATGGAAAATGAGTCCATGCCATGACAATTGACTCTTCACCATGGCTGTGGCTCAAAAAACAAAAAGGAATTCCAACATGGGTTGCCCGATCGGTAAGTGGAAACATGGACCAAAACCTGCGGTTTGCCCCTCCAGTTTAGTTTTGAGCCACACCTACATGATCTTCCTCTTCCCAAACTTAAAATTGGATTTCATTCGGTACTCCGCTGGAACCAGCAAGGAGAGCCGGCAACTTCGTTCGTCATCACATTCATAGATTTGTTTGCCAAAGTACAATATTACACGAGACAAGATGTGATGAATTACAAAACCGACATGAGTGGAATCAGAAATTCCCAGAATTCACGGAACTGTCTCCACTTGACAGGGGCATGCACCGCATTGCCACACCATGATTTGCACTCAACGACTTTGTGTGCAGAATTTCACCAAATGCCTACATTGTACAATTCTTCAAAGGTCATAGGCCCTCTTGACAAACCGCACACACACACACAAAACAACAAAAGGACGTAACAAACACGTCAATCGAAGCAGATCTATTGTAGTCAGGCATCCAATGACCACTGCGCCGTAGCCATGCTCAGGGGAAAAAAACAACCCGCTTCGAACGTTTTTCTCTCCTCGAGGAAGTCTTTCAAGCAGCCCTTGGTCACCACCTCGGCGCCTTCGAGTTGCCAGTCGGAAGCCGGCGCCCGAAATCACTGGGGCTTCAGATGTGACTTTGGGTGACGTTGCAACTGATTTATGGGGCTTCTAAAATTTACTTCTCAAGTCTTTCGTTTCGCTTCCCGACCATCAACCAACGAAGGGACCATCAACCAACGAAGGGCCCATTCTGAGAATTGCTCAGGTGTCGACGTTCCAAAATGGCTCTGGGAAGTATCATCCTTTCTCCTCGTCTGGCTGCTTGTTCTGTGACACGGTGAAGTACTTGTCAGAAACGAATGGACAACATCAAACATGAAGAAACTCCTTAGAAGGTCAGCGGGTGATATCATCGGGGCTTGCCTTGCCACACGCCAAACAGAATTGCCATAAACGGAATCCAAACCGGAATAAAACAACGGGGTCCAATTGCCAATTGGCTCCAATCAGCCCACTTGTCACATCAACATACCCTCTGCGCAACGTCCCCATCATGGTTTCGGGGGGGGTTACACCAGCGTTACGCACGTGCCTCAGAACACATCCCGCTTGAGAGCCGGTACCCCTTTGGGTACTGTTTAGGGGAACCCTTTTCAGGCTACCTCCACCGGGAAAAACACGAGTTTTGGGGTTTCGTCCCTCAATTTTGACGCATACTTCCATTTGCTTAAGCCCCCCGGAGAAAAACAAAATCCAGTTGTGATTTAAATTCCCAAGAAACGAAGAGGGGAACAATAAAACATATGACATATTCATTTCAGCAAATGGAAGAATACCCATTTGGCTCACAAGGCAAAAGTCAGCTCACCTCAGCCCCCTTTTTCTCCGTGCCTTTCACCAGCCGCACCTGCCATGTGCCCAGGCCCAGATTCTCGCTCACCTGCGAAACCAGGACCTCCTTGGGCTTCGATTTGGCTCAGAAGGTGCCAGGAACCCACAACGTCTGTCAAGGGAACCCAGGAAGCGACCCATTTCAGTGAAGTGGCAGGGCACTATGGGAAAACCGGCTTTGCTGCACAGCATGTTCGTACCTCAAGGCTTTTTTTGCACTCCCTCTTGTGCACCAGGATGAAAACAAATGGCGCCATTCCCTTCATGCGAGAAAATGCGGGTGTTGTGCCATCTAGTTTTACACATCTCTACACCAAGCTGAGAAGGGTACCCTCAAAAAGCACGCTGCCGCTTTGCCACAGCCACGCAGTTTTCGGCCTACGTTCGTTCGCCCGGCGTTTGTTGGACTTGATTAAGAGACCCCGGGACGGCGGCAAAGCCGTGACCTGTGTGACAGCTCAGTGTGTGGCAGAAATCAACTGTACCTCCTTAGTTGATTGAAGGTTTCCTTCGTGTCTTGACTTGGTTGGTTGGTCTTGGTGTCGTTGTTGTCTTCTTCTCTGCCCTTTCGTCCGTCTTCTTGCTCTTGGCCCCGTTGCGGGACGGCTACCTGCTCTACTGGCCGTCTTCGTCGAGGCCGTTCTCAGTCCGCCTTCCTCGTCTTCTTTGTCTCAGCCCACCTGGTGCTTTTCTTTGTCGCGTCGGTCTTCTTACCATGAGTGCGTCGTCTCCGTCTACGTCTTCTTGGTCTCTCGACCATTGAAAGTGAAAGTCATGGACCTCATCGCGTTTTTGTTTTTGACCCCCCTTGCGGATGGCTTCTTGCTCTTCTGGCTCCCTGGCACTTTAGTCTTCCTTGTCTTCTTCGTCTTCGCCTCCTGCTTCTCGACCCCCACCTTTTCCTTGACCGCGTCCTTGCAGCGCGCCCCTCTGCGGGATGGTGTCCTCGTCTACAAGCCCTAAAACTCGGCTTCCCTGCGTTTCTTGTTTCTTGGTGGCGGGTTTTGCCCGCGGAGACCCAACTTGGGGCCGGATTTGCTTTGTGGTTTGCTTCGTTTTGTTTCCTGCGCGTTGGGACCTCGCTCCTTCGGGAGCGTGTGTCTGGCGGAGTCCCCGGTCTTCTCAAGGACCGACCCCGTTTTTCGTTTGGAGCCTGGAGCAGAGCTGGCGGGGCTCTCCACTGGCGATGCCCCAACTCTCGATCAGCGGGTCAACCCTTTTCTTCACAGGCAGACTTTGGCGCATTGGTCGCAGCTGGTAGCCAGATTTGTATAGTTTGACGACGTTGTTTTGTTTAGCGCCCCCGTCTAAACGCTCATAAGGAATGTACTCGACTTACTCGAGTCAAACCACTTACTGGACTTTGGGTTGCTTCCTCCCTCCGAAGTCTGTGTCTGTCTTCGTCTTCGTCTGTCTGTCTGTCTGTCTGTCTGTCTGTCTGTCTGTCTGTCTGTCTGTCTGTCTGTCTGTCTGTCTGTCTGTCTGCGTGTCTGCGTGTCTGCGTGTCTGCGTGTCTGCGTGTCTGTGTGTCTGTGTGTCTGTGTGTGTGTGTGTCTTTGTGTCTGGGTGTCTGCGTGTCTGTCTGTGTGTGTGTCTTTGTGTCTCTGTGTCTGCGTGTCTGTGTGACTGTGTGTCTGTGTGTGTGTGTGTCTTTGTGTCTTTGTGTCTTTGTGTCTTTGTGTCTGTCTATCTGTCTGTCTGTCTGTCTGTCTGTCTGCGTGTGTGTGTGTGTGTGTGTGGGTGGGTGTGCGTGTGTGGGTGTGTGTGTGTGTGTGTGTGCGTTTGCCTGTGCGTGTGTGTGTGTGTGTGTCAAAAACAGGATGTCTCAAGCGGCATGCGCAAACCTCCCGGTTTCGCCCGGTGCACGCCTTGTGGCGCAGCGTCGCGATGCTGTCACTTGGGTCCAGTTGAATCAGCTGCTCACCTCCAGACATCGAGGTGACACGCACCTCCAACAGCTTCTCCATGGCGAGCCGATCCTTTTGGCTTGCAAGGCTTGGGCCAGTCTAAGTCCGATGCGGTCGACGGCCTCTGGGGTCCCAGGGGATGAAAGCGATGCAATCTCCTCTTGTCACAAAAAAACAAAGGAAACTGAGCGGTAGAGTCGAAAGTGGATGCGGGCTCATTTGAGTCCACTCTTCCTTCATGTCATTTCACATTGCTAGTATGAACAATCACCTGTTCTACGTATCCTTCTACATGCTACGTTCCGCTGCCTTGTCCAAAATCTTGGATGTGGCTCTTGTGTCTACCACTGCCACCTGAGACAAAGAGCCCAGCAAAAAAAAACGACACACAGCGAATCGATCTGGGCGACTTCCCTCCAGCGGGTTTTTCCGGACAACGCGCTCCCCATGGAATTGGACTCCTTGGTTTCCTTTCGGGCGCCCTTCAAACACCAATGGTAAGGCCCTAGGCGCAGCCTCCTGAAAGCCAGCTCTTGCATGCGTGTCATGAACAGGCAGGCTCTGTCGTAGAGAATGTACTTGGAATGCATATTTTGCTTTAAAAATCTCCCCTATCAGGTCCCTGGGGTGGGCGTGTATGTTGTGTGTTTGCAGATGTGAACAATCATACTGGAGATGTTCATTGTAGTGGGAAGCGAAGAACTCGGACTTTCCGCCGCTCTTTGGACGAGACTCCTGGGTCAAAGTTTCTGAAACACGCGTGTTTCCATCACATTGTCCCTCCCGAGTGGGCAGATAGGTTGCTTGCGGGGGAAAAAAAAAGAAAAAAGAACGGACATTCCCCAACGGGACATACCAAAGTTTACTCGACTCACTCGACTGTGCCCGCGGGGAAACGAAAAATCGCAGAAGCCAAACCAACTTCCAGGTGATTCGGTCGTTGGTCAACGTGAGCGTTTGGGGCCTGGCCATGAGAGGCGATGGGAATCCCAGCGCACTGAACTGGGGCCATCGCGTCCTCAAAATGATCCTAATGGCTATGAAGGGAAAGCCACTGGGTCCCATAAGCTAAGAATTTGGGCAGCCCAACGCGACCACTCGCCCTAATGGGAAGCCTTCGGGAAGGCCCATTTACTGACTTTGACAGCACAAACCCAGATTTTCTCACAGACAGTTTCACAGAGCCAGAGACTTCCTGACGCCAAGACCCAACCCGATTGCTTGATGTCAAGTGTCCCTTGTGAGCGCCCGCCAAGGAGTACTCGTTGCGAGCGTCCCAGGATTCACCTCAACTCATGGAAGTCATGCCAGGTTGATGTTGGCTGACGTCATGACGGTGAGCAAACTTCTCAAAACATTCAACCTGTGTATTCATACATAGGAATGACAATTAGTCTGAGAAATAACTAAACAAAAGTATCGTGCAAAACCTTAAACATGATATGGTTAGTGAACTCATACGAAATAGGAGATACCATGTTGATGAAGAAGTCATGGAACGCCAGGCTGTGGACACTTGCGGATCTCTGAGACTGTTCTCTTCAGCCATGTGAGCGAGGCTTAACCTAGCAAAGTTATCCGCCATGTTGTTCCTGGAATTAGCAAAGTTTTCCACCTTGCCTATCCATTGCCTATTTTGTGTACATATATATATAGACAAAAATGGCTGTGGTTCAAAAATGGGTATCCATTTTGGAACCCTAGTCAATGGACCCAAGGACTCAAACCTGCGGTCCTATTCCTGGTGCTTTGATTTTGACCCATCTTCTGGCCGCTTCTCGGGGTGGCCCTGATGCATCCAAGCCCAGAAACTTCGTCTGGCAGGTGCTTAACCTCACCCCCTTTCGTTGGCAAAGTGTCCCATCCCGTTCAAAGGGGACTTGAGGTAAAGGGACTTGAGCCAGGAGCCAGGAGCCAGTTTGGTTCGAAGCTCTCTACTCCTTGCAGCTTGAGGCTCAGGTTGACTGCTTCAGCTGGCTTAGGTTTCCCAAGAGGAATCACCCCAAAGCTGGTAGCGTGAAGACCTCGTGGACGAACAAGCAACGCAAATATCTGCAGTAAGTCATGTGGCGTGTCTGGGATTCAAATTGGGTTTCCCTTAACATCCATTAACATCCCCCCCGCCAAACGGGAAGCCTCAACAAAGACGCACCTCACTTGACCATGTTCCCTCTTTTGTATCCGACGGCTCCCCAACCCTTTGAGAACTAGTGGTCGTCTTAAAAGAGACAGGCGACAGGGCACTTAGCACTTGCATTCAGAGAACGGTTTCTGGGCTGTCCTCAGATCCCCCGCTAAAAGTGAATAACTTTCAGTGGGCTAAATGGAAAACCCCCACTCAACCAACCAAAAAGAACCAAGAAGGCTAAGGAACCGGATAGCTGGGAGCCGCCATTGTTTCAGCCCAAGGGAAGTGGACCTGCAGGGAAACCCCTGTTTTCGCCCGTGGCCGAGACTTGCCCCAACTGACCGCCGGCCGAAGGCCGCGGCGCCGTCTCGCAGCTTCCGCTCGGGGCCCTCCAAGCCTTCGCCCGCGCAGGCCACGTCCTCGCGGACGTATCTCTTGGGTCCCCGTGGAACTCGGGGAGTTGGAGAGTTGGATCAGCAAAACGGCGGGGTTCCCTTGGGCACCCGGTGGCAAAATGATACTTGCCTGTTGGTTTTTCTTCTAAGTCCCGGGGGCAAAGTCCCTGGAAGCCGGGGTCAACTAAAGAGGGCTGGAAGACATGATATGCCTGTTGGTTTCTCTTTAAACCGGGCCCAAAAAGGGGGCCTGAAACAAGACAGACCCAAACACAAATCCGGACTGGCCGAAGGAAGATTCTAAGTGCGTGGACGCCCCCAAGAGGAATTCCCTTCGTTGCTGCTATAAAGCCCGTTGTCTTCGCACGTGCCTGTGTGAATTGGTCAGAGAAAGCCGCGACTTCGTCTGCAGGCAAAACACGTTTGGTTCAAGAACTTCCTGTGTGCGTTGGTCAGAAAAAGCCGCGACTAATGTGTATCTATAAACAATGCTTGGTTCCAAGAAGTTTCAAGTCGATCGGGACTTCAGTGCTCCCACCAGCTAGCATGGAAGTGCGCAGACCCCTGTAGAAAGACTACCTCGTGGAAAGGGCCTTTGTGCACTTCCATGCTAGTTGGTGGGAGGCTACCGAGGCCTTTCGGCAAACCTGGAAACACCCCACCTTGGCCAAGTTGGCCAGCGCCGTGCTGTTGAAGACCTGCCGTTCGGGAAACGCGGCCCTTTAGGCGAAGCGGGCGCTTCCTGAAATATTTCCGAGAACCCAGAGCCAGTAAACAACACCCTGCTCAACAGAGGGTCTCCCATGTTAGACGGAAGTTGGGAGCCAACCCCAGGTGAATCGGGCTTAACATTGCTGATTGAGGGCCATAGAGCAAGCCATTACAGCCTATTGAAGTGGCACTTAGTTGCCATTCCGGACATTTCGCCCACGGCTAAGGTGCATCGGATAATCTATGTTCGGACTCTGTGTGAGTTTTCGTCTACGCTAACATCTAACATCGACGTTTTGGAGTCCCCTTTCCAGGCTCTCATCTGAATCTTGGGCTCAATGTTGGCCCCTATTTATAAACTAGGGTGGGGTTTATTAATAGGGGGTGTCCCCGGATGTAATGGGAAACCATCACTTTTGGAGGGAACACCCCCTGATTGATATGGGGTCAACATTAACCTGCCTCCCTCTGAAGAACCAGCCCACAAAAACTTGGTGATCCGGCGCAAGGCTTAGCAAATTTTTCAATGGGACGCGTTTTAATCTGTCAGGGTCGTGGTGAAACAGGGAATCCACTTCTGTGACACGTGAGATAAGCCATGGTCCCCCAACTGGGTCAAGAGTTTGGTCGTGGTGAACCTAGATGATCGACGCATTGCCCCAAAAGTGAGGGAGTGGTCTTTCAAATGGGACCTCCGTTCAATTTTTTAGCGGGTTGTCTTTTCTGGATTCCTGTTGGGAGCCCGCAACACCCGAGATGTTCCCGTGTCCTCTCGGGGAGCAAGGACTAGTGTGCATGTTTCTGTGAACTTGTCGGCTCCGCCCTTTTTGGATTGTATCCTATTGGTGGTAAGCCATCGGGAGAAACCACCAACACGGAGATGTGTGTGTGTGTGTGTGGGTGCGTGAGTGGAGTGGAGTAGTGTTTCCCTTCTTTCAACGGTTGCCCTTCCTCCCACTCACACAGCATCTTTAACGGCGGGTACCTGGAAGATCAAGTTTCTCTTCAACGGAGCCTCTGTGAGTCAATAGGAGACCTAGACAGTTGGACCCTGACATTATTCCCCATGGGGTTGATGACTTAAGCCATACATTCAGCTGACAGGTCCATGGGTCCAAGGTGCCATGTAGTGTATATCCCTTTTCACTCTAATCGCGACTCGCGACTCGAATCGCCGCCTTCTCGGGCCAGGTGCCCTCCAACTCCTCCGCCAGGAAGCGCTGCCAAGCGGCCTCCGGCAATTCCCAGGTGACCACCAAAATGCTGCCTTGGGCTGGTTGATGTAGGTAAATTCAGGGGAGGGTTGATATAGGCTGGTCTGGTTTTACCCCCATTTTTGCATGGGCGAACAACTCCACCAATCCTTTAAGTGCAAAATTCGGCAACCGTCCCGACCCATTCCCGTACATCAATCATTCCTTGGCATCAACAAATCTTGGCAAGGGGTTCAAAAACAGCATGTTTAGGCGCCTAGGGGTTCAAAAACAGCATATTCAGGTGTCTTCCGATTCAGTCTACCCTAAATTACTTTCAGAGACCCCAGTAATCCCTGCACAACAGGGGAGGTCACTACCATCATGTACCCCTGGGCTAGGCACTAGCCGCTTATTTGAGAAGCCTAGGGTCCAGCTCCGACTGCACACAAACAAACAAGCAAGAAGCAAACAGAACCGCTCAAGGTATGTCAGCCATTGAATCGGGGTCAAAAAGCACAGCCGATCGCGCAAGTTGCAAGTGGCATCCGTGGACCCTTGGAAGGCGGGAGTCTGAATTTGAAGCTTCGGTACTGCAAGCGGGTCCCATTTGGAGAAACCATTATTTTTACGGGAGTGGATTGGAAAGGGCGGCACACCTGTTTCCCCGATTTGTTCCACCATTTTCCGGATTTTTTTGGTCCCGGGTGCAGATGTCCAGATTTTCGCCATTTTTCCAGAGAAGGTGAATTGAAGGCCGCTTATTGAACACAAAGGCCATGTAAGGTTGTAAACTTAGCTGACTCGAGCTTACTGGGTTTTAGCCCCCCCCCCTTTACAACCAACCATAGGTCGCCTTACCCAAATTGGTTTGTGTGGCTTGGTTTGGAGGGGGAGTATCAAACCCCGAAACCACCCATCCAACTCGACGAAGGGCTTATCTCTCTTCGCCGACCGCGCCTTGGCCAGCTTCTTGGGATACCCCTCCCGGGTGAAGAACTTGAGGAAGGCCTTCTCGCCTCAAGAAAAAACAAAAAAAACAAAACGATGAAACGTACCATGCAGGAGTCGTCTGCTTTGAGGCTCGGTACCCCTTGTTGATTGGTTAAAACCGAAAACAACCGAATTGAAGTACAACCAGGTGTTGTCTTCTTTGGAGTTGGCTCCCTTCTTGTTGATTGGTTTTCAAGGGACACCAAAAGGACAACCGAAGTCATGTTGGGCCGGGGTGCTTAAAAAAAAGCAAGCAGGAAAAACACCAACTAGAATCCGGCGCTGCGAATCCGAGCGAAACGGTATCCACCTCCTTTGGGCTGTCGGGGGATGATTTAATAGGGGATTTAGCACCCAGAAATAGGAGGTTTAGCACTATAGGGGATTTAGCACTATAAGGGATTTAGCACTTTACAGTATAGTGTAGAGAAACGCAGGGCTGGGGACATTGGCCTCTCATTCAATTATAGGGGATTTAGCACCCAGAAAAAGCCAGAGAACGATACAACACTTTACAGCTTGGCTTGGATTAGGATCTGATTCCAGCGAGTTTGTTGCTTCAATCGACCCAAAGAGTCAATGCTAGGATTGGTGAGAGGATGTGTCCAATCTGGGATTCACTGCGCGTTGCGCGCCGGGCGACTGGTTTTTACATACACCGAGTGATGCAATATGCCATCCGTCAACACACAAAACGGTTGCACCAGTCCATCAACCTTCGGTTTCGATGCCACGGCTTGCGATTCGATGGTGCAAACAGCGTAGCCAGCAGATTCGGCTGCGTATGGCTGCGTCATTTCAAGGGAGCTTGGCAAGGTTTCTTGTTTTTCTTCTTCAGCTCTAGGGAACCCTAAGTCAAACGCCCAAAGGCCCACCGCTTCTTCGAACAGTTGTGATCCGATCGAGCTTTGTACAAAATGACCCTGGAAATCAATGCACAAGTTAAACCTATGCCTCCGGGATGAAGTAGTCTAACCTTTCGACGCGCCTGCGCATACGAATTCGGACAGCGCGCACCATCATGCCGGGGGCCAGCGCTGAAATCCCCATAAGGGTCCCAGCATTGACGCAACGCTTCAACAAGCTGCAATGCTTCAAATGACAAAGCCACAGGACCTAAATCTACTGGCAAATAGGTGTCCCCTGGCCCGTGGCATTGCGCTTAGAGGAAGTGCTTCCGAGAAACACGAAGGCAAGCCAGAAAAGAAACTCTTTTCACATACAAGAAGATCCCCAAGAAACCCACCTGAGGGTTTCTGGTGTATAGTCGGGGACACCATTCTTGGGGGGATGCGTGTTCAGACGAATTTGGCCGGGAGGCCGACTTCCTTCTTCGCCAGGAGCTTTAGCGAACGCTTCCTGAGACGCTGGTTCTCAGAGCTTCGGGTAGCGATTCTGATAGAATTCTGCAAGCCTTCTGTTGGGGGGTCCGATTTGGCCCCTTCCGATGGGTATCTGCGCTTGGGTTTGCTCCCACTTACGAGCATCACCAACACATCGAACGAGCAAGACCCGCATTCCTCGGACATGGCGTGCACACGCTTTCGCCGTCTTCGACCCTCTGCAAAGAGCAAATGGTTGTAGTTGACAGGGGGAAACATTTCTGTGTTTGCTCCTGGTCGAGTCAAACTTCCAGATTTCTCTCTTGCGTGACTGTTTCACAATCTCAGTGCACCCCTATGCTGCCCCAATGGTTCGCTTGGCACAACAAAAGCACTACCGGCCACTTTTCAAGGGCACCCCCACAGGACCCAGGATTTGCGTGACCTTTCGGGGCCAGGCCACACAGGGGAAACCCAAAGGTCAACGGGACGATTCGCTTTGGGAAAAAAAAGGTGTCCTTTGAGGGCGGGCGATGTTTGAGTGGGAAGTTTAGGGAGGGCGACGGTTTTGTTAGAATCAACAAGAAACCCTTGGACCAAGAACACAACAGCACGCAAACGGTCCAACATGTGATGCTTCGTCCGGCTTCCAAATCAGAACAAAAAGTGGGTGTGTCATTTTAAGGGAACCCTTTTCGTTGGTTTTAAGGGGAAACCACAAGGAAAAGCACCACGCATTTGTCTTGGGGGGCTTCCCCAAAACAAGACATGCCCATACGTGATCGTCTCGAATTGGGGGAACCCACGCAAAATCCGACGGCCCATGCGATGCCGGCCACGCTGCCAGTTCGGATACCCCATCCTTGGCCCCGCGGTCGGTTTTTTGAGATGCGGCGGTTTTATGCGCAAGCATCTGCACAGGTTTCGAGCGGTTGATTTTCCATTTTCAAGCATCGTTCTCGTCAAAAAACAGCCGATGTGCCTGGGTTCTAGAGCAGGTTTTCTAGAAAGAGGGATCACTGGAAAGAATGGAAATGGAAGGCACCCCTGGAATGTTGCCATACCCTAAGGACCGGTCTACAGAGATGGCCTTTTTGGGGCCCGGTGGAGATCCAGACTGTGCAGGTGAAATGATGCTTTGTGAATTGGATCCCAGGCAAAGGTCCGACGTTGCTTTGGCCCGTTTTACCATGTGAGCTCGAAACCCGTAAATTGGGCAGCAAGGAACAGACCTTGGCCGAAAGTTGTGTATCCCATGCAAAATGCGAATGCCCCAATGCCCTGCCAGTACACTCCTGCAGAATAATTAAGCCAACATATTGACGTCCCTAAAGATGGTGCGTGCCTGTCAACCAAGCTAAAAAGGGTACCCTCAAACAGAATTCAGCAGACTCAGGATAAACACAATGGCTGCTTCTTTCCACAAAGTTCTCCACATTGCCATTCACATCCGTAGGGTTGGTTGTGCTGGGGATGTGATTCAGGCAACATGCAGGAGGCGATGAGAAAGTCACATCTTCAACCGGGAGTGTAAACTCAAATGCCCAGTGGCCGTGGGAAAACAGGGCACCCCTTTTTCGTTGGTTGAGTTTAAAAGGAGCGCTTACACACAAAAAGGAAAAAAAGGCACCGCTGGGCAACAGAGTAAAGATACCTAGAACTTCTTTAAGAACAATTTCACAACATTTTCCTCAAAAAGCAAAAATAACACGAATTGTTGGAAAAATCGCTTATTTGCACAAACATCGCGAATTTCGGTTCGACTTCTTTATGATTGCTTGCCAGCCACTACTTGGCCCTCATCAATTCCATGGTCAATTCTAAGCCTACGAACTCAGGACCTTCAACCTGCGGACAGTCCTCAAAACTACCCTGTTGCACATGAGAGCCACATAGGACTGGTGCCCAGTCCGCAACTTGTTCAAGCGACACAGGAAAGTTTTAACAAAGTGTTTTTTAGCCTTTCCGTCGATTTCGGCGTATTTTCCGCCGATTTCCACGTATTTCCCGCCGATTTCCGCGTATTTTGGGTGGCCAAGTTTGTGGCAAATCGGGGCAATTTCCTAGCTGAACCTCACCTTGTTTGGGGTTGGGGCGCATCCCTGCACCATGTCATGGAAACCTATGTGTCCCACTCCTATTCTGGAAGGTGCCCGCATGAAAGCCCTTCCAGAAACGCTGGTCGATGTATAAGATCAGGCTAAATCAGCGGAAATCGTTGCGAAACATGCAATTTGCAGTTTCCGCCTAGATTTCGGAAATTCCGCTCATTTGGCGAAATAAGCAACAAACACGTACTAAGCAAAAACATGCTCCTTTTTGAGGGTCCAGGTATGCAAAATAATAGCTTGCTGCGTTGAAACACCTTGATCCACACAGCTTATCGCTCTTGCTTGTAAGATCTCCCAAGGGTTCGTTGACACAACCCAGGTCACCTGTTGGTGCATGTCCTGCAGCCACTCACATGCTTGTTGGAGGCCAACAGGCCGCGGGACGCTGCCTGCTCAGCCAATACTCAACAGTTCTACGCCCGGGTGCAGCTAGAAGCGAACAGTGACGCAATCCTGTGAAAGACTCCTCCACAAATCGCCATGGCTCGCAAAAAAATCCCTGCTCCCGTAACGCCCGTACAATGCTCGGGGAATCAGTGGGCATGGCTTCTTTAAAAGGAAAGCTTTCGCCTTCCAAAACCCGTCAGATCCTCAGCTTCGACTCGATAACCTGAGTCACACTCAACCCCCGGTCTCAAAATCGAAAGACCCAGAAACATACATTTCCTTTAAGAGGGAACTACCCAAAACGCCGGTTCTGCGGAGAGCGGTTTCTGGCTCCCCGGTTAGGACCCACTTCCGCGACCCCGCAAAGGCCACCGCCTTTCTTCGGATTCCGCCCCTAAAATCCTTAGGCAAAAACCATGTCGGTTTTTTTTGAACCCCCCGTTGTTTGGATGGTAACTGAACCCTAGGGTAAACTTGGTTCACGGTTTGGGCTTGGGGAGCAACAAATTCTTCAAATGTTAGCAGTTCAGTCGGGATGGATTTCCACCACTCAACCACAATAAGCAAACATGTAAAATGTTTCCCAACAACCCTGAAAAAGCAGTTGCCTTTGGAGCCCTATTTTTGCGGGCCCTTGGAAGACCAAGGTTGGGACAGCGCTTGGTGCACATCTTTCTCGCTGTGCTTTAAGGACCAAAGACACAAAAGAAAAAAACAGATTCTGGGTCGGTGCGCAAGATAAATATCGGATGAAGTCAAAAAAAACGTAGTCCCAAAGAAATCGGAAGGCTTTGGGCGCAGACACTTGCATGCACCTTTTCGCTTCCGGACAACAGATCGAGTCACAAATGAGTTTTTGTTGAGCTCCGAGTGTCTTGACGTGGTTCATGCACCGCGGCACCTCCATGCTCCCCGGGAACTCACCCCACATGACGTCGTACTCACCTCATCTGCCCCAAAACACCGCGCCAAAGCCAGGGATGAAGCCCGCCATCCGTGGGGAACAAGGAGTAATTTGGGGTGGGGAGGGTCCTGTTCGGATGGTGCTTCAAACGTAAATCCAAAGAACTATGCGAGGAACCAACCAAGCTCTGGTATATTTAGCGTGAAAAGAACAAATCCAAAGAATCTCAATGAACAAATGCCCAAAGTGGTTGGCGGACAAAAATTATCATGCAAATAATGTCCGCCAAAGGGTCCCCGCTCAGAAACAATCAAACAAACACACAAATCATACACAAAACAAACAATCCAAGAGCAAACTCACAATCTCACAAACAACACAAAACCGCACAAACCGCAAACAACCAGGCACACAAACACACAATCAGACGACCACACAACAACGCACTCACACAACCACACAAACGTACAAACATGCGAACAACCAACCAACCAACCAACCAAACAAACCGACAGACCGACCGACCAGCCAACAAACACATAAACAAACAAGCCAAAAAGCCAGCAAGCCAGCCAGCTAGCCAGCCAGCAAGCAAGCACGCACACAAACAAACTTGCCATGTAAGGGTTCCCAGTCAAACTCAAAAGCAACGCAACCGCATCTAACCAAAGCCTCAAACCGCTGGCTTACATGTCCCAAGCTTGGACTCCCGCCTCCATACCATGAACAGAACACAACTTCTGGAAAGCCACCAACAACGCAACAGGACCTGGGTTGACCAGGACTGTCCCTTGCAAACTCCTAGGGGAGGTTTTCACAAATATCGCATGGGTTGGGTTCTGGCGGTTGGAGAACAAACAGTCCCAAAACTTATCCCTATTTTGAGACAAACGACACCAGGATGACCCGGAATGCCGGCGGCCATCCTGTGAAAAGAGCACCCTTTCCTTGATGTTTAGGCAAATCAGATAAACCACGATGCCATTCCATGCCATTCTGAGAACCCGAGTAAAAAGAAACAGTCATTTGCCAGTGGCCTGGATTTCGTTCATGAACTCGCGTCTGGTGCTTGGGCTGCTGGCCCAACCAAAGCGTATGCCAGAGGGAGACAGCGATCGAAAGCCCCGGTTCGAAAGCAAGCCGCCGCAAACCCGACCTTCTCCATCTTTCCTTCTTCTGGGTGAATTATCATATTTTACCAGCCTGAAACTTGCGGTGGGTTTGGGGGCCATTCCCCACATGAACCACCATTTGGGGTGAATTCGGTCGTGTGGGGTCGTTCTAATTCACCCAGCTTCTTGCCCGTTCTGGCCCATGGTTTCCACGCGACGCCGAATTTTTTCGATCCCAAGGAGCTGAGAAAGGTGTAGTCCGGAATGTCTGCGCAGTGCGTCGGATCATATGTCTCCTCCGTCTGGAACCTCGGACATCCCCAGTCTTGAGCTTCCAGGACCCTGAAAAAGCAGTTGCCTTTGGCCGATTTCTCTTCTTCAACCAAGAGCAAAATCAGGAAGGGCCCCTGTTGTTTTTGCGGGCCTTGGAAGACCAAGGCACGGATGATTTGCAGTGACTTGAGCTTTCGGTGAAATGGCCAGGAGGCAAAGGCTGGACTCTTCCACGGATTGCCCGTTCCGGCCCAATTGAACAGCAAAACGTGTGTTGGCCTAGATTGGCCTCATCTATCGGCTTGCCCCTTGCCACGCATTCGTTTTTGCCACATACACACAAGAATTTGGTTGGCCCCAACGAAGACCAATGACGCTTAAGCAAACATGAAGGGTCTAGGGACGAGAAGGTCTCTAAGCATCGTATATCGCACAGGACTTGAGCAAACAAAATCTCAAACACATCCGCGCCTTCCGCGCATACATATAATGTATATGGTCACCCGTGCGCATGCAAATGTGGATCATGGGGGGGGGGGGGGGTGAGCATATATATACATATAATATACATCTCTCTTGCCTTGAGGTTTATGGCTACCAGGGCGTTCGCCGGAGTCATGCATCCTTGCAAAGGAAGCGTTCCTGGAGTCTCGCCCCTTTGCAATGGTGAGACATATGCCGAGGCATTAACGGAAACAACGCCATTGGTGGACTCCAGATTCATTGAACAAAATTCCGCATTCTCGAAATGCTCAATGCCCAAAACGCAGCCAACATGTAGCATGCTGGGATCCAATCGTTCGAAGCGTCCCGCCGTTGCCTCCCCTTCTTAAAGTACAAAACACACACATAAAAAACACATCGTGCTCACATGAACTTATTCCACTGAACCAAGTTATGTACAATTTCCGCAACACTCCCGAAACCTGCAAAGAAAACTGTTCAGCAAAGGACCTGCATGGATTCTTTGATCCTGTCCCCCAGAATTTTCGGAATCGCTTGTTTAACGCCCAACTAGGCAGGAGAAGTCCGTCCGAAGGACTCCGTTGCGTTCCCTTGTGCTTTTTTGGGGACGTTACCTCTGGCCCCAACAAATCAAAACACCAACCAAAGCATGGACATCAAGGGGGTCACTTAAAGGAGTTAGCGGCGCGAAAGTCACAAACACAAACAGTTGATTGGGGCCAATGTCAGTTTAAACCTGCCTTTCTGGGCATTTCTCAAGTTAGGAATCAAACACACAACAAGCGCTTCTCCTTTTGGCGGTCCACCTCTTTATGAGAACTCCCATGAAAAACCCAGCGAAAAAGAAACAAACACTACTCGGCCACCAACATTTGTCATGTATACATATTGTTCGTGCGTAGGCGTCTTGAGGCAGGGTGTCCCCTCGCAAATTCCCCTTTCTGTCCCAGCCATGCATCTGGACCGCAATATGCAAGAAACAAGCAGCCAGAATATGGGTGTGTCTTTTTGTGGAGAACCTTCCTGAGGAGGGTTCCAAAGGGAAACTAACCGGAACACCAGCAATGTTGGGGGTACCCCCCAAAAGAAACAAAGCTAAATAGCTCCACCCAGCACAGCAGCCACACAGTCAGGCGGTGTTTCGAAGCCAGGGACCCTTTACAGCGGAATCATGGAACTCATCTTCGGAAGGGGTGGTTGGCAATTCACGGTGGCATCCATCCCCTCCTGGGTACAATTACGCTATCAAGCAAACCTATATGTTCTCGAATACATACTCGCTAATGTGTAGAGGGGACGTTTATCATCCCCCAATTGCATATATTTCGTTGAGGTAGGGCTAAAAAGAACTCCTACAAGCTCGAGCGAGGGGCATCGTCATCAATGCAATGATGCGAGGATCCTGAGGATCGTCACTCCTCAGGCGTAGCGCATGGGTGGAACCAACCCTGGTAGCTCAGGTGCTAAACCTTTGAGCATGGCGCATACTAAAGCTGCTCACAGCTAAAGGTTGCACATGCCTGAAACGAAACGGCGAAGAACGAGAAACACCCCATACTTTGCGATGGTGTCTGGTAGGCCTACTTGCACAATGGGCAATCCGGCGCAAGACTGGTGCGGAAGGCAAGGGGCCATTGCATGGCTTCACGAGCCGCGTTTGTTGATCGCACCCCTGACCTGCATATCTGACGGTTGTCGGTTGAACAACTGGTTTGGAGTGGAGTCACACTAGGTCCTCCAGTCGAGAGGTTGGAATAGGGGTACCCTTTTTTCTGTAGTCCATTTTCGTAGGGAAACCCTCCCCACCTAAAAAAGGGGGTGAGAAAGGGCACCAATTGCTGGGGGGCCTAGATAACAGTCCTCCCCTTTCCGAGGACATCGGCACCAGAGAGAAGGCCTTGGGCAACAAGAGACAAACCACGGTTTTTGTTGTTCCTGTCGGCCCCTCACTCTTGTTGCAACAACCTGGCCCCTCACACGCCCCCTGGAAAAAGGGGTCATGACCCCTTAATTTTGGGTAATGGCCCCATTTTTAAAGGGTCATGAAGACTCCAGGAACACCTAAGACCGCTGAAACACGTTTCGGTATTTCAGCTGTGAAGCATGTCTAAGCGTAAGCCCTGTGCATTCTTGACACGGTCGCGGACTTGGAACTTCCAAAGTGGCTGGCAATCTCCGTACTTATTTGTGCCTAGCAGCTTGGTCATATGAATTTGTCCTCTCTAGGTTGACATGTCTCACAAGCAGTGCGTAGCTATCACCCGTGAACATGTCGCAGTCTTATGTGGTACAATTGTCATGCCACACATGGGTGCGTCTTTTTCAAAATGGTGGTTTTCCCCTTGCTTTCCTCCCAAAATAATACCCCCACATGGATATATCAGGACATGCAACCCCCCGAACCAAATTCACCAACACGCCAAGAAGTGACCTGATGTTTGCAGTGTTGTTTGGCTGATTGGACTTATTTTCCCTCGACCAAAGAAAGTCTCACGGTATGCTAAGAAAGCGGCCAGGAGCGGACATAATGAAGCAGATGAGCCGGAGTATAGAGGCAGTCGCCCTTCTCCTCAGGCCAAAACAAAGCGATGCCTCCAAATCCATTCGGTTTGTATAAGACACGCCTTGAATTGGATAAACACAGAAATACCTTGTGTTAAGACAAGCCGGCAAATGCAAGACAAATGAACGGTGTGATCCACTCCACTTCAAACTCACTTAGTCGATTTTGACACGCACGTGAAAAAGAAACCGAAGAGGTCGAAGACGAAACGCTTGAAGACTCTTATGTGTATACCGTCAAAATCGTGTTCTGTTTCTTTCAACCTGCTATCCGTTGCAAACATCTACACTGAGTTCGGATAAATTTAAAGGTAAACCCAATCGGCACCCGAGGTGTTTAGTCTCCAAGGTCAGCTTCATGAGGGCCTTCCCTGCAAACAGGGATCTGAGTCATTATCAACACCTAGAATTGAACTGGTCTACCCCCCACTTACAAGTCATCTGCCCAAAGACCCCCCCCCCCCCCCCGGGCGGGGTTCGGGCTTAGGACGTCACAGCGTCAAATCTTTGGAATAAGGCCTCGGTATTTGGGTGGATGGGCATGCGGTGAGCGTGGCTCACCTGGTAATCTGGGGTGGCGGATTGCCTTTGACCAGCCTAGGATGGCTTCCCAATACCTCCAAACCACTACTCCCAGGGTAAATTGGGGTACATAACCCGTATATAGCGTCTTATAGTGGGTGGTGGAAACCATCTTAGAGGGCTGATTTCCAGCGAGCGGCGATGGTGGTGTTGCTCCACTTGGCCTTCGCAAATTCAGGCCACCGCAGCAAATCCACGCCTTGGGCAAACTCCGGCCACCGCCAAGTGAGATGAGAACGAAGGGGTGTGGTGTGGTTCAAACTTTGTGGGTTTGCGCCTGTTTTGCGTGTTTTGTAGGGTAAAACAAACACATTAAGAAACAAAGAAACACAGAAATAAACAAACAAACAAACAAACAAACAAACAAACAAACAAACAAACAGACAGACAAACAAACAAACAAACAAACAAGCGAGTTGTCCTGCAGTCGCTCAATCTTCCCAGCCTCCAAATAACCTAAAGCCCCATCAGCAGCGTTGCCTGCTTTTCTCAGATGTTCATCCACATAGTCTGCACCATTGCCCGCGACATACAAATGCTCTATTCATTATCCGAACTAGTTAACGAATACTGAACCCAAATAGCTTGCGACAAGCGGGTGTGCAGGGTGGTCTACAGGCGGGCCCTTGAGGTCCCAGATCTTTGGAGGGCCTGGAAACCCTCTCCAATGCGCCCAGATACTCTTGAAGTCGTATCGTTTGGCACGACATGGCGTCTTATTGCGAGAACGAGCTGCGCTCGCCATCGATGGGCGAGTCGTCGGACCCTGATGCAGGCGAATGGCTTCTAAAGAAAGCAATTTCCTGGGAGGGCCCTTGGGAGGTTCTCGGGATCTCTGAGGGGCAATAGATTGCCTGGCACTTTGCTCGCATTGGGTCCTCAAGGTTACAAAGAACCTTGACGGTGTCAAGGCTTCATTGGAAGATCCTTCCTTAAGCCATACTTGGGGGGGGTTCTGATTATCAGCCCAAGTAGGTGCCGTGCATGAGATGCTTTTTCGCCCTCTGCTATTTCGCTGCTGTCAAAGTCGGCCCCCAACTGGTTGGTTTTAGGAAGAGGATGCCAGTTTAACTCAGGGACAACAACAGCAGACAACAACATAAATATAAACAACATATTGTTAAATGATGTTAAATGGCTTCAATAATAGACTAGTTGGTCAAGCACGTCTTCCCAACAATACATCGGCTGATACCCACTCTCCTGTCCTTGGATCTTCCATTGACTTGCTAAAATAATAGATTTCTTGCTGTGGGAAGACCAAGGCGATTCCCTTCCCTGGACTGAATCAATAGCAGCGGTCCAGGCACTCATCGTGGTGGCTTACCCTTTCAGGGGGCTCACCTTGGGTCCAAAGACAGGCATCCAATCCCTCGCACGACCCGTGACGACCCGCCACGTCCGACAACTCCATCGATGCGAACTCGAACTGCTGTTTTCAGGGATGCAAACTTTGAGCTAACCTTGCTGCTGCTCAGGGAATGACAAAATGAACCCAAACATTCCCTTCAAGGAAACCACCAGTTGAATGGCTTTCATACAGACATCATTCCTGGGCTGTCCTCAGATTCCCCGCTAAATTTTAACTTGTAGTGGGTCAAATGGAAATCCCGACTAAACACTAAAAAGCGAAAAGGCTAAGGAACCGGATGGCTGGGAGCCACCAGGGTTCCATTTCTCATTCGCATCTCTCGCACCGCGCTCGCTTTCGCGCTCGCTGAAGCGCGTGAGACACGTCCAACTCTCTCCCCGCCTTGGGGCCTGCCCTTGGACGGCGGGTTGTAGTACTCGTTCCACCTGATGGGCCAAAATCCAAAATTCCGTACCCCCAGTGAACATCAACCAATTCCCACCACTAAAAATAGGTCCAAAAATGGGTGGTGAATTCACCTACCCCAAAATGGGATCTCATTGGTTGTGCCCCACAGCCACCTCAGGTCCAGCCGACCCGAGGTGGTTGCCGGGGCCCAGCGAAAGACTTTCTCGATGTCCTACGAAACCGGTGGGTTTTGCCTGGGGCAGTTGCTTTCCCAAAAAAACACATGGAACCCGTTGTTTTCTTGTGGGGAAATTCAGCGAGTCGCCCATGTCCCTCCCAAATGTGCCAGACTGGTGGCCGAACCTTCCGCCCGCCGGCATTGATGCTTTGCTTCCAAGGCACATTGGGACCTTCTTTGATTCTGTCTGCAGGTCCCACATGATCCACTCCTTCTTGCCAGCCATCATACCTCGATGTCCACTGTGCAAGTGCCACAAACCAAGATATTTCTCATGAGATCCCTAGATCGATTCGCCGGAGCACCGACCTGTGAAGTCGCATCCACTGTGTTAGCATACGACAGCTCAGCTAAATAGCGGCCGAGCCGCACATGACCTGGTGGTTCATGTCCTTGGCAAGATCGCAAAGCAACATAACACAACATGAGGAAACAGAAGGAGACAAACTAAATTGCCACGGGCATAGCGCATAACCTCTTCAGCAGCAAGTGCTGACAAAATTTTCGAATGCTGCTCAAGAATTCTTGGGAATCTGGGAATCATAAAAGGGGCTAAACAATTACATACTCATTGGGTGTCTGTGTGTGTGTGCCTTTTAAGGCTGTAAAATGATTTCATTGGGCGCGCCCTTCTTTCGGGGAGACACTGAATTCGTGGTTTTTTCTCTGGTGGTCCTTTAAACTCGCCAAAAAAGGGTCTCAAAGAAGAGACATCTCCATGCTCTTCTCCTGAAACTTGGCTGTGGCTCAAAAACATGTACAAAACAATAGCACCTTGCATAACTAACACTTCTCCCAGCCATCTGCCCTGGGTCCTTTAATTTTGAGCCACGCCCACTTGGGTTCTTGGCGTCCCCCGCACAACGCTGCGCTTCGGCCTTCCATCCGAACCGAAGCGAACCGCGAGCCGCCCGAGCCGAGGATGCCGAGGGGCGTAGTGGATGGTGGAGGTGCCCATCTTCCCGGGCGGCACCCGCAGGTACCAGAAGTCGTTTTCGTACCTCGGCGAAAACGAATCCCTCCGGGTGACATCTACCCCGTGGAGTTGTTTTTGTTGGGAAACCACAGCAAAAGCCCTCAAAGGTTGTGGAGTTGTCTTGTTTTAAAGGAAACTCACAGGAAAGGTTCCGTGTTGTTTTGTGTTAAAGGGAAACCAAGTTAAAAGCCGTCATTTTGGGGGTACCCCCAAAAAACAAGACACATTTGTTGGAGGGTTCCCCCCCGAAATCCCAGCTCTTTTGGAGAAATGAATTCCTTCAAATAGTCCAGGAAATCAACAGAACCGTGATCAACCAAGGTTTCGATGAACCTATCACCGTTTTAAAATGATTAATTCTTTCTCCTCTAGACCACACACGCCATTTGTGATTGCAACAACATATCCGTCTCCTTTTTGCGTTGATCGCTGACAGCTATGGAGATTTGGAGTTCAAGGAGGGTTCCGCAGATTCGGTTCCATTGGGATACCGGTATCCATTGGGACCTTTGAGCCCTGGGGGTGAGGCACCGGTCCCGGAAAAGATTGAGGCAAGATCCACCATTCTAGTGGCTGGGGTTTCACAAGATGATGTGTTTATTCCGGGGGGGGTGACTAAATATGAAACTCCTACCACTTTCTGTGTAAGGCGCCTATTTCTTTGAGCCAAGCTGGCAAACCATTCTCGAAATGGAACTCCAGCAACTGGAAAACTTTGTTGTGGGGCCCGGGCTCCCAGCTGATGCGTTCTTTCCTCTGCTTACTTTCAGAAATCAGCTCTTTGATCATGTTGGAGCAAACAATGGGTTTGTCTCAAAATCGGCAGAATCTTCCGGAGCCAAAAGTCGTGAAACCACGTATCCCTTGGCTTCTCTTGGAAAACAAACCCAAGAAGAGTGCCTCAGTTGCCCAGCGGATTCCGCCCGTTTTTTCCTGACTCGCTGGAAGGGTGCCCATTTAAACTCAACCAACCCAAAAAGGATGCCCTTTTTTCCATGGCCACTAGGCATCTGAGGTACATCCAGGTACTGCGGCGATGTGTCATATCGCTTGCCAACCCCCCCCCCCCCCACCGCTAGGAGCTCGTTTCAGGGGTGGGGGTATGGCCGGCCCACAACCACGCTTGCTCGTATCTGTCTTGGGAGGCTCGGTATTCTTTGGCGGGTTGTTTCAAGGGAAAATACAAGGAAGAGTGAGCAGCTGCATCTTGGGAGACAGCATTCAAGAAATGAAGAGAAACGGCCCCAGCAGCCGTTTCTTAGTGGTAGTAACAAATGAAAGCCGCTGCGCTTTGTGGCAGTCCAACGCGTTGCCTTTCGCAGTACCCGTTGTGGGGGTATCGGTTCCTTTGTCCCAAATCGGTTGCTTTGCCGTCGCAGCCTAAGAACCTTGGTGCAAGTCACTGGCCCAAAGTCGACCTGTTGACCTTGTGGTTTTCCTGTTTGGGCAACCATGTTTAGTCACCCCGCTGTGGGTCAAAAATTGGGAAACCCCAAAATGGGTTGCCCTGGTAAATGGAAGCATGGACTAGAACCTGCTGTTTTCCGGTGACTGAATTTTGACCCATACCCACCCCCAACATACCAACATACTAACCTTTTTGTATTGCTGGGTCCCTTTGAAGGGCAACTGAGACATGGCCCTGGAGGTCCCAAGCTCAGGGTCAGTCCCCCCAAAAAAACGGCGCGCACAGTTCTCCAGGTCGCATCTGAGTCATCCATGGCCTCAGGGACACCCCGATTCATCGGCTTATACGGCTTCCGGAAACCGAGTCTTAAACCATTCCGAATCCAGTTCTCCCGAGTGTTCAGCTGCTTTTCAGTATTTGTCCCTTCTGGCGACCTCACCCCTTTTGCGCGCCGTTCACCTTCTCCTCTTTCTCCATTTTTGGCTTGGGGGGAGGTTATTTGGAGACTTGCCGCCCACCTGAGTCCTGAGCGAGTTGCAATCATTCAAAGAGCCCAAGAGAAGGGCCGGTACATGATGCCCATAGCATTTTTGGGGCGCCCATAACACAACCAAAAGACGAAATGAGGTCTGGGATAAACAGACTAGGGTCCCCAAAGGAACATTAAACGCTATGATCACTGCGTTCACCACCAACCATTGTTGAGGCTGCATTGCGCCATGTTCATGAGCCACTCGTTACCAACACGAGCGCTCCTCCTATTGGCTGCACTTCTAGAATTACCTGCCCCTTTCTTTCCAGGAATCCTTCCTTCTAAAAAACTCCTTGGAAACCCAGGTTGAAAACGGCTTTCCGTTTTTTGAAAAGAAGCGATGGTTGAAAAGAATGAAACAGCAACCAACCCCTCTCAGATGCCCAGTCGCCATGGGAAAAAAGGGCACCTTTTTTTGTTGGCTGAGTTGAAAGGAACTGGAACCCTTACTCAACAAAAGTTGAAAGAAAGGCACCACTGGGCAACAAGGCCCTAAACCCTTCACCCTCAACGTGTTCGCCGAGGCGCTTGTTCTTCTTCCTGTCGCCTTCATAGCGGCGTCCGCAGTTGAAGAAGCCAGGCGCCTTCCACTCCTGGGCCGGGCGACCTGCTCCAGCTTTGCTCGGAACCCGTTTAGAATCCGTGGAGGAACGGTGTAGCCCATAAACATATATCACTGCAAAGAAGCCCAGACGGTCATAGTAGAATCCTATGGGCCCGCCTATGGGTAAATATGTTGAATCACCTGGTACGGGTAATATAAAAGCATCCCCTGGGTGCCCACAAAAACCAACAGGACGTACTTGCAAAGGAACAGAAAGAGCGTCAACATTGCCCAAGATTGCTCTTTTCAGATTGGATGCTTTGTATGGACAATCTATCCAACGAAACAGAACGACTTCCTACCGACATCTAACACGTGGTTTGCTTCTGCTTGGCGGATTTTAGAGGGACTTGCGAGCTTTACTTTCCAACCTCAATCAGCTGCACCGTGCATAGAGTGCAGTGCAAGACACCAACATGGCTCCCTGAATCAAGCAACATCCTCGTGGCTCAATAGCCTGACAGTCTGAGTTGACGGTATACACACTCAAACGTTCTACAACGGGAAGTCAAGGCCCCAGAACAGAAACACGCGGGAGTGAATTTTACCTAGGGTCCCTTTGGTGGACATCATTTAGCTGAGGCTTGATGTCCACCAACTGTGGAGAGGTTCCTCTAAAATTCCTAGCCATGTCATGTGGGCTTTCAACTCCGCATGCCAGAGCTTCATTTTCACAGCCCAAGCAAAAAGCCCTTCGCCGTGTTTTCCAGGTTCCAAGTCCGCAAAAAGACCAGCCACATGGATTGGCTTCACGCAGGTCCGGCAGGTGCAATGCTTCCGGTAAATCAACACGTTGCCAGTATGCTAAGTGCATTCTCGGAGAAGGAAATTAGTGCACTGACCAGAGATCGGCAACTCCAAATGAAAGCACTACGAAGGCTTATCCGGTGATAGCACACCTCCCCTTACGTCGCAAAGATGGCACTCGACATGTCTGGATATGCATATACACACATCGTCCCTTTTGGCTACATGCCTCAAAGCACTCTCATGTTAAGGGCATGTCATGCCCCCCCCCCCCCGGTGGCCATGGGGAAGAAGAACGCACTCATTCGCTGGTCAATTTTGCTTCGGGGAATCCCTCAAATTCTGGGCAACATGGTCCCCTAAACGACTTCTCGGTCGCGCTGTTCGCAGGCGTCCTTGCCCATGTTGTCCGGCATCTGCGAGATGATGTACTTGGCCCACTCGGGGTCCTGGGTCTGAAGTTGACCAGCATGGCTTTTGACCCCAGATATTGAGGTCATCACTCCGAAAATAGCCAAGCTCTTACCAAATGTGTAGTTGCACCCCTTGGAGGCGACCCCTGAATACGGAATCTGAAAGTCCACCGGCTCGGGAAGTCTATCTAGGTTCATAGCCAGCATTAACATTTCGGCTTCTCTTCGTGGCGCCTTCGGTTGACTCAAGTTGAAGGGTCAACCCAGCCCAGTACCAAATTAACAAGGGCAAAAGGGTGCAAGTGAACAAGGGACCGGGGTCACTGGATTTCCATAAGGTTGCAATCTACTGATGGTTTACGTTGAACTGCCACTTATTGTTTGGCTCTGTAGCGTCTTTGGTGAGGGACCCGTTTTTGCGGAGCCGTTTTCTAAAGGGAAACTACAGGGACAACCGTTGTGCCGTTTTGAGGGCCGAATCCTAAGAAAAGACACACCCTATCTCTCACTTCCTGTGTGGATTCGACAAAAGAAGTCCAAACTGCACATTCGCCACTAACATGGTCTTCCCCAAAAAAGCTCTCAAAGTGCAGCCCCTGGAATTCCGGAGGGCTCCCCCTTGTCGCCCAAAAAAAAAGTGCGCCCAAATCCATAGCTTCCCGCCTTCGGAAACAGAAAAGACCAGCCGCCCTCTTCAGGGCGCCGAAAACGAAAAAAACAAAAAAAAAAGCTGCGGCGGTCTTGGCCCCTCCTGGCGGCTCTGCCGGATGAAGTTCCGGATGCTCGTGCGGGACTCCACGTAGGGGATGGTGTCCTCAAGCGGCGGTGACGCTTCGAAGACGCCAGGGCCGAGCCGGGAGAAAACACCAAAACATGTCTAAGTTGCGCTTGAACGTACGGAAAAAAAAGGCGATCACCTCTGGGGCCGTGACGAAAATTTGGGAACCGAAAAAGGGGACACATTGAAAGGTTGAAAGGTCGATTTGCTTTGGGCAAGGGCGATTTCCTTTGAAGCAACTGCATTCTGGCATCTAGACTTCGAGGCAGTTGGATCCAAACCTTTCCGATTTGAAGTTCAACTCACCATCCCAGAGCACGGTCAAGGGGGTCCTGAGGTTCACAACAACATTCGTTGGGCAGGTTTGAGGCTTTGAGTACCTGGACGGGAAGATACATGGACCCAAGCTCCAGACCCTCTAGACTCTGGGGCCTCGTGCACCGCGCCTCATAAACCACCCTGCCAGGAAACCCACGGTGCCGTCTTAGTGGGAGCGACTTGTGCTAGTTGATTGCAACGGGGTCAGTTGCCTTGGAGCCCTGGCAAAAGCGAAACGCGGGCAATCCCTTGAAGCAGCCTGCGAGCGACTTTGCTCCCCTTAGCCAGAACACAAACAGAATACAAGCAAGCAGGCAGGCAGGTAAGCAAGCACGCCAGCCAGTCACCAAGCCAGCAAGCAAGCAGCAAGACAGCAGTTAAGCAAGCAAGCAGAAAAACGGAACAAAGCAGAAGCAACACCACACACCACACGCACACAGCTAAACGATGCAAGACAAACAACAAACAAACGCAACAAAATACACCAAACAAACAACAAGTGCCTAAACATGCAATGCTTCATTTCATGACCCCACATGACACGCAAGCGCCATGAATTCTCATCGCTTCGGCGGCAAATGAGCCACGCATCAACCGCGGCTCATCAGCTTGCAGCCGAAGTGGCGCTGGGGCAATGTATGAACTTGCCCTTGATCTTCTGGCCGCAGTAGTCTGTGAGACGATCCTCGTTTCGCCACTCCACCTCGTGACACAGACGAGGTGGCTTTTGCTTTCAGCTCGGAAGCAGACCAAAGACAATGCTGAATGGTGTTCGATGTGGGTGGGTCTTTTTTGGGGGACCCCCGAACCCATCCAAAAAATGTGGTTTTCCTCATGGTTCTCTTTTAAAACCACAAAAAGAAAGTACCAACTCCAAAATAAGACCAGCCAGTGTGAAGCCTTGGATTGGATTTCCGGAAGATTGACACCATTTGAGTCCTTCACAGTGCGGTCCGTCCTAGCGCCACGCTAAAAAACTCGGAGATGTTTCGAAAACTAATCACTTCTTCCGATTCATCAACCTTCTCACAACTGGGGGGACGGTTTATTAGGGGGAGAGGACTGCTTGAAATCGGTGCATTTCCTACCGGCAGCTCGGCTTCCTCTCGGCTTCGAATGTCTCGCCATGGGTCCCTTGGAGTTGGAACCCGCCAGGAAGTTGGCCCCATTGCACACGCCTCCCCTAAGTGGAGCCAGAAATACCGACAAAGTCTTTGTTTACCATTAGCAAGATGGAACCCTCACAGTGCACTGGCCAGAAGTTCTCGAAACTCTTTGTTTGCCACTACGAAGCAACAAGTGTAACGTCCAGGAACTCGGGACTTATCAAACATTGTCGTGGGTATGTCTTTCAGCCGTTTCCCATCAGTCCCGAAAGCTTCAAGGTTCCGTGCCAAGGGATCCATCGACGTTCCATTTGCTTCATCTAGGCAAAACAAATGGAACCGGTCAGGTCTGTCTCTGCCAAGGACCTGCAGAGCGACAAATGGCGATGGGAGTTTCACAAAATAGGGATCCCCTAAAATGGTTGGCTTCCATTTGTCGCCAGGCAAAAAGAGCAACAAACAGCGAAAGCAACAAGCAAAGTGGGGCAGAAAGAGGCGCTTTTGGTTGAAGTTCCCATCAAGAGGTGAGCTGACTCGCGGCCTTGGCAACTTCATCGCCGAAGTTGTCCATGATGTACCTATGGCGTTGCTTGGCGCACGAGCCGGACAGCCGTTGGTTCAAAGCGAGTCAGAAATCCTCTCGCAACTCCCCAAATCACGGGTAAACCCCAAACATGTTTTGGAGTCTCCAAGAGACACATCCTGTAGAAATGATGTTCCTTTTTGGCTCCTGAAGGGAACTTTGGAGGTTCTGGACCGAGGAAAGAACATCCGGACCTGGCTAGCTCGCCTTTCAATGACCCAAAGCCAGCGCTTGCCTTCTGAAAAAGAAAATTCAACGAAATATTGGTGGCTCGTCTTTTTTGAAGGGCATATTTGTTTGGTCGTTTTAAAGGGCCACGACAAGAAAAGGGACCTACGGCAAGTGTTGCATCTCACCATGCAAAAAGATATTGCATGTAAGTCAGCGCACAAAACACCTTTGGGTTGTGCGCTCATGAAAACAACAACACATGGCAGCCAAAGCACCTGAGGCATGCGACTTGCGCGCCAGTTTGGCTTGGGAAAAGGCGGCCATCTGAGAAACAAAAAACACAAACAAAACAAGCAAAACGTCGATTGTTCGCAACGTGCCATTTCAAAAGTTGGCCAGTAAGCCCCTTTCTCTATGATAATTTTGGCGAGCGTGAGCCATGTGCCCTTTACGGCAAATGGTGGTGAGCTGATCCCTTGGGAAAGTTCCGGACGGTAGCACTTCTTTGCCAAGCCACTGATCGGTCCAGTTGATGGCTGGAGACTGCAGTGCCCCGCCCTTCAAGATGAATGGCCTGCGCAATATCTCAACGGTCGACAAGTTATTTGCTACATACTTGTCCATCACACTGGGATAGGTTTAGAATGTGGGACAGGGCCATGTCGTGTCATGTGTGGCTTTTAGATCCCATCTCGTTTTGCGGGTGTTCCTGATACCAATAAGCATATTCCACGCACATTGCACCTTTACAGCCCTTGGTATGGTAGCAGCAAGCTTTTCAGCCCCCGGCTGAAAATGAACAGAACCAAACAACCCAAAACATACCAACAACAGTGAGGACCATGCCCAAAAATGCCTATCAGAACTCAAAGTTCAATCCGCCAGGGGGACCGGGGTCGGCGGAAAGAACTACCTGGAAATTTCCAAGACAAGGCAGCAAGAAGCACCCGTCCCAAAGGAAGCATCTAAGGAGTCTAATCAATGTAAATGTGTCTTTCCCCAAAACCACACATAAATTGGACCCCCTCGAGGAATTCTGAAAAAAAAGCTAAAGGGGTACCCTCAACAGAAGACACACCCCAGATATACTTAGATAGCCTTCCTTACTGGTCAGCGCTCACCGAAAGTTCCGGGGCGCACGTGCAAACAGGGCTTGCCTGTTGACTTTGTTTGGGTCAAACAAAAGCCATGAATTTTGGGTCCGCTTCTCCCGACCAGCCCCTGAGGAAAGCTTAGGGACCTTCGAAGGGTCCTGATCGCGGGGTGACAAGGTGCGATTCTGTCGCTTCCCGAGGCGACCTCACCCATTCTTGGCTGGACTTAGGACCCCAGCAAAAAGCTTTGTTTCCCGAACAGCTGAAAGCTTTGGGGTCTCAGCCCAGATAGGCTCTGGGGTGGTCCGGGGCGGCCCTGAGGTAAGGTTCCACGAGGGTTCCACCAGGGTTCCAACAGGGTTCCACGAGGTTCTGCGAGGGCTGAGGGGTCTAAAAAGAGCACCGCATGCTTTTGGGGATATCACCTGAGCTTATTTGCCTGGTGAGTACAAAACAAAGGGGACCCCAAAAAAGCAAAAAAACAAACAAAAAGGGGAGCTAATTCTGGGGAAGCATTGTGAGGCAAACGTGTCCAATCGAAACATCCCAACTCCAACCTTTGAGGTCGTCCCAAGGCGAACTTCCGACATGCAACGTGCCTCCTCTTGGCGTGGTACTTTGTCCAGAACACTTCAGGAGGCGGGGGCTCATGGAATACGTCCACCTGCAGGCCAGATTTGCTGGGGCATAGGAACATGCTAGAGTCCAAATAGCCCATGGACACCAAAGCAAATTAAGTTGTTACCTTTGAAGAATTGCTACTGCTCAGAGATTCGTGTAATCAGCATTTCGCTCGTTGGTGGTTTGGATTGGTGGTTTGGTTTCCGGAGGGGTTTCCCATTTACCCTCTACAAAAGCCAGGGTTCAACTCCAAATCCAAAGCACCGCCTACGGGTCACCTGATCAAAAGCGGACCTTCTCTTGCTGGTGCAATGAGGTGGACATGATCCCTATTCACCATCCAGCTGGGTGGTTTCCTTCAAGGTATTCTGGGATCATTCCCAACGCCCTGGGTTTCCCAACGCCCTGAATGTAAAAGAGGTCTAGTTTCATTAAAAAAAAACGGCACGCTTGCTCACAAACCTGTTGTCCCAGCACATATACTGTGCCTGTACAAGGCCCTGTCGCCTTCTTTCACTGCTCAACCGGGGGAAAAAACATGTTTGTGTCGGTTGTTGGTTTGATAAACAAGTGAAAAGGGGAGCAACGAAATCAGCTACACTATTAAAGCAGTACCCCCGAAAGAAACCAAGTACCTTTTAAAGAAAGTCCGTTGAGAAACAAACTACAGTGTACGCACGGGCAAAGGATCCCGCAAAGAATCCCCAAAAGAACCCCCCCCCCTCCCCCGACGTGGGCAAAGAAACAAGCAACGACCACACCACTTGCTTTCCTACCCTTTTTGCAGAGTACCCCCCCAAAGAACGTGGAAAAATCAACGACCACATCATTTCCCCCCCCCCCCCCTCACCCCTCACCCCTCACCCCGCCGAGAGCAAGCAGCAAGAAAGCGGTTCTGTCGGCCTCGCCGGCCCAGGACTCCAAGAAGTCCGGATGGCCCAAAGGCTTCAGGTGGCCCTTGGGCGCCCCTGCGGCTTCGAAGAAAAGTTTCTCGCGGGGGTTGCTGGCGGAGACCGGAGACGTCTGGGGGACTTTCAGGCGGACCGGGAACAGCCTGGGCTTCAGTCGTGATGTTTCCTGGTGTTCGGACTTTGGCGTTGGACCTTAGAGACCTGAGCTCGACTGCGTCTCTTTTTTTGACGCCGTGTTTTGCCGCGTTCGGACTTTGGCGTGGGATCTTAGGGCTCGAAGTCACCCTTTTTCTCTGTTTTCTCGGGGAGGTTTGACTCAGTTCTACCGGAGACATCACCCCGGCCCGAAGAAGACTCGAGAAAGTTGGGGGCAATGAGCGAAGGCCAGGCCGCTAAGCACAAGGGTCAGTGGTCCAACTCCAAACAAGAAGGCACGCCACCAACGCATTCCTCGCCTCACTGGATTGCTTTCTGTCCCACAAAGTCGTTCCCAATGATGATCCAATGTTGGAAAAAAAGAGGTAATGCTTGACCATTCACAAAGGGTATAGGGCCGTTGGAAGACCAAGACCAAAAGCTATATTCCCAAAGTGTATCTGGTTTCCCTTCGCAACATCCCAACAAATTCCAAAACTGATGGCCATAGGGCTTTTTGTTGCTTTCTTTTCGGGGGGGTGGGGGAGGGGGGTGGCGCCCTTTTGGTTGCTTTTGAGGAAGTCCAAAATTCGGGTTTCCCAAAATGGAGGATCCCTTTTGAGTAGCACAAAAGGACATCACCAGGACACCGTTGCCATTTGGGAGAAACTCCACCCACTTTTGAGAACCACCCACAAATATTTAAGGCACTCGCACATCATTCCAGCCAAGGGGGTTGAAGGGGTCACTTTTCCCATGTGATGACCGCCATCTTTTTTTGGTGGCTTTCATGCTGGCCGTCCCATGTTTATCGGACCTTGTGATCAACCCCCACATGGGGAAAGGACGCACAAGCTGTGATTGTCGTCATCCAAGCTGGATTGTTTGCCATTCTCTTGGGGTCAAACATCCCTAGGGTGGAAGGTCAACCCGTTTAGGAATATCCAAGTTGAACATCGAAGTGCCTTAAAATAAATAAACCCATGCAAGGTGACCAATATAGATATACATGCATATACATATATACATATATATATATATATATATTTATATCTTGAAACATGTATCTAATTTAAGGTTGCACCACCAGACCCCTGCTGCATACTTCGCGGACCTCCGAGTGGTCCGAACTCCTTTCCGCGCCTTCGGGCGCCTGGTGTACGGAGGGGTTCCGGCGCTCGAAGGCGACGTCGCACAAGCCCCGGGCCGCGCAGTTCTGCCAGAACCTCAGAGGCAGGCGCCCAGAGGCGCGGGGCGCGGGGCGTCGAAGATAGATGCGGGTCGCTTTTTTTTGGTTGACGGTCGTACCTCTTTTTGTTGCCTTTAAGGAGTTCGTACCTCATTTTTTGTTGCTTTGCAAGGAATTTTTTGGAGCTAGTACCACTTTTGTGTTGGTTTTGAGGGAGTGAGTGGAGTTTGTATGCTGTTTTTGTTGGTGTTCAGGGGATTTGTCGGCACCCTCTTTTGTTGACTTGCAAGGGACTGTTTGGAGTTGGTTGGTGCCGCGTTTTGTAGCCTTTTAGAGCTACTGTGGATGGACGAAATCCTGCACCACCTAAGAAACCATGGAATGATGATTCCCCTGTAAATACCAACAAACAATGGTTAGCACCCCTTATTTGAAGGTTGTCAAGGGAAAACGAAGGAGTTTGCATTTTCAGGTATAGGCTCTGGAGACTCTGACCGGAGATGGGTGCGGGTCGTTTTGCAGAAGCGTTCGCACCTCTTTGTGGTTGGTTGGCAAGGAACCTTTTGGAGCTAGTACCCCTTTTGTGTTGGTCATTTGAGGGAGTGATTGGAGTTTGTGTCCTGTTTTTGTTGGCTTTCAAGGGATTTGTCGGAGCCTCTTTTCGTTCGTTTTCGAAGGACTTTCTGGAGGTAGTGCCTGAATTTGTGTTCAAGGGACTTTTTGGAGCAAGCATCCTTTTGTACCGCTTGTTGTTGGTATACAATGGACTTTTTGAATTTTGTACCTCTCTTTGCTGGTGTTCAAGGGACTTTTTGGAGTTAGCACCTCTTTGTACCTCTGTTTGTTGAGAGTTACCACAGCTTTTTGTTGGTTTTCAAAGGGATTTGTCAGAGTTAGCACCCCTTCTTTGTTGGTTTCAAGGGAAAAGCAAGGAGGTGGCATTTTCAGGTATAGGCTCTGGAGGGAAGGTAAATCATGACTGTTGTACAAAGAGTATGTCTCGAACAGGTTTTGTGTCAAAACAGAGGACCAGAACAAATGGCGGTTTGGATTGTGGTACCCTTTTTGAGGTTGGTTTGGGAAACCCAAGGGACAACCACCATTGTTTTCTGCTGGTCTCAGGTGACTCATATCTGGGCTGTCCTCAGATCCCCCGCTAAAAGTCTATCTTTTAGTGGCTTATGTGGAACTCCCCACTGGACCAGCTGAAAACACAGCTAAAAACTGGATGGCTGGGAAATGCCAAGATATGGTAATTATCTGAGTGGTTCTTATTGAGGGGCCCTCTGGTGGACATCATTTGGGTGCGGATTTATGTCCACCAACCATTTGGGAGGGGGTCCCCGTTAAAATTCATAGCCACATATGGCAAAAGAGGGCAGAAAAGGCGCTTCCCATGGGCCACCTGCGTCCAGGGCGCTCCACCTTCTTGGCCTCCAGCAGAATGCCCAGCGAAAATGTGATGGCGCGCGCCAGCGCCATGCCGCGTTGTATGTCTTCTCACCAAAGGGGCAGAAACGCCGAGGGGTACATGGGAAACAGACAAGAAACACAAAAAGGCTGCAGCAAAAAGGAAAAACAAACACGACAGGTCGCTGACTGTTGACTGTGCAGCGCTCAATTCAGAAAAAAACATGTTAGAATCGAGGCCTTGCTGTCGTTGACTCACGGCATGCGGCGGATTTCCAAGAGCGGTTCGTGCGGTTGGGCTTCGCTTCCCCAGCCCATCACAGGGCAACAGCTTGACAAAAAGCCGCCGGTAAGACTCGACCTTTTTTTCTTTTTCTTCTTCGGTCTACCCTTTTGGTGTTGTTTCGAGGGACAACTCCAGGGAAATGCTCAATTGCGGGGTTCCCCACGCGTTTTGGTATAGGGGAAGCGCCACTCCTTCGGATGTCCACTCTGCCTTGGCTGCTGACTTTTGTGACAGCTCCAACACAGCTGCAGACGTGAGCGGCTTGGTCAGGGTCAAAGATCGACCATCAGAGTCGTTGTACCTCCAAATGGGCCTTTTTGCGGTCCCTAAAAGCTCTTGCAATGGAGGGTCCTGTCTGCTTAGGGAAGACTTAAAGTCAGGAGGACCCCCTCAAAAATCAACCTTGATTCTGGCTAGTCCTGTTGCACGCCAAAAAACGTTGAATATCGCTGGGTTGAGTGGACTACACAAACTGCCTGCTTCTCACCAGGCTGTCTGAAAGGTCAAGCGTTGACCAGAAAGGAACGGTCAAATTCCGCACCTGGAATCCATGTGAGCCACGGAAGCATGGAATGTGAGTTCGGAAGCTGGCTTTTGTGGTTGAAGCCTAGAGCTCGTCTCCCATACCCGAAGCCCAATTTGGCAAAGGCCGGTGATGTTCACCGAAGCTCATGCGCCATGCGCGAAAAACCTCAAGCAACCCAGATGTTGCAAGGGCACATAAGCACCACTCCTTGTTTGCAGAGGGTCTTCGATGCTTTTTGACGCGAATGGCAAGGTCCGTAGGGCACCGTTGGCTGTTGTGTTTTTTGAATGACACTCAACACCACATAAGGATGTCCCCTAACCAAGAGTGGTTCAACAAGAGTCCCCAATTAGCACGTTAGCTAAGAAGGTCCAAGAAAGGCGGGGCCCTTTTGAACCAACTGGGCCCCGCAAGCCAACTGGCTCGATTCGCCACATCGAAAGCAACGATAACTCGAACAACCAACATCCAAACTGGACAAAACCTAGACATCCAAACATTCAAACTGCAGTAACATGCGCACATCCAAACAGTCATCCCACCGTCCAAAGCTCCGAACTGAACCGCAAGTGTATATCACTTCTGAAAGTCAAAGTGGACGAGAAAAAACACGCTCAAAATCAGTCCAACAAGTGTATTGGATTGACTTGTTTACTAAGTCCACTCCAAACTGATCAAGCATATACAAACCTCCTATCAGAAAACATATACACATATAGCTGGGAATACATACAAGCCTCCAAACAAGGAAATGCAATTGCAATGTATGTAGGTACTTTGCGAACTTATCTAACTACATGTGGCATGAGTGTATATAATATTATGGCCTCACACGCGGGGAGCGTTCACCCAATCAAACAAGCTGTCCATTCCGCCCTACCAGGCCACACACAAACGACCGGCGCCGAAGCAAACTGGCCGGTTGCGCCGTGCCGTGCGCGCCGTCCAGTTTGTGCGCCATGCCTAGGCCACAATCTCGAAAATTCTTCCCTAAGAAGCTTAGGGCCTCAACAGGTTCGAAACCGAAGATCCCTAAGTCCCCCCTCTGAAGGGTGGAAAAAGCTCTGAGGTTATCAATTGCACCAAAAAAAATCGGCGCTTCTTAGGGGCTTGATAGCGCCTCTTGAAGCGTCTTTGCTATATCTTGCCGTCGGCTTCGGGAACTCAAAGAAGTAGCATCGCCAACCGAAACCCATCCTCAGGGTGATGCCTTCTTTGAGCTGGGTTGCCCAGACGAGCTAAAAAAATCAGCCTGAGCACAGGGAAAACACAAACAAACCATGCACAATGTCGACAAACTATATCTCTAACATGAAATCCTACCACAAACATATGGGGTACAAAAACATATATCAAAATTAAGGAGCTATCCCTAACAACCAATCCTAGCAAAATAACTTATCTGGGATACGGATATATACAACAAGAAAGAAAAGAAACTATATCCTTAACAACAAGTCCTAATGACACAACATCTTGGGCAAATGCGAAAACTATATCCCTAACAGCCCTAACAACAAATCCTTTTAAAAACACATAAAGGGCACAGAAAACCCTAACAAATTGAGAAACAGTTTCCCTAACAACAAACCTTCACAAACACATCAGGGATACAGAACAACCTAACAACGTCTGAGAAACTATATTCGAACAACAAATCCTACCAACGCAACACATGGGTACAGAAAGCCCTAACAACAAATTGAGAAACTATATCCCTAACAAAATGAAAAACTACATCCCTAACAACACGTTCTATCAACACAACATCTGGGGTGCGGAAAGCCCGAGCTGCAAATTGAACAACTATATCCCTAACAACAAATCCTACGAAACATATCTGAGCTACAGAAAACCCCAACAACAAATAGAGGAACTATATTAACTATATCCCGACTAACAAAGCAACATCTGGGGCACAGAAAGTCCGGACAACAAACTGAGAAATTATATCGCTATAACAAATCCTCACAACCAAACATAATGTACAGAAAACCTGAACAAATTGAGAAACGATGTGCCGAACAACATCTTCACAAAACCATCTGGGGTACAGAAACCCGAACAACAAGCTCAAAAACTATGTCCCAAGCAACACACCCTAAAGACAACTTGAAACTACATCCCTTCCCTAACAAGGACCAGGAAAAACATTGGGGGTACAATACAAACAACCCGCAACAAAATAAGACCCAAGTGTCTGAACATCTGGAATTTCTCTCCCGATCGTTCCGTCCATCCGACCAGTTGATCATGGCTCGATGGTTCCGGTCGCGCTTTGGGTTTCGGGCACTTCTCCACGTTCTTTCGCAGGGTGCCAATCGCTTGAGTGTCTTCGCTGTCTGTGAACCAGACCTGGCGCAATTGGCAAACAACTTGCTGGAGGGAGTGCTGCAACGTAGGGGGCCCCCATAAAGTGCTTGGTGTCCTTTTGGCTTCCCTTCAAAACCATCCAACAAGGGGCATTCTCAAAAAGAGACAGCCATGAGTTCTTGAAGCAATCCAGATCACCAGAAACACCAGATTCGCCTTTGGGATCCTCGGTCAATTCTGCCCACTCCAAACCGCCAGTTGACACCCAGGAAATTTTCAGCGGGGTTTCTCGATGGCGAAAAATCTGCGAAGCCCTGCGAACAGTTTTTAACTTTTAGTGGTCTAGTTCGGAAAACCCGAATTAGTTGGCAAAAAGTTATTCAGTCCTAACAGCCAAGCAACATGCACCAAAGGTTTGTCAGCCTCCAGCAAGAAGCCAGAAACCCCACGTCCAGCGAGCGCCTCAATGCGGATCACGCCGGCCGCCCGAGGTCCCGAGAGCTTGTCCACCAACCGCACGCCTTGGAGCGAGCTGGGCGATGAACGGCTCCTCCGCCGTATCTCGGCGGCTGTGGGGAAGGGGGGGCTATGGGGGTGGCGATTTGGGGGGGGCGATCCCCTGGAGAAGGGCAGGAGAAGCCAAGGATAAGCCCCTAACAGGGGGGGAGGGGGGTATCCGTGGATAAGCCAAGTGATAAACCAAGTTGATGAGCCCCTAAGACCTTATTGAGGGGTTAAGAGGGGGGGGGAAGGGAAACTAACAGGAAAGCCACCGTTTTGGGTCCAACCTTACAAAAGACACACCCATTTTGACCCCTTAGTCTCCCCATAGGCCCCCTTGAACGTCCATGGCCGTAAGACGGTGGCCCCCGGGTTTTGCTACTGGGCTCAAGTCACCTGCAGCACAAGTTCTCAGGCAAATGGAGGTCTCTCAAAATGATGAGCCTCTTTTGGAATTTGAAATTGAAGGGAAACCAACAGGAACCCTGGCCATTTTAGAAGACCATTGTTTTGAGAAGTCCCAAAATGAAAGAAGCCGGGGGTTGGTTGTCATTTTGACGCCGGCCAAAGAAGCCCCGGTTTTAGGCACCACCGCAATATCCACTTGCGTGTATAACTTATTACAAAGGTACATAAGCAGCCCGCAACCAATAACTTTTTTTTCTCTTTTTTTTCTGCATGTTCTGGCATAATGAGACAACCGGTCTCTATATAATTTCAACTCAAGAAGTATCAGCCCCTACTAAATTGGCCAGAATTTTCATGGTTTGTGCACTTAAGCCTCTGAGCTTCCAATGTTTGGCTCGCTCTTTCGACACAATCATTGAGTGCCAATGGCAACTGTGGCAATCGCCCGCCTGTAATCAGGTTTGCGGGATCAATGGTGGCACCGATCATGCCCATCACCAGGTTGTTCCAGTACCTGCAACGGACACGTATGTGCCATGGTCAAAGCATCCAACATGGACAGTGTATGGACCGTGTCCGACCAAGCAAACCCTTATACTGGGGGTGTCAACAAACCCCCAGCTACGTTCCCTTCGTCAGGGTTTGCCAACACTGCATGGCGCGTGTGTCTAAGATGATATTCACTACCCCCAAACCAGCCCCAGGAGCACCGGTTATACCCTTTCTTCTGTATAATGGCCTTACATTGGTTCTTGCCATGAACCCCCTGGAACCAGTATAAGCCATCTTAAGAATCTCTGGGCACCTTGTCATTGGAAAACCACAAACTCCTAGAGGGCCCGCCTTCTGCCGGCAAAGCTAAAGCCCCCATCCCCCCATCCCCCCATCCCCCGTTTGGTTTGGTATCGAAACGAAGCTGCAACTTGGGCTCCCAGGAGCCCAGCCCTTCGCATACCAACCGGTTCGCAGTTTCGTCCCGTCTTTTTTGGACACCTTACATGGGAATTTCTACATCTGGAAAAAATGGCATTCAGATAGAGTTTTGGTAGATATGATTGCATTCACGCCTTCATTTCATTCCACTCCACTTCACTCCATTCCTTGTTCTATGAGGCGTACAGGCCACAATGCCAATTGGAGGTTTGCGCTTGCTGAAACCACGAATTACACACGGCCAGCTTCGGTGACGGAGCTGGGTCATGGTTCTGGAAAATCACACTTTCGGTCAACTAAAGTACACAAAGGGAATAGGCGATTCTCCGGGCACTCTGCCCAATAAGACCCAAAACCTTGGCATAGTTGGCCAATCCACAGTAGAGGAAGCTCACCTTGAGGAGCACCAAGATGAAAAGAGCACACCTTCGAAATATCTAAGCAGATACATATGGTACAAACTAGGAAATCACTCAAATCGAACTGATTTTGTCTCGAAATAGGGGACACAACACATGGAGGCGCCATTTCTCAAGGGGAAGCAGCTTGGGAGTGGAAAGAGAACCTCTCAGCACCTCAAGGCGCCTCTTGCTAGATGTGCTTCCAACACTTGACCAACCACCCACTTTAGAGAAACATCCAAAGGCTCGCCGAAACATTTGATGGAGCCACCTTTGGAACTCCAAAAGGCACGTGGAAGGCTAGGTCCTCCAGTAGAGAGGTTAGAATCAGCTCTAGGGTACCACCTCTTTTCTGTAGTCTATTCTAGTCAAGGGGGTCTTTTTGCCAGTTTTCATGGAAACATGATCGACCCCCTCATAGTGAAGGATTCATTTTTGAGGGGGTCGCCAATTGTTTCACAAAAGGTGGCAAAAAGACCCCCCTGATTCTAGTAGGGTCCCGAACCCTCCCAACCAAAAAAGAAACGGGAGAGAAGGGCACCTAGCTGGACCTAGAAGGGCTCGTGTCCAAACGGGACGGCCAATTGGTCAAGGCCTCAAGACTGGGACAAACCCAACGAGGGATCCGCTTTGGTGACATTGCCAAAGCAGCCACACCCCCAGCGAGTTTTTGTTTTTTCCCCGGGGAGTTGGTTGTAACATCCGCACACCGCTAAGGGGGGTTACATTTTCAGACGTCCCCCCGCATTGTCGGGCCCTAAGGGGGTGGGGATGTTGTCAAAGGAAGTTTAACAAGAAACTTCCGTAGTACTGGAACTAAATGAGCTAGCTGCTTTGACATATAGCTATGACAGGTAGCTAGCATGACAAATAGATAGCTTTGACATATAGCTAGCTTGACAGATAGATAGCTTTCCAATAGGCTAGCATGACAGATAGATAGCTTTGACATATAGCCAGCTTAACACATAGATAGCTTTCTCAAGTATCGATTTCGTGGCAGGCGCAGCACTTTCGCAGCACTTTCGCAAGGTCAAGTATCGATTTCGTGGCAGGCGCAGCACTTTCGCAAGCACTCTCTGCGAGCTGGGGGATGGCAAGATGCAGAAAACGTTGGCGCTGTGCGTGAATTGGGCTTCCGGACTGTGCGCAAACCACCTCGGCTGCGACGCCTGTACGGAGGCGGTCTCGGAACGGGTTCGGAACGGTCTCGGAGACGGGACCATTGGCACGGCCGCGCGAAGGTTTCGCAAGGTTTGAATTGCGTGGCAGGCGCAGCACTTTCGCAAGGTCAAGTGTAGATTTCGTGGCAGGCGCAGCACTTTCGCAAGGTCAAGTATCGATTTCGTGGCAGGCGCAGCACTTTCGCAAGCACTCTCTGCGAGCTGGGGGATGGCAAGATGCAGAAAACGTTGGCGCTGTGCGTGAATTGGGCTTCCGGACTGTGCGCAAACCACCTCGGCTGCGACGCCTGTACGGAGGCGGTCTCGGAACGGGTTCGGAACGGTCTCGGAGACGGGACCATTGGCACGGCCGCGCGAAGGTTTCGCAAGGTTTGAATTGCGTGGCAGGCGCAGCACTTTCGCAAGGTCAAGTGTAGATTTCGTGACAGGCGCAGCACTTTCGCAGCACTTTCGCAAGGTCAAGTATCGATTTCGTGGCAGGCGCAGCACTTTCGCAAGCACTCTCTGCGAGCTGGGGGATGGCAAGATGCAGAAAACGTTGGCGCTGTGCGTGAATTGGGCTTCCGGACTGTGCGCAAACCACCTCGGCTGCGACGCCTGTACGGAGGCGGTCTCGGAACGGGTTCGGAACGGGTGCGGAACGGTCTCGGAGACGGGACCATTGGCACGGCCGCGCGAAGGTTTCGCAAGGTTTGAATTGCGTGGCAGGCGCAGCACTTTCGCAAGGTCAAGTGTAGATTTCGTGACAGGCGCAGCACTTTCGCAAGGTCAAGTATAGATTTCGTGGCAGGCGCAGCACTTTCGCAAGCACTCTCTGCGAGCTGGGGGATGGCAAGATGCAGAAAACGTTGGCGCTGTGCGTGAATTGGGCTTGGAAACCACCTCGGCTGCGACGCCTGTACGGAACGGCGCGGAACGGGTTCGGAACGGTCTCGGAGACGGGACCATTGGCACGGCCGCGCGAAGGTTTCGCAAGGTTTGAATTGCGTGGCAGGCGCAGCACTTTCGCAAGGTCAAGTGTAGATTTCGTGACAGGCGCAGCACTTTCGCAAGGTCAAGTATAGATTTCGTGGCAGGCGCAGCACTTTCGCAAGCACTCTCTGCGAGCTGGGGGATGGCAAGATGCAGAAAACGTTGGCGCTGTGCGTGAATTGGGCTTCCGGACTGTGCGCAAACCACCTCGGCTGCGACGCCTGTACGGAGGCGGTCTCGGAACGGTCTCGGAACGGTCGGAACGGGTTCGGAACGGTCTCGGAGACGGGACCATTGGCACGGCCGCGCGAAGGTTTCGCTAGGTTTGAATTGCGTGGCAGGTGCAGCACTTTCGCAAGGTCAAGTATAGATTTCGTGGCAGGCGCAGCACTTTCGCAAGGTCAAGTATAGATTTCGTGGCAGGCGCAGCACTTTCGCAAGGTGAAGTGTAGATTTCGTGGCAGGCGCAGCACTTTCCCAAGGTCAAGTGTAGATTTCGTGGCAGGCGCAGCACTTTCGCAAGGTCAAGTATAGATTTCGTGGCAGGCGCAGCACTTTCGCAAGGTCAAGTATAGATTTCGTGGCAGGCGCAGCACTTTCGCAAGGTCAAGTGCGATTTCGTGGCAGGCGCAGCACTTTCGCAAGGTCAAGTACAAAATTCGTGGCAGGCGCATCACTTTCGCAAGGTCAAGTACAGAATTTGTGGCAGGTGCAGCACTTTCGCAAGGTCAAGTGCAAAATTCGTGGCACGCGCAGCACTTTCGCAAGGTCAAGTACAGATTTTGTGGCAGGCGCAGCACTTTAGCAAGGTCAAGCACAGATTTGAGCAGCCGGGGCTCGAAAATCGCAACTTTTAAGTACGAAAGTAGTACGCGAAGTCAACTTTCGCAGCTGGGGCTTGAAAATCGCAACTTTTAAGTACGAAAGTAGTGCGCAAAGTCCACTTTCGCAGCCGGGGCTTGAAAATCGCAACTTTTAAGTACGAAAGTAGTACGCAAAGTCCACTTTCGCAGCTGGGGCTCGAAAATCGCGACTTTTTAGTACGAAAGTAGTACGCGAAGTCCACTTTCGTAGCTGGGGCTCGAAAATCGCAACTTTTAACTACGAAAGTAGTACGTGAAGTCCAGTTTCGCAGCTGGGGCTCGAAAATCGCAACTTTTAAGTACGAAAGTAGTACGCGAAGTCAACTTTTGGGGATTGAACATCGCAACTTTTAAGTGCAGAGAAAGATGGGTAGATAGATAGATCAATAAACAGATATAGAGATAGCTAGAGAAATAGATAGAAAGAGATAGAGAAACAGAGATAGACAGAGATAGATAGATTTGTAGATAGATAGACAAATAACTAGCTAGATAGATAGAGGGAGATAGATAGATAGGAGATAGAGAGGTAGATAGATAGGTAGATCTATAGATAAATCGCAACTTTTAAGTACGAAAGTAGTACGCGAAGTCAACTTTCGCAGCTGGGGCTTGAAAATCGCAACTTTTAAGTACGAAAGTAGTGCGCAAAGTCACTTTCGCAGCCGGGGCTTGAAAATCGCAACTTTTAAGTACGAAAGTAGTACGCGAAGTCAACTTTCGCAGCTGGGGCTTGAAAATCGCAACTTTTAAGTACGAAAGTAGTGCGCAAAGTCCACTTTCGCAGCCGGGGCTCGAAAATCGCAACTTTTAAGTACGAAAGTAGTACGCGCGAAGTCAACTTTCGCAGCTGGCTGGAAAATCGCAACTTTTAAGTACGAAAGTAGTGCGCAAAGTCCACTTTCGCAGCCTTGAAAATCGGTACGAAAGTAGTACGCGAAGTCAACTTTCGCAGCTGGGGCTTGAAAATCGCAACTTTTAAGTACGAAAGTAGTACGCAAGTCCAGCCTGGGGCTCGAAAATCGCAACTTTTAAGTACGAAAGTAGTACGCGAAGTCAACTTTCGGGGATTGAACATCGCAACTTTTAAGTGCAGAGAAAGATGGGTAGATAGATAGATCAATAAACAGATGTAGAGATAGCTAGAGAGATAGATAGAAAGAGAGAGAAAGAGACAGAGAAACAGAAAGAGAAAGAGAGAAGAGAGAAAGAGAGAAAGAGAGAAAAAGAGAGAGAGAAAGAGAAGCAAGGGGCCAAGGACAGTTCTCCAAACTATAGTTGTTCACTGCTTTGAAACTTCCGCCCCCCGGCTCTGCCGGACCTTACTTGTAACCTCATATTGTAATTTGACAAGTTGTCTGCCGCAAACGCAGGCGAAAGTCAATGGGCCGTCGGCGCACTCATCGATCTGACCACCTCCGCAGTTGGGCTTCAGCTGAAACTGGCGGCAGTCGCTCGAAAACGTGCGACAAATGTTCAATGGATCGCAGTCACTGGGCTGTCCTCACATCCTCTGCTAAGATTAGCCTGACTTAAGTGATCACAACCAGAAGGGATCCGGATGGTGGACACCAAGGCATGCTAAGGATCCATAATTCGGCCGCTTTCTGCTCCCCTGCGAAAAGTTTAACTTTTAGAATGGAAACCCCACTAGTTGGCAAAAAGTTAAAGTCCTAACATCCAAGCAAAATGCACCAAAGATAATATGGTGGACACTTCAAGTCTACTGTTCAACCACCTTCCTTGAGGTTATTATTGAACATTTCGGGCATGGTACTGCAAAGAAGCCTCATAACTCATATGATACTGGAGGATTCCCATTCAATGAAAGGACCCTCCCAGCGAACAAGCCGAATCCCGTGTCAACAATGGCCAAGATTGGGAATTTCGCGGCAGCTTTGCAACAGAACATGAGCAACCCAAAGGGAAAAACAAACACCTGGCCTCCAGGGAGCAAATCATCGGCGAATTACAACTTGCATGTTCTTTTTGGCCGTCTTTGCAAGCAAACACACCCCAATCAACGGGGAAGCACATTCTTTGCAAGCAAACAATCCCATTCTTAAGGGCAAAACAGCGGTTGGACCACTCACGAACACCAGCGAGCGAGACCCGAGCGAATTCCAGCGCGACCCGACGGATCGAGTCGCGAGTACCTGGAAGTGGCCCCCCTTCGCGTTCATCTTGTCCTCCCATTCGGGACCTCGCTCTCCGACGGTAAAAAGCGAACCCGGATGTTCGGTGGCCCGCCCCGCCCCCGAAACGGCGAGCGAGCCGGCGTCGGAGGGTCGGTGGCCCTGTTGGTTTACTGGGCTGCCCTTAGATCCCTCGGCTAGTTAAACTTTTAGTGGGTTAAATGGACATCCAACCACTAAACACTAAAAAGCTAAAAACCTAAGGGGATGGCTGGGAGCCACCAAGTTTAGGGAAGACCACAGAACGAGGGGTACCAACTCCGAAACAAGGCAAGCCCGCACAGGCCCTGAGAAACGAGTTCCTGCTCTGCTGATTTCAAGGGCCATGGTTGGCTCGAAACCCATTTTCGGTTGATGTTTCAAGGGAAGCCAAAACTATGGCCATCTTGGGAGGCCGATGAACCACCAACCATACAATGCTAGAGTGAAGGGTACCCCGTTCCTTCTTCGCTTGGATTTGGGAAATCGTGCATGTTGGTGCGCTTGATGACGAAGCATGCCAAATCTCAATTTATTCTACCAAATGCCGAGGTGGAGTAACATCACATGGCCATGGCACAACATGTGGCCGACAAGAGGTGCACTTGGATTGCCGCGAAGCGACACAACACAAATTGGCTGGAACCAAACCTGTCCACGATCTGTGCAAGTATGGATCGTGTCAAACCCTAAATTGGCATCCCTAGGCAAATTGATCGGCCCGGACCCAACATCTATCGAATCCTGAGCTCTCAGGGTCCGAGTCGACGAACCCAAACACGACCGGTTCCCGCTTTTCTCACCCGACAGAAATCGATACAGGTCTGTGAATAGGTATCCTGCACTGGTGGGTGGATGCCCCTGCCAGAAATTGCAAGGGAACAAGTTGGACACCCTGTAAATTCCGCCATGGTTTCTGGTTTACTTGCAAGATTTAGTTGGCATTCACCGCAGATGACCAGAACCAAGCTGCAACCAGGGCCAGCGATTGTCAAACCAGCCTAAAAAGGACACCTACTGTGGATGGACGCAATCCATTTCGCACCTCCTAAGAGATGATTCCCCTGTAAATACCACCCAACAGTGGTTTCCCGTGGTTTCAACGTGGTGCGAAGTGGATTTCGTCCATCCACAGTATGGTTCAGGTTTGGCTGAGGCGCCGTCTCATCCTCAAGGCCGACATATGGTAAATGGTTCCCTGGCCTCCTGCTGAGGCACCCTCCAGCTTTGAGGAACATGGGCTTTCGAGGAACCCCAAAGGTCCAAGTTCCTCATATTGCTGCAAACAAACTAGGTCCTCCAGTAGAGAGGTTAGAATAAGGGCACCAACTTTTTTCTGCAGTCTGGTGTAGTAGGGGAACCCTAGCCCAAAAAAGGGCACAACGGCACTACTGGGGGACTTAGCAAATGATGGGGAACCATAAACACATGGATACCACCCAATCTGCAAATCTGATAGGGGACCACACCAAGGCGTTGCTCCTATGAACAGACACAAGTTCTTGTTCCCCAAGGGGATGTGGGACAATTGGGTGGGAATCTGGGTGGGCCTCCCTTCTCATCCGCGTTCAAGAACCAAGGGCCTCTTTGGGGTTGCTTTTAAATGAAAATGAAATTGAGAAAAGTCCGTCGTATTGGCAAAGACCAACATAAGCAACCGAAGCCCCAAGGCAGATCTTGCCATACGCATCTGCTGACAACATGGCCAGGATGAGTGTGCCAATGCAGACCTTGTATGACTTGTATTCTTGCGGAATTCGTCTGATCTCAAGTTCATTAAACACAATGATTTTATGGAACGAGGGTCCGCCCCAGACACCACCCAACATAAAGAAGAATGACAACCTCACTGTTTTCTTTTGGTGCCCATTGCTGGAAAGAGATTCCCATCCACACAGCGACCCCAAAAGACCGCGGCTTCCAAGACATTGAGGGCGTGCGACTTTGACCCTTGGGGCATCGAGCGAATGTTCTCGCGAAAGATCATCAGGGCGTCGATGACCCGCAGGCCATCCGGCTGCTCCCGCACCTCGCTTCAGGCGTTTTTCTGCTCGCAACCCCTTGAAGCTTCAAGCGGACGTGCGGGCAAAAGGCTGCGGCGTCTCCTTGCGTCCTTTTCTTCAAACGGATAAGTGTTGCTTCCGTCCGCGAATATGCTTCAAACATACACTAGACAACGGGTGCCCTGGCTTTTGTACAGCTTCTGAAACTTCAAGACCGCCGCGAAAAACTGTTCTCCCCAAAGGGAAACTAACAGGGGATTGGTCATGGACCCCTCTTTAGCGTACGGTCGTGCTTTGTTGGGCAAAGAAAAAGGTTCGGTGGTGACTGTGTGTGTGGTGTGTGTGTGTGTGGTGTGTGTGTGTGTGTGTGTGTGTGTGTGTGTGCGTGTGTGTGTGCGTGTGTGCGTGTGTGTGTGTGTGTGTGTGTGTGTGTGTGTGTGTGTGTGTGTGTGTGTGTGTGTGTGTGTGTGTGTGTGTGTGTGTGTGTGTGTGTGTGTGTGTGTGTGTGTGTGTGTGTGTGTGTGTGTGTGTGTGTGTGTGTGTGTGTGTGTGTGTGTGTGTGTGTGTGTGTGTGTGTGTGTGTGTGTGTGTGTGTGTGTGTGCGTGTGTGTGTGTGTGTGTGTGTGTGTGTGTGTGTGTGTGTGTGTGTGTGTGTGTGTGTGTGTGTGTGTGTGTGTGTGTGTGTGTGTGTGTGTCTGCGTGACTTCAGATCTTCTTTTCTCTCAGCTCCCCTCAGAAATGGGCGGTTTGCACCCCTGGGATTTTCATGCTGGTGCTCAGTAGGGAATGCGGGAATGAACCCAGTGATTCCCGAAGAAAGGAAACCACCAGTTGGATGGTTTTTCTCGGGGTCATTTCATTTCTTCTTCCCTGCCGAGAACACACCAGGAAGCCATATAAGGCCAGTTCAAATCCCCAAACCACCAAGGATCCTTCACAACCACTAGAATCCCTGCCGAGAACGCGCCAACCCAGGGATTCTCTAGGATTCCACAAGAAATGGATTATAAAATCAGACACCATTTCTCAGTCCCATCTCTCGAATCCACCCATCGGCAAGGCTTCTTCCGTGTGCCCTTGGATGTCTTTTTCTCCGCACCCGATGTCCACCCATCGGAGACGCGGCTCGAGACGCGGAGAGACGTCTGGGCCGCCGGGCGATCCGCTTCTGCTCCAGGAGCTCGCTGGGCTGGGGCATGTGGTTCCATAGCCTCCGCGCCACGTGGCGCCACGCCCCATGGTTGAGCGGGCCATGGTCAGCACCATGCTCAGCATGGCAATTTTTTTTGACTTCCCCCGCCCAGCCCCCCCCAAAAAAAGAAACGACATGGAGAAAAGAGGGGGCCTGCTTTGAAGACGCGTCAAGCCAAGCCCCAAGTTTCCCATTCCTCCAGTCCCCGCAATGTGAGCCATCGCACAGGGTCCTTTGCTGACTCCCTCCCCCCCCGGAAAAAGGGAAAGAAACAAAAACAACACACAAGTAAAAGGAGGGTTGCCTAGGGAGTGAGGGTTGAAAGTTGGAGGTTTTGAATGTGGTTTGGAGGGGCGTGGCTCAAAGTTCTTGGGCTGATTCCGATTTTTGAGCAGCCCGGTGCGTCTTGCATCTCCTGGTTTTGGCAGCCAAATCACCCCTTCCTTCCGCGAGTTGCAAAGACAAGGCGCTCCTGGAGGGATGATTTTGCTTTGGGGAGGAACCGCCCAACTCAAGGGTACACAGAGGCCTAAGGTCTAACTGAGCGATTCCATTCAAGGTGTTTTTTGAGGGCACCCATGTCATGGTTGATGTTGAAAGGGGAGTTTTAGCAGTTAAGTGGGGATTTCCCACTAAACCACAACAAGCAAAAATGCAAAATGTTTCCCAACAACAACCATGATGTCATGGTTTCAAGGGACACCAGTAGGAAAGCCGCAATTGAGTGAAGTCCGCCGTACCTTTTGATGAAAGGAAAACGGCTATACCTGCTATACTGGTATCTGGGATCCGCTGGGTCAGATTTCTTTTAACATGAACACAATAAAAAGGCGGGCCAACATGAAACCGAAGCGTGGCCCGCCATATATTGAGACGCATCCCAGTCACCTTTCTCCTATTCTCTTGAGAGAGTATCCTGCTGAACACCATTGCACTTTCTGAGAGTCACTAGATTTCCCCTTAGCCACGGACTAGTTTCCATGGACAAATCGCCACTTTCGGCGGAACCAAAAAGGGACGTGGCTCGGAAATCCGGTCTGAGTGAAACTCCGCTTGTCGACTGCCCTTCGCCAGGTGTCTGGCTGGAAACCACCGGTTGACCCAAACCCAGGGAAAATGAGATATGCTTTTCAAAATAAGTGTTGGTCAAAATACGTAGGATTTGGTCAAAATAGGATCCGGCAAAAAACATATCCTTCCCAAAATTAAAATGGGTTGCAGAGAACCCAAAAGGAAACCAACCACCTGAAGAGGTCCCTTTTTTTCAGCCCTTGATGTGGCTGCACAGTGGCATCCCATCAAAGTCTTGGTGGGGATGGAGATCATTCGAAGAGCGCCAGCTGAAGGATGGCAATGGAGCCGAACTCAACCGTCCAACTTGTGGTTTCCTTCAACTCAAGTGCTCAAAGAACGCTTTCCTAACCTTTAACCTCACTTACGTAATTACCTTTAACCTTACTTTCCTTCAACTCCTTCGATCACTTCCTTTTCCTTCAACTAAAAGGTGATCATTGGACGTCTTTGCAACACCTGGACCAAAAACAACAACAAGGTGAACAGGTTTCTGAACAACTGAGCCGAGGAACCGCTTCATTCCCGCAAACCCAAATTTTGAATCCCACTGAAAGCCTTGGAGTTTTTGACTTTCCAGCGTTGGTTGCTGCCGCTCGATTCTTGGTTGCTACATAATTTTTCAAGGGCTTAAATCAAACGGGATTCATGCTCATCAATCGCTTGTGAGGCTCCAGCGACGTCTGCTTTGCAATAAACTAACAAATCAACCAACTCAGTCGGTCAATCGATCGATCCATCAACCCATCAAATCAACTCACACACGCCAGTTCTGTCAGTCAGTCAGTCAGCCAGCCAATCAGCCAGTCAGCCAGCCTCAGTCACTCAGTCACTACAAAGTCACCTATTGTCCCACCTGATCGATTCAACAAAAAACACACACACACACAAACCAGGCAATCAACAAATTAAACCAAGCAAACAGGCAAGTAAGCAACAAGAACATACTCCGCAGTGTGCCCTCATGTCAAGTAAACACAAACCAGCTTCTCTGGTTCGGCCGAAGAAAAGAGCTGGGTCCATTACAATGACATCCTCTAAATGACCATCACACTGGTTGTTCAATGGCTGCCACCCCCAAAAGTGAGTCTGCTGACTCCGAAACGGGACCCAGAACCAACTACCTGATTCCTTTTTTGAGGGTACCCCTTTCTTGGTTGGTTTTTACAGGAAACCCCAAAGGGGAAAAAGCGTTGCTGCAATTTGGGTGGGGTCCTACCCCTTTTTGGTTGGGTGTTTCCCCGATTTCGATTTGGATGGGGTCGAAACCCTCAGTCGTTTTCCGCCTCCAGAAATCCTGGACCGTGCCGAAGCTCGCCACCTGAATTCTCACCGCGGGCGGAAGGGCTGAAGGGGCGAGAAATGGAATCCACGAATCGGCCTGTGAATTTCAACCGAAGCCCCGCGGTGTCTTTTTTTTTCTGAAATGGAATCCACAAGGGCTTGTGATAAAACAACCAGGGCCTAACCCCAAAGACTAACCTCCCAGAGCTTGTTTCAGGAAAACATCAGAAACGGCTTCCCAAAGACTAACCACCGACATGGGAGGGGAGATTCCCTTGTATCACAGAAGTGGGGACAAACCCCTTGATTCCACAACACAGCTCCCCGGTTTCTTTAGGGAAACCACCTCTCACTTCCGATCGAGTTAACTGGCAACCAAAGAACAAATAATTGTTTGCCACTAGAATGGTCCAACCGTTAAACCGCTAAAAGTTTGAAGTCCATGAAGTCAGGAATTGAGACTGCAACCAAACCGCGAGAATGGGGCCCACTCCCTTGAACCCTCACATTTGCGTGTCGAATACGACAACTCTGCACACAAACTTCAGAACATGCTTCACCGTCTTGTGGCGACTTTGATCTTCTCCATCTTTTGACCACATGCGAACCATACTTCCCACCAGTGGCCTTCGGGACTTCCTTCCGTCTCGACCGATTGAACGGTAAGTTGCGCCAGCCTGAAGAAAGCGGTCCGCTGAACCCAACGAGTCCAACTAACCCAACCGCCTTGATGGCTGGGAACCGAGTCCAATATATTCCAATATACTCCCAACCCGCATTCTGAGGGGCACCATCACGACAGGGAAACCGCTGCCATCTGGGGCAGGGCTAAAGAATCGATGTTGAACAATTGAGGCAGCTTTGGAAGCAAGTGGCAAAAACGTGTTTGAACAATCTATACAAGTCCTTTCGCCTTCATTTGATGTATACCTGGACTCACAAACTTGTAAAAAGTGAACTCACCAACCATAAACATGTGGTTGTAATAACCACTTCTGGGTATTTTCTGCGAGGCAAACGCTACATTTAACTTTGAGTCTGGTGGGCCCCGAATCCCTTTCTCCGCCCCGGAAAAAATTGGCATCGGATCCACGGATCGACCTCGGACCCCATCGGCACGGGACCAGGAGACCCGAGACCGTTCCGACCCGGGCCTTCTGGGTGGCGTCCGCGTACTGCGCCTTGGCCTCGGAGGTCTGCATGATCTGCTCCCAGACACTCCACCTGACACAAATCGAATCGAATCGGATCGAGCCAAATCGAAAAGGTCCGAGGGTGAGGGTGGTGAATTTCCTCCCAAAAAGCTGGTTGTAGTTCTGGACCCCCCCTCCCCCAAAAAAAAGAAGAAGAAAAGCTTGTAGTTCTAAGACTATGGAAACAAATGTGTCTTCTTTATCTCTCGGCATGCCAGAAGAAGCCAAAGCAATTGTCTACTCCTTGAGTTTTGATCCGGTTGGTCACCAATAGAAATATCGATCTTCGACCAAGAAACCGTTTAACGACAGGACCCACCAATTTTTCACTCTCTGGGAGCAACCTTCTGGGTTTCAAGCAGCAGCATCTGGGTCCATTCTCAAAAGTACCTACCTGTCCAAACTGATCCCTGGCCAAAAGTGACTAACTTGTGGGCTACATGGAAACCCGACCACTAAACCAACTAGAATCCGAAAAGCCCAAGACACCTGATGGCCTCGTGGAACTGCCCAGCTACACGTCGTGCGTTGCCTTTTGGGGGACGTCCATCGAATTGGTGAAGTTTGGCTGGCTGTGAGGCGTTTCCCATTTGGCAAGTGAACAAATCTCGTCCGACCACTGACTGAAACCCTGGTAGCCTCCGGAAGGTTACATGTGTCCACCTCGGCGGCCGAACCCACCTGCTCCACATCCAGGGCTCCGCGCGTGTACCGGAGTGGCAGATCCTGGAGTAACATTCGTGTGGGGGTGGATCCAAAAGGACCTAATGTTGACCCGCATGTTGATCAACCCCTGCTTATTCATATGTGGGTGTCCCTGGTTCAAGTGAGGTTTATATATAACTTTTGGAGAGGAACACCCCCATATAATAAGTAAACGCAGGTTGAGAAAAAAAAAACAAAACAAAACAACAAAAAAAACAAACAAAAAAAAAACGGGTCAACCTTAAGCGTCAGAGCGGGCCCTCCACGGAGAGGGAAAGCCTTGTCGAGGATCGATTCGTCAGGAGGTGTCCTGTGGGTTTCTCTTCAAACACCAAAAGGATCTGTCCGACTGCAACTGGGGTCATTGGTTTGAGTGCCTCCCGCCCTCATTATATAAGACCTCAGCAAGCCCAACTCTCACCCGAAACCAGCCTCGAGCAACTCTGAACTGCCACCAAATCAAAGCCAATAAGCAGCCCTGGTCCCAAGTGGGGATGCGGCCACCCAGCCGACCCGACCAACCGACCAACCAACCAACCAACCACTTAAAAAAGGGGTGTCTTTGATAGCGGTGAAGTTGGGGGTTTTCTTTTGTTTGCCTCAAAAACAATCCCAAAAGAGTACCATCCAAAAAACGGCACACCCAAAAGAACCTGACTATTAAGAGAGGCTCTCCCGGGCTTCGTGGACTTTCATGGGAGGGTTGGCCTGCCTTTGGCCTTTCATCGCCCTACAGTGCACCCCCGCAGAAAAATGAGGGCAGCTTGGTGCAGTGCACCAAACAGGAGGCAAACAGTTCTGGTGCAGTGTTGGGGTTGTCCTTGGGGTTCTTTGTTGGATAAGTTCAAACAAAATGTGTGGGGTTCTAAATTCCTTTGCTGAGACAAGCCCATTTAGACACATTGAACTTGCTACCAGTAACACCTTCGCCATGTTTGCAAGTCTCAGAAGCCCAGTGGTGGCAACAAGGTTTTTTTAGTGGGCTGTCCTCAGATCCCCCTGCTAAATGTTTAACGCTCGTCGGTGAAATGAAAATAAAAATAAAAACCGGTGCCGAAAACACCCAAGCACTAAAACCCTCAACAACCTAAATCTTAAGAATTCTTCGCTAAACCCGAACCTAAAAACCCAAAGAACCAGACGGCTGGCTCTCATGGCCGAATCTTGGAAGGCCCCAGGTGTCAAGCGCTAGTCCTTCTTCAGCATCTCCTCCGTCTCTGCAGAGTCCTGCAAAGCTTTTTCTTCCTTCCGGGTGGCGCGGTATAGGGGGCGATGAGCTTGGGATGGGAAGCTTCTACAAACCCAAAAGCTCTGTTCTTTTTGAGTTGGTTCCCCTTGTTTGGTTGGATTTATCAGGAAACCAACAGGAAAAGCGTTGTGCCATTCTGGGCCCAAAAAACAGACACCCAAAAGGAAAACAACCGGCCCTTCAGGTATGCGTCAAAGGACCAAACACGGAGTTGTCTTCTTGTCTTCTTTCCTCTTTACCAAGAACAATATATTTTACAAATGCACACACACACACACATGTTGGTGCCATTTTCTTTGTCGAAAGGGAAGCGTAAAGGAGAAACGACCGGTCCGGGGTCCCCAAAATATGACACACACTTCAGTGCCGATGCCATGGAACGGCTGAATCTCTCCAGTCAGGACCATCTGCCTTGAAGCCCAACAGGGAAGTGCTAGATGCAACCTTGAGCGCATGGAAGCATGGAGCGACCACGGACCAACGGCGAAAAGAGGAAAACAAGTGAGACACATGGTCGATTTGCGCTTGAACAACTGCGCGGGTTGAAGCCGCAAGTCGCCGGACAGAATGACATAGCACACTCCTTTCAAGACGTGCGAACAAATATGGTCGGCTTTGGCTGCCCGTTGGAGAGGAAAAGTTGGGCTGTTGGATCTTTGCATGGTGCACGTTTCTGCCAAATGTAGGACCCCCCAGCAAGCCAATCATTTGGAAAGATCCAGCCTGAAAAACGCGCATGTGGGATCAACTCCGAATTTTGTCAGGAGAGGAACCCCACACAAGAGGCATACAAATCCGCCGACATCACGGAGGACAAAAGCCTGGTATCCCGGCTGTCCAAAATAATACCATTAGTTATTGCGCACCAAACGCCAAGAAAAGCAGGTCTGTTGGATGTGCTTATATTCCTCCTTGGTCTCCTCCAGTGAAAGGCAGCCACAAGAGTTAATGTAATCAACACAATTCCTTCATTTACCCTGCAAACATCACCCTACTTGGAGGAAGCTCTTCTTGAAATAGGCCCCCTTTCGGTGGCGAATCAGCAAAAAGGGAGTTTAGGGACTGACGAACACGAAGAACTTGCACCGAAACCAGAGAAATCCAAGATACGGGTGTGTCTTTTTCGGGTGGTACTTTGGGGGGGGGGGGGGTGAAGGTTGAAGGGAAACCAACGGGAAAACCACAATATTGGAGGGGTCCCATAAAAAAAGACACACCCAGTAATGCATTGCTAAGTGCTTCCTCTTGCTCTTGAGAACCCCCTCCCTCAGATGCATGACCGCATCTTGTTTCTTGGATGAGGGTCAAAAGCCGGGCTTCCCAAAATTAAACTCCCAAAACGCATCCCCACCAAAAAAACACACACACACACACAAAACAAACAAATCACGGCGCAGTCCCTGCCCCCCCCCCCCCACCAAAACCACATGAACACTCGCTTCTTCCTTTCCTCCGCCTGGAAAGTGATCTTCGAGTTGAAGCTGTCATTGAAGCTCAGAAACCTGGGTTTCAGTTCGCGCAGGGCTCCACACAATCAGCTTCCTTCCAGGATTTCATGCTGGTGGTTGGATGGTCGGGGACCACCAAACCCCAGCCACCAGTTTCAAGGGATTGAACAAGCAAAGTCGTGAGGCATCGCTGGACAATGCTTGGAGATGGGCATGGACCGATTCCTGTCAGGACCCAGTTGCAACCAGCGACCCATGCCATGCCATGCGAAGGTTTCCATTTCTTGGCAGAGGGCCTTGGGGTTGACGCTTGCTTGCTCCGTAGGGACCCAGAAGCAACAGGCGATGACCTTTTGCGACCATACAAATGGACAAGCAAGGGGAAAGCCAAAAGGCAATATCAGGTCGATTTGCTTGCAAGTGAGGATCTTTTCACATTCTGCATATGTTGTTGTTCAAAGGTTAAGTGCTCTCCTACCTGATTTTCATGCGGAACCCAAAAAGCCAACTTGTTACAACCAAAATTTGGGCTCCATGTCAATTGGGGGCAAGTCATCAGTAAGAGAGTGAGCCTCGGTGGAAACCCGGAAACAAACCAAAAACTATCAAGACACTCCCCAAATAAGAATCGCCCCCCAAATAAGAATCGTAGTACCTCAAAACGTTTCTTTTTGAGGTCCTTTTGCCCTTCCCATGGAGATCCCTTTGCCCCTATGAAGGGTCCAATGATGGTTAAGAAATTGGACACCAACAGGAAGGCAGCAGCTGAAACTAACATGACACATCCAAATATACGAACCCCCGAATGTTTAAGCCCGGATCTGGCTCACCGATTTGTTTCCGACGCCGTCGAGCCCCACGCGTCGTCATGTTGAAACCTGGCGCGAAGGAAAATACACAAATACATCGGCGTCCCTGGAAACAGGTTCGGAGCTGTACAATTACCCACAAACTCCACAAACACACAAATTTGTGTTGCAGACACGGTCTTCTTCAGACTTAGGATTTTTAGGGTGTTTCGGTTTCGATGGTTTTGGGTGTTTAGTGCTTGGGGCGTTTCTCGTCTTGGGGCTTCGGCAGGGCTCGGCCAGAGGCCCTGAAGCCGGGCTGTCCCAACAAACAACGGGAGCCTTGCGCGCAGAATTCCGAGTAAACGCGGAAGTGCACATGGCTCAATAGAGAAGAGGATGGTTCAACACAGGGTTTCCTCTTGGCATCCCTGTAAAACTATCCAAAAGGGGGGGGTGGGGAAGGTTTCAACATATTTTCTGGCTGTCATGAGTCATGGGCATTCCCTCCAGGGAACTTTCAAAGAATGTGTGTGTGTGTGTGTGTGTGAGTGTGTGTATGTGTCTTGCAGGGCCCAGACATCTTGAACAATGGAGTAATCCAGCCTCTTTGGGTGCGTGTTGCCTGCACCCTCCCTAAGAAAGCCTTCGTTGCAGAACTAGAAACGTACTTCCAGCACTCCCGAGCCCCTGTGCATGTTTTGTGCGTACTTCTTCTTTCAATGCGTTGGTTGTCAAATGCCTTCTTTTTGTGAATTTCGGCTTGCAGTTCTCTTTTGGCAGCAATTAGGCGCTTTCTGACAGAAGCTAAGAGCCACATTCGAGCCGAAACCTGTTAAACTCTCAGACTGGCCATTCAGCCAGATTGAATGATATCTTGGTTGACGTTGAAAGGGGAGCAAAAATTTAAATTTTAGCAGTTAAGTGGGGATTTCCCACTAAACCACAATAAGCAAAAATGTAAAATGTTTCCCAACAACAACCATGATATGTGTGGTCAATTCTCCAATTGTGGCGCTCCAATAAGCCCGTGCCGGGATGGTGAACAAAACACATCGGTTCCATCGAAGGAACCAATACACACCGAGCCTTGATTTGTGTGCATCCTTTCGGTTTTTTCCCTAAGGATTTGTTTGGGCCCTCAGAATGATCAAGTGCCCAAGTGCGTGGAGTAGTTGTTGCCGAGTGTATTTTTGGGATCCTCGGTTGCTTTCTGCTCCCCTGCTAAAAGTTTAACTTTAAGTGGTTTAGTGGAAAACCCACTAGTTGGCAAAAAGTTAAAGTCCTAACAGCCAAGCAAAATGCACCAAAGCATTGGTTTCCCCAGCGTTGCTGGCGGCGTTGTGTTCTTCCAGAGGCGTCCCTCGGTTTGACACACAACTGGCTTTCTCGTATCCCGATGAGTTTCTCCCCAGCTTCGCACAGCGGCAAACCTGCGCATGCCGAAAACACCGAGACAAATGGGCAGAAACAAAGGCCAGGAAACATGGACATGGGTATGTGTTTGTGTTTGTTTGTGTGTGTGTGTGTTTGTTTGATTGTTTGTTTGCTTGCTTGTTTGCTTGCTTGTTTGCTTGCTTGCTTGTTTGCTTGTTTGCTTGCTTGCTTGCTTGTTTGTTTGTGTGTCTGTGTTTTGTGTTTGTTGCGTTGTGTGGCGCGGTGTGTCTCAATAGCGCTGCTGGCTTAGTCCGGGGACTTCTTGGGTTCGGGAACACTATGTGCCTTGGTCATGGGAGGAAGCGCACCTAGTCCGAACTTACCAACCGGCCCTTTTAAGGGTCATGGGGGCTTGGGGGGGAGGGAGGATGCGGGGAGGGAGCCCTTAATAAGGCCTAATAAGGGCTTGATAAGGGCTCAAAAGGAAGGACCCCTTCAGCGTGTTGGTTTCCTCTTGGTTTGCTCTTCCCAACAGTCCAAAAAGGTGCCCCCTAGTTTGAGAAACACCCTGCGAGGGGTAGTTGCTCTAAGAGGTGGACACATGTAGCCAGTTGACTATGGACCATGGACACAAGACCATTTCTGAAACTCAGGGGTCTATGTTGAGAAACACCCCAATACTAGGCTGGAATTAGGACCCCAGCAACAAAACATCTGTTTGGCCTGGCTAGTGGAAAACCAAGGGACCCCAAAAAGCAAAAAACAAAAAACGAAAAGGGGAGCCAATTCTGGGGAAGAATATGGACTCTGTCTCAAGCAACTGTGACGCAGTCGAGCCTCGGGGAGCGAACTTTTCCGACGTCTCCTCCAAGTAGCTTGAGCCAAAGCGAAGGGAAGCCCAGGCGTCGCCGAGTCGCCGAAGGCTGCTCAGACCCAGGGCCCAGACGCAGGGTCCTGGAAACATCTTCAAGCCCCACAAAAGAATGGACACATTCAGTGCTCCTCCAAAAAAAATATCAGTGTTTTGCCCCAAAAAGTCTGGGCAACCCTCCAAGTAACTCTCTGTTTTGCCACAAAAAGCATCTGGGAAACCTAGAGGCCCCACAAGCGAATCTTAGGGGTTCTAGTTCGGAGCCAAGTCTGGGCGGGGAATATTTCTGATGGCTGGCAAAACTCTTTTGAGAAAAAGAGGGTTGCAATCGGCGTCTCGAAATGGTCTAGGAGCAAGAACAGGTCTACGACCTATTTATCGGAAGGTACCTGATGACCCCTTGATACCTAGGAATGTATGTTACACGCAATTTGGAATCTGAAGATCATCCGCGGCTTCATATAGTCCTACAGTCCTACATGGACTGCATGATTACTAAGGCGTCACTTAGAATCCATATTTGTGGACCCTCCAACAGTGTCCACGGGACACCCACAGTCTCTAAAGAGCAGCACAAATTACTTGTCTGGAGATGGCTGTTTTGTTTTTTGAGGGTACCGCTGTTCGGTGGTGTTTAACGCGAAACCACGAGGAGAACGATCACTTTTTTTGGGGGTCCCTAAAAAAGACACACCCATAATAACATGTCGTAGAACCCAACAAAATAGACCACAGTTCCTAGAGGAACTTTTGGATAGGTGCCCCGGCAGCTCGTGCGGGCGAATATGAAAACATGCCACTGAGGGAAGAACATCTAGGCCGCTAAGACATAACCACCTCATGGGGTGGGTAAGTTCCGTTGGGGGAGGGTAACCAAACAATTACAAGAACTTTGGCACCTCCCAACTGTACCGTAACTCGCTCAGAAACAAGCCATCTCCCTGTTGCCAAACATACTCTGCTCCCAAATACATTCTGTTGCCACCTTCACATCGTAGTCGTCTTAGGGAATTTGCTTTCAACCTCCGAGACCTTGCAAACAAGCTTCATAGGCTCTTTCTGAACATTCGTCGGCAGCAGCGATTTACCCTGAAGCCACGTTCCCGCTAAGCGTGCGCCACCCAGATGGAGCTTCAAGACAACTCATCAACCCGTCTCGCCCATTTCAAAACCCAAAGCCTGGACCCTCAAACTACCCATAAAACTGGGATATCACCAACCATAATTTTGGGGGTCAAACCCATTTTTAAGGGAATTTTAAGGGTTCAGGAACCTGGATTCCCCAAGACTTACGACAACTGCCAGCCTTGATCTGCGCCGCCTTTTCACTTTGCGCGCGGCGATTTCGCGGTAGCCGATGGCCGAGTTCGCGGCCCCATGCATTTGGGGCATGGGATGCCCTGTGACCCCCCGAGCTGCTTCCCCCCGATTTCTGAAGGAGAGCCTGGCTTCCGCTGGGGTTGGACACACGGATCCGCCTAGAGCACTTTGGAGTCTCCATGAGCCGCTAAAACGTGGAAGATGACTTCAGAGACTTTGGAAGGCTCCATGGGGTATGTTCGGATGTCCTGCTTTGCGCATGTGGCACATGGCACATGGGAATTCACGAAACTCACATCCCTGCTTGGCTTCCTTTCGGGCAATTTCTTGCTTTCAACAGGGCGGTCTGGCACGTTGTCAGGTTGCCGTGCTGATTCATGTTGACTGGGAGAGCCGTACTGCTGCCAACGGGCGGCCCAGGGCCGCCCCTTTTGCGTCTTAACCCGCTCGACGTGCCGTGCGACTCTGCGACTCTGCACTCGGCATTCCTCGGAAGCCCAAGAGGGTCTGGCAATTCTGAGCGATGGCGATTTGCAACGAGGGGTCTTCCACTTCTGCGATACCACCGCGACTTTAAGAATTAGCCAGGTCTTCCAATGCCAACCAATGGCAGTTCCCACTTCGAGTTACAACAATTCGGGGGATCTCCACGTGCAAAAGTGTATGTTGTACCCTGAGCTGAACAAAACACTATTCCTCAGCCAACGAACCAACCTTCTCGGACTATGGGGAAAAAAGGGAAACCCACCCAGGGTTTCAACACGGGGGCTTGTAGGCCCGTCGGTTTCTTGGTCTGTTCAGATATTTGCGGACCGATTCCCGCCATGCCAGGCAACAAGGTTGGCTCAGTTTGAGTTGGCCTGAAAGGACACTGGGAAGAATCCAACCCATGGAACATGCGCGTCCGCTGCAATACCCGCGACATGGACTTCTTCGACGTCCGTTTTGTGTTTTGATATCTTTGGGTCCCCTTCGCCATGGTCCTGAACCCATGAACCATAAATCCGGAGACTTGACACGGGTCTCCGTGTCCCAATCCTTGAGACACGCCAAACATGGGAAGCCCCAGAATCGGGTTTCGGCACCTTCGGGAACCTCTGAGGGGGAACCCTCGGCAAGAAGAGACAGACTCCAACTGGCCAAACTCTTCAGCTGGTGCACATACCCCCCACTCCAAATACCCACTTCTTGATTTTTTTATTTTTTTTTTGAAACCTGGGTTTCCATGGTAAATACCTCCTTATTTAGTAGAGGGTCGACATGATACCCTAAAAACAGAGGGTAATCGGAGTACGGGGTAGACTTTGGTTCAAGGAACCCAATGTAGACACTGTTCAGCGATGCTACGAAGCGCCAGTCGCAAGCGGGGGCACCATAGAAAGACAGTCTCCATGTGGCATCGGCTCGCTTTGGGGGGTTGGGGATAAATCTACCCTTCAGCTTCCATGTTTGTTTTTGGGAGGGTCATTGATCATGACAACAGGGCAGGGGCCAATCCCCTGTTTACACATACTACATATTCAAAACACCTTGGTTTAAACAACCTCATGGTTTCCCTTCAGAGGGGGTCTGGCTGTTAGGCAAGGATTGCCAAGCCTGTATAAGGACAACAATCAAACATACGCCATGAGGAACCTTGCTTGGACATCACAGCCGGAATAAGGTAGAACGTCTACAAGCAGCTGACATCAACGAGTGCGACATGTAGTTGATAGTTGATACTGTGGATGGACGAATTCCTGCACCACTTGGAAATCATGGGAAACCATTGTTTGTTGGCATTTACAGGGGAATCATCATTCCATGGTTTCTTAGGTGGTGCAGGATTTCGTCCATCCACAGTACTGACTTCTAAAAAAAGCTCTTCTGCGACTCGTTACATAAATTCCCGGGAGCCAGCAATCCTTCCGGAGTGGGAGACTGCCTTGCCCGGGCAAGAATCCGTCAGTGAAAAGCATGCGCGCTGAGCATTGCAACCTTCGCCGGCTCCCACAGAATGCATCCCAAAACCGCGGCCTGATCTGGCGTCTGCAAGTTAGTAAGAATGACCCCATATTGGCCAACCCCAGTTAGGCAATAGGGGGATGTTCCCTTCTAAAAATGATGATTCCCCACTAAACCCTGGGACGCCATTAATCAACTGGGCTTGATTGACATGGGGCCAAAACAAAGTTCCAATCTGGGTTCTACTAAGCAGGCTGACAAAACGGTTGATCTCAAAACCGCGGACCAATCCCTTGTTCAAGCTAGCAAGTAAGTTCCAATTGTGGGCTCTAGCAAGTAGGTTGAACACCACATCTCAACCAAAAGGCGCTCGCGATCCAAAGGTTGCACCTGTCTCGCGAGAATGCTGCACAGCTTGCGTCGGGGTGGCTCAGGCGCCTTCTGTTTACGTGACTGACCCAGAAAGCCGATTTGGGGGGCGTCGAACTGGGGACCCTCTTTCGGATGGGCAAAAAGGAACCAACACCTCAACCACCTATACCTCTTCCTACGAATTCGCTTGGGCAAGCCTGTCCGAGCCTAAAACGGAATGATACACCCGGGCCAATGGAAGTGGACCTATCAATTGTCATGATCCTTGGAAGGATGCCCTTGCCACCGCAAGGAGTTGCGCGAATGCCCCCCCCCCCAAAGCAATGCGAAGCGCCTGACGCTCATTGACTTGGATATGAAGGTGTTTGCAGCCCTCGCCTCACCACAACAGGAAGAACCGTGCAAAGCGGGGAAACAAACTTGTGACCTGCAGGATAACGACACTTTTCGGGGGGGGGGGGAACCCTCTCGCTACTCTGCCAGGTTGATGAATCTTGGGTTTCCATCTCAACCAGCCCGCCCAACCGCCCCCCGATATGTTTCTCCCCGGGGCTTCTTTTGGCCATCGCAAAATCGCCTGTCGGCCACCCTGCGGTGAAGAAGACGCGAATCCCCGCGGCTTCGCCGGGCCGACTTCAGCGCCCGCCAATCCTGGCGGAGAAAAAGACCGACGAGAGCGGATGGCTGGGCCAACGAAAATGCGCCGAACCGGAAATATGACAGTTACGCCTTGTTCAACACATAGGATTCACAGGATTCCCCGCATTTACTCTGATGTTTGGGGGCAGGGTTTGCCTTTTCCACTGAAATGAACAGCCTCCCTTGAAACAATCTTCTACACTAGGAGGGGGGCTGCTCATTTATCCCACAATCAGTGGAAAAGGCAAACCGAGCTCAAGGCACGCCCCCCCCCATAGAGGACCTTCCCGGGTGAGCACGGTTGAGCTCGTCAAAAAATTGACCATACATACATTACATTACATTACATTACATTACATTACATTACATTACATTACATTACATTACATTACATTACATTACATTACATTACATTACATTACATTACATTACATTACATTACATTACATTACATTACATTACATTACATTACATTACATACATTACATTACATACATTACATACATACATACATACATACATACATACATACATACATACATTACATTACATTACATTACATTACATACATTACATTACATTACATTACATTACATTACATTACATTACATTACATTACATTACATACATACATACATACATACATACATACATACATACATACATACATACATTACATACATACATACATACATACATACATACATACATACATACATACATACATACATACATACATATCATACATACATACATACATACATACATACATACATACATACATACATACATACATACATACATACATACATACAAACATTACATACATACATACATACATACATACATACATACATACATACATACATACATACATACATACATACATACATACATACATACATACATACATACATACATACATAC
>CAUJNA010001196.1:0-62500 GCA_963377175.1 Effrenium voratum
CTCGAAAACCACCAAAGCGGAGAGGAGCAGCACGCGAGCTGCGACCATAGGCTGGCAGTCAGCGGCACATCCGACCACAGATAACACATCTGCAGCACATCCCGAAATGTCACCGCCTCTGTCTGCAGCAACGTCAATAGCTGCTGCTCCGCGTGCAGCCTGGCCATCTTCCTGTCAGCCGCGCCAGCATCCACACACGGGCCTGGCACCGAGCTCCACCCCGCGCACACCAGGATGTAAAGCTCCGCGGACGCGGGCTCGCAGTCTCGGGCCACTCGCTCCATCAGGTCGTTGAAAATCTCCTTTTTGCGCTCCATGGGTCCCCAGAAGTGCAAGCCACTGCCGATGCCGAGCGGGGTAAACAAAGGCATACCGTCCTTCTCAAACCAGGCGTTCTCCATGGACCTGATGGTGGAGCTGGACTCTTTCACTCGCCAGGCGCATCGCGCCTGATGTAAAGGGGTAAACTTGCCCTCTTGGTCGACACGCACAGCTTCACGCGCAGGGACCACGCTCTTGCGCAAGAGCTGATCACGGCATTCCATCTCGTAGTACGAGTCGGCGATGCCAGCCCAGGTGCAGAGGAGCTTCTTCAAGATCGACATGTGCCTGTTGCCTTTGGAGGCATGAGTCAAACTCGCGCCAAGGCCGAGAATCACCACATGCTTTGTTGCGCTGGACGACATCTTGACCACGTTGGAGCCGTACTCAGCATATCCGTTGCCGGTGCTGTCGGACAGCGCGAGCACATACTTGGCTGCAAATGCTTCCTCCATGCTTTGAGCCACAAAAATTCTAGCCGCGAACGAACAAAAGGATTTTACATGCGCCATGTCACTCTCAGTAGGCCTGCCCCTGACTCGCATTCGCATGAAGCAAGGCCCTCTCACTCTTTTCCACGCTTCAAACTCTGCACGCTTCGTACTCCGCTAAATTACGAAGCCATCACTGCCAATTACTGGGGTCTGGCCCATGTCCAACGAAAGGCTCCAGCAACTCACGCTGTCCTGTCGACACGCGCCATGTCGGCCAGCTGGGCAGCGTTGCCGTGCGTCGGGCCTCGCACCTGGCTCAAAATAACCAGCCGCTCGGCCATCTGTAGTCCAGAGTGTGTCAGGCTTGCGCATTGCGTCCACTTCACATACACGCCTTCCAAAATGTGTCTGCATGCCTTGCACATGCCCAGTCGTCGAAACTCCGTCTCATCCTGGGGCCCTCTGTAGAGGCCATGCATCTTGCCACAGCTCAGGCAGCTGCTAAGCTGCGTGAGCCGCTCGGGCGACAAGCCCAGTCGCTCGCGCACCTTGCTGCAATACCGAGGCGATATCTCCACGAAGATATACTGTGTTGGGTCGTCCATTTTCGGCCTTTTGCTCGGCGCCCCATCCCGCGGAGTGGCGTCGCACGCCTTGCTACGACACAACAATGCTGCGGACAAGTCACACATACAATATGATCCGCCACTCTTTCGCTTGCCTGCAAAGCAGAAAAGCAACGCCACACTATTCGCGGGTCTGAATCATGTGAACGAGAACGCAATTGGCGCGGGATCGGTGGTTGGACTTGCTTCGTGGCTGGCCCGCAAAGAAAAACACTGCTAGACATCGGTGCTCGGCTTTGCTTTGTGGCTGACCTACTCAACAGAAACTCGGCTAGCAGCACTCCCCGTCCAACCGAATCCGCTCGTCCAAGATTCAGACCCGCGAATAGCGTGACGTTGCTAGTGTTTGGCAAAGCACCTTTTCCCCGAGTGGACCTCTGGCAACACACCCCGTCTAACCGAATCCGCTCGTCCAAGACTCAGACCCGCGAATAGCGTGACGTTGCTATTGCCTGGCAAAGCACCTTTTTGTAGCTCCGCTGCGCGGGAGCCTCGCGCACTCGGGCGGCTTTAGCCCGGATGACTTCCAAAGAACATGCCCTAGCAAAGCTCAAAGTCTCCGGCACTGAAGATGTAGATCCTTTCAAAGACGCCCCTGTACTGCTCCAGAATCAGGCTGATCAGAGCCACGGTTTTGCCGGACTTGCTGGGGCCGAGGAAGATGCCCGTACACGGGACCAGGGGCACCACGGGGTCCGAGGATTGTTTGCTGCTGTATTCTGGCACAGGAAACAGCTTGATCTTTCCCATCCCTTTGTTTCACTTGCCAAATTCGAAGCCGGGAAGCCGGGCGGCGAGTCCGTCAGCGCCCTGCTGTATAGCAGTGCGCTGACATAGTTTGTCCGGGCAATCCGGACGGCGAGTCCGTGAGCGCATCGTTGTGTAGCGACGCGCTCACAGAGTTTTCCGGGCAATCCGGGCGGCGAGTCTGGGAGCGTAGTGCTGTACAGCACTGCGCTTACGGAGTTTTCAGGGAGACACCGGGCAATCCTGCGCCCACGCCAGGATTGAGTGGGGCAATCCTGCCCACGCAATCCTGTGCCCGCGCCAGGATTGACGGCTGGGCGTGTGAATGGTGAAAAAAACACTCCGCCAGTGGCCCCCGCGAGGACCGCCCCGCTGACGGACCTTCGGCGCTGGCCCGGTGATGGGTTTTTTTCGGGCAAAAAAGCGAAGTCGGAATTCCGACCTTGGGTGGTGCAGGCTTGGCAGGCTGGAGGCTTCTATGCCGGGCAGGTGGCGCGGCCGGGAGGCTTCATGCCAGGCAGGTGGCGCCGGGGGCTTCTATGCCAGGCAAGTGCGGCAGGGGAGGCGGGCAGGTAGCGCGGCAGGAATGTGATGCCAGGCTCGGCAGGCTGGAGGCTTCTATGCCGGGCAGGTGGCGCGGCCGGGAGGCTTCTATGCCAGGCAGGCGGCGCGGCCGGGGGCTTCTATGCCAGGCAAGTGGCGCGGCAGGGGAGGCTTCTATGCCGGGCAGGTAGCGCGGCAGGAATGTGGCGCGCTAGGTATCGAAGCCCCCACGTCGGCGGGCTGGCGCGGCTCCGATGCCGGGCAGGTGGCGCGGCAGGCTGGAGGCTTCTATGCCAGGCAGGTGGCGCGGCGAGGTCGGAGCTCGGAGATTTTTTTGGGCCCTTATAGGAACCGAGAGGAACCTATAGGAATCTTATAGGAAACCCATAGGAAACCCATAGGAAACTCATAAGAAGCCCTCTTCTTCTTTTCCTATGGACTTCCTATGGGTTTCCTATGGGTTAGGTTCCTATAGGTTCCTATAAGGGCCTAAAAAACTCCAAGCTCCCCGGCCAGGTGAGGCTTCTATGCCAGGCAGGTGGCGCGGCAGGGTGGAGGCTTCTATGCCGGGCAGGTGGCGCGGCAGGGTGGCGCAAGTGCCAAACCGCCGCCGTAGGACCGTATGACCGTATGATCTGAATGATCCGTATGACTCGGCGGGCTGGCGTGTCAGGTGGCGCGGCTGGAAACAGGCGCCAACCATTTTTTGGTTGCTGCCCGCGTGGAGTTCGGAACTGGAAACAGGCACCACCCATTTTTTGGGCGCTGCCTGCGTGGAGTTCCGCGTGGAGTTCCGCGTGGAGTTCCGCCGCAGACTGCGCGAACTGCGCGAACTGCGCAGCGACTGCAGCGATAGCTGCAGACTGCACCGCGCGAAAGCGCGAACACAGAACATAGCACCTCTCTCTTTAGAGGGGGTTTCCAGAGCTGCCTTTGTTTCTGCAAGGCGAGCCCCCTCAAAGGCTGGCTTGGCTTGGCTTCTGGTGGCTTCTGGCTGGTTGGCTTGGCTTCTGGCTGGCTTTCTGGCTGGTTTGGCTTGGCTTCTGGCTGGCTTTCTGGCTGGTTTGGCTTGGCTTCTGGCTGGCTTTTGGCTGGTTTGGCGCTTCTGGCTGGCTTTCTGGCTGGCTTTCTGGCTGGTTTGGCTTGGCTTGGCTCCTGGCTGGCTGGCTTGGCTTTCTTTTTTTTCCATGTTTTTTTTAGCACGCCTTGCAGAAACGCAGCTGCTGGGCATTTTGCAAGCATATCTAGGGGTCATTATTTTGCAGCCACACGCCTGCGCGCAGCGTTTTAGACTTCGAATCCTTCGCAGGACGAGGTCATTTCCTGGACGGACGAGTGCCAGGAGCCTCTCAGGTAGAATGGAATCCATTTGGGAAACCCCCTCTAAAGAGAAAGATTCTTCGGCCCCCGCTGGGCCTGCCAGGCTTCCACCTTGTCCAGCCGGCCTGGAAGCCTTGCACACCTCCCAGAGCACGCTGGTAAGGTGAGAGTAGTCGAGGGTGACACCTCGCGGTGCCCGTCAGGTTCTTCCACTTCGTTCCTGCGAAGTCGTTTGATGCGAAGCCCAGCCTCAAGTCCTCGTTCATGTCCGGGCGTTTGTACTGCTTGGCACGGAGTCGAAGAGCTGCTGGAGCTCTGCCACGTTGGCCTTGGCCATCTCCGTCTTCACCCGGCTGTCCGACAAATTCGTGAAGCTCATGTTGCAGACCACGTTGCCCGTGTTGCCCGCGATCACAAGGCAGCCGGGGTTCCTCTGGTTCGTGGTCAGGGACAGCTGCGTCGAGAGGCTCTTCGTCTGCACCAGCGCCTCGTCGTTGATCATGATGAGCTCGCACTGGTGCGTCCCACCGTCCCGCTCCAGGAAGACCCTGGCGCTCTGGTTGCCCACAAGCCGCAGCTCCGGGCCGCTGTCGGAGGCCGCGCTGTTGTTGGAAATCTGCAGCTTGCTCCAGCCCGCCCAGTTCTTCGTCAGGAAGAGATCGTCCGAGAAGTCGGAGGTGTTGGTCACGGTGAGCGTGTTGGAGGCGAAGAGCTGCGGCGCGGAGACCGTGCCCGAGCTCGTCACGTCGCCGCAGACCACGCTGCCCGTCGACACTCCGCCGCTTGTGGCCGTGAAGGTGCAGTCCAGGCTCTCGCAGTCCAGCGGGCCCGCGGAGGCCGCCCCGCTGACTGTCAGCGTGGCGCCCGTGAGCGCACCGGTGGCTGCGAAGCTCGTTGCTGCGCCCGAGGCCGTCAATGTCCCCGTGGACACGTCGCCCACCGTGGTGAAGTTCCCGGCGTTGGCCGTGTTGTTGATGGTGAGCGTGCTGCCCGTGATTCCGGTGGCTGAGCTCAGCAGGCCCACGCTGGCCGCCCCCGTGATGCTCAGCGAGCTGCCTGACACGGCCCCTGTGGACGACAGCGAGGCTCCGGCGACGGTGCCTGTGGCTGTGAGCGCTGCGCAGGAGACTGCGCCCGAGGCGTCCACGCCCGTCGTGAACACGTCCGTGCAGTTCACGTTGTTGCACAGCAGCTGGTCGCAGCCCACGTTGCCCTGCGCGGTGAGCCCGTCCAGCGTGGCCGAGCCCGTGAGGGCCAGCGAGTCCGCCAGCAGGTCCGTCACGGAAAGGCTGAGGCCCTGATCTGCATGCTGTACAGGTCCAGCGTGCCCGCTGACTGCTGCACCAGCCCGGGGATCAAGCCTCCAAAGGCTCCGAAGTGCAACTTTGCGACTCCTCCTGGTGGCACCGAGAAGTCCAGGCGCGCCGTGCTCCAGACGTCCCGGCTAGCAAGCTGCGCTGCGACGAAGGCCTCGGTGGCGAGACCCAGCAGGGCATTTGCTATCTTGGTGTCTACCTCCAGCGGCGTGTCCAACCCGTCCACCGTGGAGAGCAGGGAGGCCAGCGCGCTTGCGTCCGCCTTGCCGAGGAGGGCAGCGTCCAGGGCTGCCGTGGTGACTGCGCCCAAGAGGGCCGCCGCTATCTTAGAGTCCACCTCAGAGGAAGTGTCGACGGCCGAGAGCAGGGCGTAAGCAGTCAGGGCGCTGGTGTCCGCCTTGGAGGCCTGCACTCAAGTAACGGACCTGGCGGTAAACACTGCAGCGTCCGGCAACAACGCAGCGGCCATCCAGTCCCTGGACGACAGAGTCACCGCAGAGCTGGCCTCAAAGCTGGACAGCAGCGCGCTGGCGCCGGCAGCCAGGCCTCAGCCTCTCGGGCTCAAACCTGCAAATGTCATCCTGCAGGAACTCGCGGACGCTGCGCCCGATGCGAGCTTCTGACCTCGCTGGGTGGATCACGTCGTGTGCCAGCTCGGCCATCAATGGGTGGCGCGGGGCACACACTATCAGCCCCTCTGGCTGGAAGCGGGCGACATTCATCCGCGGCCAGGGTAGTGCGACCACCAAAAAGGGCGGATTGCGCACGCCGCCTGCGGCAGCACTCCAGTCCTCGAATTTTGGAGGCGTCTCGGCTCGCGAGCTCGCAGGAGAGTGTTGGCCACCTTGGTGTCGACCTCCAGCGGCGTGATCCTCGCCGCTATGTCTAGGGAGTGCTGGTCCACCACCGTCTTGAGACCGTAGTTGTCGGCCACCATGACCAGCGTGACATTGTTGGCCAAGGCGATGTTGGCCAAGGCGATGGAGCCGTTCATGGCCGCCGTGGTGCTGTAGTTGGACAGCTTCAGGTCCACGCGTCCGGGGTGCTCTTCGTGGCGCTGCTGTCCAGCTTTGAGGCCAGCTCGGTGGTGACTCGGTCGTCCAGGGACTGGATGGCAGCCGCGTTGTTGCCGGAGGCTGCCGTGTTCACCGCCAGGTCAGTTACTTGGGCGTAGGGCGTCAGAGCGAGGGCCAGCTGTCCTGCTGTGACGTGCGTGCCGTCAGTTGCCTCTCCGTTGTCCAGGACCTCCGGGATGTTGCCCGTGACAGGTCCTTCCAACATGTTTTCTTAGGAGTAGGTGTTACACGAGTTCGTAACGCATGGGTGTCGTACTTTCGCAACACGCCCTCCCTTGAGTCGCTATGGGTCATTCGGGGCCTTCGTAGCGCGGGGTTGTATTATATATCATCTCGCAACAGCCCCTACCAGTACGCGAAGTGTGGAATGACGCAGTGTCCGATGGCGTCGGACGCTGGGCATGAAGCGAGGTCCTTCACTTATGAGACCTCTGATGAATTGACCGATGGCGTCGGTCAAAACGCTTCGAACACCTCGGCCTCATGATGAGACCGGCGAAGCTATGCGTTAGTAGGACAAAGACCGAAAGCTTGTGTCAGGGGCCATGGGACACCTCCCTTGTCTCAGTGGTTAGAGCGCTGTCTCTGCAGCACCCCTGGTCCGGGGCTCGACTCCCACCTGCGACCGGGCATTCATGAATCAACCTTGCCCATTCATGAGCCATTGATGAATCATTCCATTATTGACTCAAACTTGCCAAGAACCGAGTCCTCTCGGGAACCGCTTTTGCGCACTTTTCGGCCCGGTGACGAAGCGGTGACGAAGCGGTGACAAGCAGTGACATGCTCGGCGGGCTGGAGTTCGCCGGTTTTCCGGGCCGAAAGCGGAAAACTGAGCAAAGTGGTCGTCTGGAGCCCGCTTTCGACCGAAAACGAGCGAATTTGGAGGCTCAGGCATCCCACTCGCCGTCCGACACGGAAAAACGGACTCTTCGGACTCGACCGTTTTGAGCGCTTTTTGTACCAAAAACGGAGCCGGATGGAGCGGTGACATCACTGGTGACAAGCTCGGCGGGCTGACGGACCACCTCGGCGGGCTGTCGGGCTCCGAGCCTGGTCCTCGGCGGGCTGTCGGGCCGCAAAAAACCCTGCGGAGAACGAGGTCCGGAACTGGGGCCGCTTTTGCGCACTTTTGCACCCAAAAAGCGAGCGGTGACAAAGCGGTGACAAGCGGTGACGAGTTCAGCGGGCTGGAATTCGCAGGCTTTTCGGGGCAGAAAACGGAAGTCGGAGCACGGCGAACGTCTGGAGCCGGTTTTCGGCGGAAAACGAGCGAACTTGGACGCACTTTTCGGAGTTAGCGCTTTTTGCACCAAAAACGGAGTGGGAACTGGGGCCGCTTTTGCGCACTTTTGCACCCAAAAAGCGAGCGGTGACAAAGCGGTGACAAGCGGTGACGAGTTCAGCGGGCTGGAATTCGCAGGCTTTTCGGGGCAGAAAACGGAAGTCGGAGCACGGCGAACGTCTGGAGCCGGTTTTCGGCGGAAAACGAGCGAACTTGGACGCACTTTTCGGAGTTAGCGCTTTTTGCACCAAAAACGGAGTGGTGACGAAGACCGGTGACATCGAAAAAACGTTCAGCTGGTTGAAGAATTTGGCTGTTTTGCAGGGGTTGGGGACCCAAATCCGAAAATTAATAGGGTAGTGTAAGCAGACATTCCTTACTACTCAGCGGCTGCCGAAGCGCTTCGCGGGCTGCGGCGCTGGGGGCGCTGCGCCCACCCGGACGGCACGCCGGTCTACCGCGTAGAAGAGACGAAGCCGTGCTGGGCAGCAGCAGGGCGCCGCGCATGGAAGCGGAGCGCCCCAAACAGCGGAAGTGGAACGAGACGGACGACCCTTGCTGCTCACGGGCCTGCCGGGCACCGGAAAGACGCACCTGGCCCGGACCATTGTTGCGAGGCTGCGAGAGCAGGGCGAGGCGGTGCGCCGCGCAGAACCTGGGGCTGGGGGCGCAGACGGCCGACCGCTGGGTGCCAGGTACGTGCGCGGGGGCAGCGCGCAAAAGCTGGACTGGCTCGTTGTGGAAGAGATCACGCAGCTGGACATGGCGCTCTGGGCGGACCTGGCCTGCGTGGGCTGAACGCCGACGTGAAGTTCCTGCTCCGACAGCTGCCGGCCGTGCTGGACTCTGGGCCGGGCGGCCCATCAGCGCGCCGTTGGAGCACAGCCAGCTGATCCGCGACCTGGCCTGCGGGCACCGGCACGAGCTCACGGAGAACATGCGCTCCGACCCCGGCATCTTCAACTTCGGCGAGGCGGCGTGCCCCACGCTGGAGCAGGCCAAGGCGAGGCTGAAGGAGCTCTACCCCTCCCAGCCCGGGCGGCCGGACACCCACCGGGCTGCTGAAGACCCGCCCGTTCATGGAGCGCCTGCCCTGGGTGGACGTGACCTGCAAGTACGGAACTCCGTACAGGAAGCAGACGCGGCTGTGGACCAACATGCGCTGGAGGCCGAGGCGCAGCCGCTGCCGGACGTGCTGCTGCCCGCGTCGTGGATGGGGCGGTAGGTGCCGTTGCTCAGCAGCCTCCGGGCGTAGACGAAGTTCCACACCATGCCCCCCTCGTAGGCGAAGGCCTGAGAGAAGTCCGCGCCCGCGCCGTCCGCTCGCTGCTGCTGCTGCGCACGCTGTAGACCACCTCTGTGCTGCACAAGTTTTATCACGTGTTTTCCTCTTGAGGAGCCACTTGTCCAAGTTCGCCCGGGGAACTTGGACAAGGAACTTGGACAACCGCAGGCTGCCGTGTTATAGACTTGCAAAGAAGGCTAGTCGAGGGTCCTGGGCCTCGGAGGCGCCAGGAAGTCGTCCAGCTGCCTCACAGCTGCCGGCCTGCGCCGTCTCGTCAGCCGGCCCGCCGCGTTGCGCCCTGCGGCGCCGGCAGCGCCAGCTTCAGCAGGGTCTCGCGCCCCTCCGTGCTTCGGACGGTCATGGAGTCCACGGCCCCCAGCTGCTGCACGTCGCCGTACTGAGGGTTGAAGCTCCTCGCCGCGTTCGTCGGCGCTCGGAAGGCGCCCGCGTCCTCCACCGCCTTCATGCGCCGGTCGGTGAGGCCCTTGTTGTGCTGGAACTTGTCGTCCACGTCCTCGGGCGCGCCGTACACCGTCTCGTGCGGCCGGGCGTTGCTAAAAGTCGACGTTGTTGTTATATTATGTATTAATGTATTATTTAATATTGATGTATTTAATTTTTCTGATAATAAATTATTAATTGTTATTTTATTATAATAATCTGATTCATTAAATGAACCTCCATTATTCTGTAAATCTAAAATTGCAGTAATATGTGAATTTACTGTACTATTTAATCCGGTTATTAAATGTGTATTATGACTCATATTATTAAAATTAGTTGTCGTAGTAGAATTTAAACTATTTATTAAATATGTATTATGACTAATATTATTAAAATTAGTTGTCATAGTAGAATTTGAAATATTTATTAAATGTGTATTATGACTAATATTATTAAAATTAGTTGTCATAGTAGAATTTGAAATATTTATTAAATGTGTATTATGACTAATATTATTAAAATTAGTTGTCATAGTAGAATTTAAATTAATTATTAAATGTGTATTGTGACTAATATTATTAAAATTAGTTGTCATAGTAGAATTAAAATTATTTATTAAATGTGTATTATAACTAATATTATTTGATAATACATTAACTTCTGTCTTATTGTATGATTGAGTTATATCATAAAAATTAGCATTTATCTGCTCCTTTGTGTAAGTATCTACTTGGTCTGCTTTGTTGTTGAGTAAATCAATTATATCTGTTTGATTAGCGTATATGTTTCTAATGTTTGTCACCCCGCTTGTAGAATTGATTTCGCTAATTGTGTGCGCTACAACATTTTCAAAGTTTGTTAAATTTATTGAAGGCATTATATATTAATAGTAGAAATGATAATATTTATTTATTTTTAATATTATCATTTTTTCCCGAAAGCATGGCGAAGGGTTCTTCCGCTGGGTTCACTTGAGTTGTTCTCATGAGAGTCATTACAAGGTGTCATTGCAAGGAATCAGCATCATGAAAGTCATTGCAAGGAGTCATTGCAAGGAATCATCATCATGAAAGTCATTGCAAGGAGTCATTGCAAGGAGTCATGGCAAGGAGTCATGGCAAGGAGTCATTGCAAGGAGTCATTGCAAGGAGTCATTGCAAGGAGTCATTGCAAGGAGTCATTGCAAGGAGTCATTGCAAGGAGTCATGGCAAGGTGTCATGGCAAGGAGTCATGGCAAGGAGTCATTGCAAGGAGTCATTGCAAGGAGTCATTGCAAGGAGTCATTGCAAGGAGTCATTGCAAGGAGTCATTGCAAGGAGTCATTGCAAGGAGTCATTGCAAGGAGTCATTGCAAGGAGTCATTGCAAGGAGTCATTGCAAGGTGTCATTGCAAGGAGTCATGTCAAGGAGTCATTGCAAGGAGTCATTGCAAGGAGTCATTGCAAGGAGTCATTGCAAGGAGTCATTGCAAAGAGTCATTGCAAGGAGTCATTGCAAGGAGTCATTGCAAGGAGTCATGGCAAGGATTGCAACTTGCACTTGACTCCTTGCAATTGCAACTTGCACTTGACTCCATGCACTTGCAACTTGCACTTGACTCCATGCACTTGCAACTTGCACTTGACTCCATGCACTTGGCTCCTTGCACTTGGCTCCTTGCACTTGCAACTTGCACTTAACTCCGTGCACTTGCGACTTGCACTTGACTGATGCACTTGGCTCCTTGCAACTTGCAATGGCTCTCATGACTCCTTGCAATGACTCCTTGCAATGACTCCTTGCAATGACTTCTTGCAATGACTCCTTGCAATGACTCCTTGCAATGACTCCTTGCAATGACTCCTTGCAATGACTCCTTGCAATGACTCCTTGCAATGACTCCTTGCAATGACTCCTTGAAACAAGCAAGGAGTCAAGTGCAAGTTGCAAGTGCAAGGAGTCAAGTGCAATTGACTTGCGAGGAGGTAAAATCTCTTCTTAGGGCGGCGGGGTAGTGCCGACGACACTACACGAAAATCGACCCTCTGCGGGGATCGGCGTGGTCGAGGTGCAAAAACCCATGGTTTTTTTTGCGATTTCTGCGGTGCTCGCGCGACCCTCTGCGGGGATCGGCGTGGTCGAGGTGCAAAAACCCATGGTTTTTTGCGATTTCTAAAGTTCCCGCGCGACCCTCTGCGGGGATCGGCGTGGTCGAGGTGCAAAAACCCATGGTTTTTCTTAGAGGGTCGCGGGGATCAGCGTGGTCGAGGTGCAAAGACTCAAGGTTTTTTGCGATTTCTGCGGCGCCCGCGCAACCCTCTGCGGGGATCGGCGTGGTCGAGGTGCAAAAACTCGAGGTTTTTTGCGACTTTTGTTGTTCGAACTGGTCCTCGGTTGTCTCGTGGTTCGCGCGCCTGCTCCCGGAACCGGCGGGTCGCGGGTTTGATTCCTCCCTGGTCCGCGGGCGGGCGTCGCGAGATGCAACTTGCATTTTAAAGCAACTTGCGCAGAGCAACTTGCGCAGAGCAAGTTGCGCAGAGCAACTTGCGCAGACCAACTTGCACCGACCAGTTTGCGCAGAGCGCCTTGCCGAGAGCAACTTGCGCAGAGCAACTTGCGCAGAGCAACTTACGCAGAGCAACTTGCACAGAGCAACTTGCACAGAGCACCTTGCCTGGTGCTGTCTCGCGCTTGCTCCACGAATGCTTCGTGTAGGGAAAAAGAACGCATCCTGCAGCGTTGGGCCGACCTCGCTTGCGATGTTCTGCTTTCGGGCCAACCGTGGTCTAGTACTTATTTTGAATCAAGTATCTGCACTCCGGCGTCTCTAATGGATAATATTTGTTCTGATACTAATGTTGTATATATTGTATCTGGCATATTTGCTGTTACCATATTTCCAATAGGTTTCACACGAATTAAAAGCTGTTGCCCAGCTTTCGTGTTAATTCCAGTATATGTCGGGAACCTTTTCGAAACCCATAGCAAAGATAAACTTATCAACACGATAAGCAGAATATTCAATCGATAAATGGTGTTGATGGAACAATGGTAAATTTAATGCGTTTCGTAAATAATAGAATGCTTGTGTTAATGAACGGCAAGGATACTCAGGATATAGTTTTGACCCTAATTGAAGTTGAAATTCTAAATCAAGGTCGGAATTGTAGTATCCACTGTCTTGATAATTCAAATTATACATAGGATGATAGAAATTGTTGTATTCTTTCACAACGTGAGTGTCGCCTACTCCGCTTTTGTTGAAACTGATGAATGCGGCAGCGAGTTTAGACACTGAACGAACAACAGTCGTGTTAATTGACGACGAACCATCGGGAAATTGATTAGATTGACAAATATAAGTAGTATAAGTAATAGGCAATTCTTTTCCATCGAGAAGGTGAGCAACATATTTATTGTGGAGGTCATTGTCCAAACCCACCAAATCAGTTTGAAGGAATGCGTTACCAATTGAGAACTGCTCATTTGTATGAAGGCTTGTATCTGTGTTGCCACTTTCTGGAAACCTCGTACCACCAACTGTAACAACACAATCACTAAAATTTGAAACCAGTTCAAGTTCTAAAACAAGAGCACACGCTTTTAACGGGATGTACTTAAACTGATTGAATAAACCAAGCATCGGTTTAAATCCGACAACCATTTTTCTTCTAAAGCCTGGAATTGTGTAAGCGTCATATGCAGGACCAATATGACCCGACGCAGGAACTGCACGACGTGTGTTTAAATCATCATCGTACCTATCACCAAAACTCTGGGCGTCTTCATTGTCTCTTGCTCCTTTTGACATCAAGCGACTCATCATGTGATGGTTTCGGTTGTAGTAATCAATGTCTTCAACAAGTTGATTACCAGCAAGTAGTCTTGCTCTTCTAAAAAAGGAATAAGCAGGAGACAGAGGACGTAAGCGTTTATTGTCTGACGGGTCAGTGTTTTCAACGGTGAAATAAACCATTACACTCTGCGGGTCAAGCCAAGTATTATCTTCAGCATTTAAAGCTATTTTCAACACACGTTGACCAGATGAAGGGGTGTAGATATTACTTCCAGAAGGGAAAACGAGACTGAACGACGGTCGTTGATATAACTTGCACCTTTATTTAACTTGAATGAGAGGTTGTCAATTAGAATATCTTCAGCACTAAAAGTTTCCATTGCTATATATAATTTGATTTAGAAATAATTTAAACTAAATTAAATAATTTCGTTAAAGCCTTTTGATTAGATTTAGTATTTTTAAATATTTTCATTTTCTTTTTCTTAATCTTATCTTCAACTGGATTATTCCCTTTTTCTTTCTCCATTACTAATTCTCTAATTTCTTCATATGAACTTTTCTTATACTTTTTATTTTCATTCTTTATCATATCAGCCGTTGTTTCATTGTCATATTTCTTATGCTGTATCATAATAATGATGTGAAAATAATTGTAGTTTTTTCTTTTTACTATTTCATCAATGTCTGATTGACTGTGATTACAAGTGCTTCTGTTGTCATTGATGAGGAAATAACCAAATTCAAATTTGTTTACAAACATATTATAAATTGAAATAATCCAGTTATAATCAATATAGTCAGGTCTGACTCTGATACTCCTAATAATGAAACATCCGCATTGACATTTTACATATGTTCGTTTATTATCTCTATATAAATCCATTAATCTTTGTTCAATTGTTAATGGTTTACATGTTGTTTCACTTTCTGTCAAGTTTTCATTTAACTGGTTATACATATATAATATTATACAGTTATATCTTTAAGTACGTATTTAACTATATTATCTCCGTTACCGGTTCAACACTTCTTGAAACATCTTTGCCTTGGTCTCCGTATCCAGTTGTGTAATCGTGGTTAGTGTAATGAACCAGTATAAACAGTTATAGCACCACGGTCAGCAATACTGACAGGGTCTAAGATACTTCTAAAATTAATGTAATCATCGGTAATTTTAGACCTTCGTGATATAAACGGCGCTCCATAAGTGGTTAAAGTTAATTCTCTTTCAGGGTAATCTTTTGTTATCTGTGCCCCTACACTTGAACCGAGACTATGTGTTATAAGATGTTTAACTTCATTGTTTTCATCCAATGCTGTTGATGTGTCTTTATATCGTTGTGAATATTTTGTCATTTTAAAGGGAAGTCCTACATCTGCCAGAATGTCATTAATAGCACCTCCAAAAGTTCCTTTTCCAAATGTTCCGCTTATATACATTTTATCACCATCAATATAAAAACCCTGACCATTGCCATATGCTCTACTCAATCCTTGTGCATCAGTTAAATTTGAATTAGGATAATAACTATTTAATATTTTGTCAGTTTGTTTCATAACATTAGTTATTTTAGTTGTTTTCTTATAAGGTTGATAATGTTTAATTTTCCCATGCTTCATTTCATAAATTAACTTTTTATTATTAATCATATATTTAAAGTTATAAATTAATTTCTCAATTAATTAATAATGCTTACATATAAAAAAGTTTATATTGACAGCGCTCATAGAATTAGTGGTACATCATCGAATTTCAAAGTTGAATTGCCGGAAACATTACAAACAGACAACGGAGTTCATTGCTACATTCACGAAGTAACATTACCTAACTCGTGGTATTCAATTCAGTCAGGATTAAATAATATATTATACTTTTATTCTTCTCCACTAGTTCCAGATGAAGATAACACAAATGTCCATTATTTAGCGTTACAATTGGACGAAGGAGTATATACTGGCACAGAACTAGCGACAGAATTAAAGTCAAAAATGAATGGTGTTGTAGATACTACTAATTTCTCAAATACTTATGAAATTTCTTACAGTGTAAAAACTAATAAAATAACAATGTATTCAAACTATGCCGATAGAAAGTTCGCTGTGTTAACTGATGAACAAATGAAACTAACATATGCAGATTATATATGGAATGGAAGTTTTGATGCTAATAACTTGCAATCTGTTAATGAAGTTTTAGGAAATTATCAAGTTGCAGTTTATCAATATAATAATCCTTATGTTTCTGGTTTCGTTAATCTTCAACCCATTAGAAATATTTATATTCATTCTTCTCAATTGTCTAATTATAATCAAGTAAATTTAAGAACCGGCGATGGCACAGTTGTTAAGAAAGTACCAGTCACAGCACCACACGCGGGAATTGTCTTTGATTCAGAATTAAACCCTCTGGATTACTTGGATGTGTCAAATAGAAGCTTTAAACAATTAGATTTTTGGATTAGTAATTCATTAGGAAATGAAATTAATGTAAATGGGGTAAATGTGTCCCTGTCATTATTGTTTGTGAAAAGCGATATTATTTACATATATTCTTCAATTTTTCCATATAGAAAATATACAGAATATATTATATGTCAAGTATTGAGGTAGTAGATGTTAATAATGAAACTAAAACAGAAGAAGCACCTGTTAATAATGAAGTCGTTGAACAAAATGAAACAGTTAATGAAGAACCAACGCCAGAAGAAGTTATTCCTGAACCAAAGCGAAAGCAAAAGCATTACCAAGAACTAAAAAAGAAGTTGAATTAGTAGAATGTGAACAATGCTCTAAAAAGATGACATTGAAAAGTTTGAGACACTCACATCCTAAAAATTGTAAAGGGGCAAAAACCGAGATGCTCCCAGTCAATCCACAAAAGAATATTAGAAAGATACAACCAGAAGTAAAAGAAGAAATTAAGAATGAGATTAAACAAGAAGCGATTAAAGAAACTATTAAGAAACCCACGGCAACAGAACTATTAAGCCAACATTATGAAGAACTTAAAGAAAAGAAAAAACAAGATAAACAAGAAAAAATAAACAAATTATCTTCATCAATGTTTTAAATAATAATCTAATTATATTATATATTAATCATGCTTATGAGAAGTCATAGAAATGTAGAATTTAAAAGGGCGCCACAAGTAGAACGTCATTATAATGTTTCAGATTTATGGGGAGTTTCTTCAAGAATGAATTATTTTAAGCAGTTGAAGGAAACGCTGGAAGCGAGACAATCACAAGGAGCATTAATAAAGTATAGAAATGATTTAGCTGAAAGCAACAGAACCGAAAGTTACAGAAAGGAATTAGACAGAATAAGAAACATATTAGACAACACACGGTCACCAGACGGAATACAAACAAAGGAACAACTAACTGTAAGAAAGAAGCATTTAGAAGAAATGATTAAGAATATCTCTGATTAATTTATTTTTCTAAATAATTAATATACTATGATTAAATCAATTAGTAGATTGAATACAGTAGGACCGGTAAAAGTAGGTTCATTGAAATCACAATTACATTTGAGACCTTCTTATGATGAATTGTTGAAAGAAACGTTGGTAGGTGATGAGAATCGTCCATCAATTGAAAATGTGATAGACAGAAAAGCGACAAGATACAGATTAAACCAATACGGTAGTCAGTTTGATAATAAGGACGCCTTAGACATTCAAAAGAAACAAGAACTAGACCGGAGAGGAGAAGTTATGAAAGGAGCAATGTCGGACGCTGACAGTGTAAGAGCTAAACTTAATGACGAATTGAAACTTGCTGACACACTGAAACAACACCAGTCTTTCATTCAAGAAGGACTAACGGAAGCACAGAAACAGAAAGAAGAACTTGCTGAAAAAATGAGACTTTGGAGAGAACAACACGAAGAAATGGCAAGTGCTGTATCAAAGAGTTCATATCCTGCCGGTGTAGAAGTTCATTCAATGGTGTCCGCTGATGAAATGCCAGAATTAGAACCATTAGAGGAAGGCGAAGAAGAAGATGAACGAGAAGACGACCCAGTTGTTGAAGTAGAATCAAAAGCAGAAGACGCTTATGGTTACAACGAGTTTAAGAAAAGAGCGTCTGAAATAACACCCGCTTATCTTGCAAGCAGACCAGAAGAGATGAAAGAAGTCATGGACAAACTGAAAGGATTTAGAAAGATTAAAGACAGTGTTTATAAAGAACTCACTGAGTTATATAATGCTTTAATTAATAGCGATGGTGATTCTATAAAGAAGGAACACAGACTGAAACTAGTAAGGTTTTACAATGACAAGTGTATTACTCAGTTTTCCACCCACGACCTAAGGAAAAAGAAGATAGTCCAACCGTGATGGATGGTTCATTTAAAGAAATACCTGCGGAAGTTTAATAAAATATATAATATTTAATATGACTGATAAATATTATGGATTACGCCGACGCCCTACTTTTGAAGAAATGCTAAAGGAAGCGATGACGCACAGATTAAAAATTGAAATCATCCCCGAAAGACAGGTAATTGACTTGTCAATCAACAATATAGATTTTGACGATTTTGACCTTTCAAAATACGATAGGAGACTACGGTTGAATGCTAGGGTTCAAACTGATAAACAAGTTCTTCAACACGAATTGTTCCCTGATATGTTTGATGAAATAGCACCAACATCACAGTTATATGAAAACAACGAGGCTGACGCACAAACAACACGATATATAGCAAAAGATTTTGCTGATGAAATTTATAGCAATGCAATTTCAGGACCAAAAGATGAACCAAAGGATGAACCAAAAGATGAAAAGAAGGAAGATTTAGAAAGTCTTCATTTAACATCATCATCGTCATCAGCATCAACCGAAAAAGATAAGAACGAGGAAAGCCGAGAAATAAAACCGTTAAGAAACATATTTTTAGGTGGAGAAGACAAGAGCGTGTTTGAACTATTCCAACGAGGTAAGAAGTCATCCACTCCATCAGAACAATCACGAGAACAGGAAGAAGAACAACCGAGGGCATCATTCTGGTCAAGACGTCAGGTAGAAGCAAGAAGCAGAAGTCACTCACCAGAAGAAAGAGCAAGAGGTAATCAAATGAACAGAAGACAATTAGAAACAAGAAGCAGGAGCAACTCACCCCAAGAAATAGCAAGAGGTAGTGAATGGACGAGGGAACAAATGGAAACAAGAAGCAGGAGCAGAAGCCCAGAAAGCACAAATACAAAAAGTAGCCGAGGTAAGAAGAAAAAATAAAAACTACTTAAAGACAAAACGCCCTAATATAGTAAAATGACAGGAATTTTCATTAACGGTAATAGAAAACAGAGAATAACGAATGACGAATTTGATATGATGGTTGAAATGATGAAAGCAGAAAACGACTTAGTCTTACAGATGATAAGCGAACAGAACCAGACTTCGAACGAGGACAGTGAGCAACCCGTGAGGTGGAGGGACGACCAGAAGAACTACCACCAGAATTACTACAACAAAAACCTAAAACAGTCTTACACTTGCGAGGACTGTGGAAGGACGATATCAAGCAAATCAAATTTATCTAAACACAAGAAATCTAAAATTTGTTCGCAAGCTTCGCGACAATGCACATTATGAAAAAATAATAATCATTCATCTTATTAAAAACACTTAATGAGATTAATGCGTTCATTCTCAACCCGAAACCCATTTTCTCCAACAGCTAACCCCAGCCCGAAAAACTACTTAAAGAGAAAATACCTTATATTATATAGAGTATAGTATTATGGTTACCATGACAGAAGGAAAAATCATAGATTTCATTTTAAACAGCCAACAAGGCGAACTAATACAAAAAGAAGGGAGGCAAACACAAAAACTCAAAATAGGTGATAAGACCTACAGATATGATAAGAACAAACCAGTTTCAAACGTATTGAACACGAAACTCAAGGAAGTGGCGAGGAGTGAAGGATATAGAAAGCATGGCCTTTTAATGAAAGGTGCTAATTATCTAAAACTAACGAGAGGCAGACCCTTACAGGATTATGTCAAGCGATTCAAGTCCAAAATCACAGACGAGCAACAAGCGTTCAAGGGATACGCCAACACCTACTCGGTAAGTGATATAAGATTAAAGGGGATGAAAGGTTTATCCTACTTAAAATACCAGAAGCAACGACTGGCCGAATTCCTGAACAGAAACCCGAACATGAAAATATTCGTGGAAACCGATTTATCATTCAAAAATCCCGACAACGAACTTATTCAAAGGCGGTTAAGAAGCAGAAGATACAATATTCATAATCCCGATGAGTTGAACACCGTCTTAAACAACATTGGGCATGACATTGAGACACAAATTGAAATAACCGAACACATTCAGTCGAGATTGGTTCTTGGTCAAGCTGAAAAGTTAGTCACCAGTTATGACAGGTGCAATCCTACCCGTGGTTCATCATTCAGTCCATTACCCGACTGGGTGGCAAACAAAAAGGCTTGTATTAATATTAAAAATGAGGACGACTTATGTTTTAAATATTCCGTTCAATGTGGATTTTATGAGTTATTCAATAAAGACCAACCCTGCGACATGTATCATTATAAGAAATATGTAGATGACAAATTTATCAAATGGGACGGAGTAGACTTTCCAGTAGGTAATGATGAGATTGAACTATTTGAAGAACAGAACAAACGCATATCGTTAAATGTTTATTACATAAACCCCGATACGAATAGTAAAACTATTTTTTTATACAAAAGAAGCAACAACCCACAAGCGCAACACAAAATCGATTTGATTAAATTAGACGAAGGTAATAAATCACATTGTGTTTTCATCAAAAATTACGACAAACTGATGAGAACACAAACCAACAAGAAACACATAACGAAGAAACACTGTAGGTTCTGCTCTCACGGTTTTCAATCAGAAGAACTTTTAAAGAAACACGAAGAACAGGGATGTCTAGCAGTTGAAGGTCAAAAAATAGAAATGCCAGAAGCAGGTGAAACAATAGCATTCAAAAACCATTTCAAGAAACTTAAAGCTCCATTCGTAATCTATGCCGACTTTGAATGTTTAACTGTGCCTATTGATGTGAAGAGCAAATCGGCAAAAGCTAAAACTACATCATATCAAAATCATCGTCCGTGTGGTTTTATGATTAATGTAGTGAATGCTATAACCGGAAGTAGTGAGCCTTACTTATACAGAGGTGCAGATTGTATGGATAAGTTTGTTGAAAAAATCAATGAAGTCAGAGAAGATAATATTAGTAGGATGAAGGAAGTAAAAGAGATAATCATGACTGAAAAGGACAAGGAAGATTTTGAAAATGCTACTACTTGCTTTATCTGTGGAAATGATTTTAAACCTGAGCACACGAAGGTTCGAGACCATTGTCACTTTACTGGAGCTTACAGAGGATGCGCCCACGATGATTGTAATCTTGGTTTTAGTATGAGAGATTATAAAATCCCTGTGTTTCTTCATAACCTGAAAAACTACGATGCCCACGTAATGATCAACAAGGCTCACGAACTGAACAAGAATTCTAAAATAGAATGTATCGCTCAGAACAGCGAAAAGTTTATAACCTTTGGTTTTAAAAACCTTTGTTTCAAGGACAGTTTCAGTTTCTTATCGTCTTCGTTGGATAAGTTGGTGAAGTTGAGTAAATATGAGGATGATAAAAAGCGTGAGAATTGGAAGAACAATTTCAGATACAGCGTTAGAAACCCGTATGTTAAAACCGATGAAGATTTGGATTTATTGACTGATAAGGGTATTTATCCCTATGACTACTTTGATGATTTTGAAAGATTTAAGGAAAGGGCTTTACCACCGAAAGAAGCGTTTTACAGTAAATTGAGTGAAGAACATGTAAGTGATAAAGATTATGAAAGGGCACTTGAAAGTATGGAAGCACTTCGGGATTAGAACACTCGGGCAGTATCACGACTTGTATTTAAGAACTGATGTTTTACTACTGACCGATGTATTTGAAAACTTCAGAGACTTGTGTATGGAATACTACGGTTTAGACCCCGCTCATTATTATACGTTACCAAATTTCGCATGGGACGTGATGCTTCTAAAAACTGGTGTTGAAATAGAACAATTGCATGACCAAGAAATGTTTGAGATGGTTGAAAAGGGAATGAGAGGTGGTGTGTGTCAGGTAAGTCATAAATTAGCAGTGGCAAATAATAAGTATATGGGGGAAGCATATGATGAGAACAAGCCATCAAATATATTAGTTACTTGGATGCTAATAACTTGTATGGTTTGGCAATGTCCCAGAAGTTACCGCTAAAAATATCAAGTGGGCAAAGAAAACGCCCAGTGTTGAAAAATGGAATGAAAACGATGAGTTCGGTTATATTATGGAAGTTGATTTGGAATATCCCGAAACATTGCACGACTTCCACTCTGACTATCCACTAGCGCCTGAAATAATGAATGTAAATGTGAATATGCTTTCCAACTATCAAAAGCAAGTCTTCAAAATATATTATGATGGTAAAAGTCCCAAGGACGAGAAAACAAGTAAGTTAATATTAAATCTAAAGGATAAAGAAAAATATGTGGTTCATATCAAGACTTTACAGTATTATTTGAAAATGGGAATGAAAATGGGTAAAGTCCATAGGATAATAAAATTTCAACAGCGGGCGTGGTTGAAACCGTGGATTGACTTCAACACTGGTAAAAGGAAAGAAGCCAAAAGCGATTTTGAGAAAGATTTATTCAAATTAATGAATAACGCGGTGTACGGAAAAACTATGGAAGACAAGCGAAACCATATGGACTTTGAACTGGTTGATAATGAGGTAAGATATGAAAAATGTGTTAATAATCCAACATTCAAAAACCGATTTATTATAAATGAAAATCTGGTGGGAGTTGAAAAAACTAAAGCGAAACTGAAATTGGATAAGCCGATTTTCCTGGGAATGAGCATTTTAGATTTAAGCAAATTACATATGTATCAGTTTTATTATGATGTATTGAAAAAGAAGTATAATGAAAACATCAAAACTGATATATACTGATACTGACAGTTATGTAATTCAAACAATGACTGATGATGTCTATAAGGATTTCAATGATATAAAGCAACACATGGATTTTAGCGACTATCCTGTTGAGCATCCATGTCATGACAAAACTAATAAAAAGGTCTTAGGAATGTTTAAGGACGAAGTGAATGGAAAAATCATTACTAAATTCATCGGATTAAAACCTAAATCTTATGCCTTCACAATTCACGGTGAGGATGATGAACATAAGAAACCAAAAGGTGTAGTGAAACACAAAGTGAAAAAAGAACTGACTTACCAAAACTACCACGAAGCATTATTTCAAAACAAAAAGCATGAAATAACATATAATTTTATGCGTAGTCGCAACCATCAATTATTTTCAATGTCTCAAGTAAAGCAAAGTCTGAGTAATTATGAAAATAAAAGGTTTTATATTGATGCTTTCAATTCACTACCTTATGGGCATTATAGGATAGAATAATCCTGACATATATTTAAACATAAAACACCATAAAACAACATATAACACGATGGAAACCAACATGAAAGACAGAATAAACCATAAGGACTACTCAAAAGGGAAAATTTACATAGTTAGAAATTCAACAAATAGCAGTATCTACATTGGAAGCACAACACAGAAACTAAGCGAAAGAATGGCGCAACATAGAAAGGCAACAAGAAACCCGAGCGCAAATTCATATAAGGTGTATCGCTCCATGAACGAGCTAGGTGTAGATAATTATTATATAGAACTTATTGAAAACTGTAGTTGTAATAATCGGGAAGAACTATCTAAAAGAGAAGGTGAAATTATACGGGAATACAAACCTGACTTGAACAAACATATTGCAGGTAGAACGCTTAGTGAATACAAAGAAGACAACAGAGAAAAATCCTTGAATATGACAGAAAGCGACACACTTTAAACAGAGATGCTAGACTACAACAACGCAAGCAAAGATATACTTGTTGTTGTGGGTCAATCATCAGAAGAGATGGTAAGGCAGAGCATGAAAGAACAATAAAACATATTGAATTTTACAGCAATAATCTTTAATCTAAATATCTCTAATAGGAATGAAATTATTAGAGATGTTTAGCGGGACAGGCTCGGTTGGTCGGGTTGCTCGGGATTTGGGTTTTAGTGTTATTTCCCTTGATTTGAAAAATGCAAATATCAATACTGATATTTTGAGTTGGGTGAGTTTGATGTGATTGGGGCATCCCCTCCATGCACCGAATACAGCCGAGCGAAGACGACAGGCGTCCGAAAGATTGAGTATGCTAACAGCATCGTTTTGAAAACCCTTGAAATCATTGACTACTTCAAACCTACATGGTGGGTTGTGGAAAATCCTCAAACAGGATGACTAAAGGAACAACCCTTCATGAGTGGGTTGAAATACTATGATGTGGATTATTGTAAATATGGCATGAACTATAGGAAAAGGACAAGGCTTTGGACTAACATAGCAACTTGGAAACCTAGACCATTATGTAATAGGGATTGTGGGAAAAATAGGAATGGGAAACATTTAGAAACTGCCCAACGGTTACCGTCAGGTAAAAAGGTTGATTGGGGTGATGGATATGTTAAACATAAACAAGATGAGTTGTATAGGGTTCCTACTGATTTAATTAGTGAGATATTTGTTTGTTTGTTGTGATGGTTGAGTGTCTCAAAATTGTTCCAGCAAATGACATCAACGTCCTTTTTCATTATCTGGTTGGTCTCTGGTTTCTCACTGCCAAGGACACATCGGAAAATGGCAAACGCCGATGTGGAAAACAACCTCTTCCACCAAGGAAAGTTGCAATTTCCTGCAAAACACACTGGAATTTCAAGGTAACCATGGTCGTGGTAAATTGTGTTTTCCACGGTGGCAAAATGACTTTTCCACGGTGGAACGTCGCACTTTCCATCGGTTGCTATGCTAGTCGTCCCTCATGTTATCAGCATTTGAAATTGAGTATGGAACAAATGAAGAAACATGTTTTGTACTACTTAATTATAATATGATTAAACATTGTTTTATAATCCAACAAGAAGGTTAAGACATTTAAATTAAACCTGAACCCCAGACCAGCCGACCAGCAACCCCCTAGCCAAAACTACTTAAAGAAATATTACCTTATATATTAAGAGGAAAATGAACGGTGATGGAATCAATCATTATATCAATAAAAAATGCTATGATTGTTGTCACTTCAAAAAAGAAAATATGGAATTGTATAAATTGAATTTACCTAACGAAATAGTGAAAAATATTATTTATTTTTCAATGGATGAAAAAGACGAATGTGAAAATTGTCAGGAATGGAGAGATAATCAATTTTTAATCAAATGTCTGTTGAGAATAAAAGGAAGACATAATAGAAATGTAGAAGATGATATTTTAATATTTCTAACTGTAAATAAAATACCACCTTACGATTATGTTAAACAGTTTCTTAAAATCAGTAAGAAAATATGACATGATTTATGATGAGAGGGGGACCCCCTCAGCGTGGGTATTTTCCATGTGAAACGAGTGTTTTCCGAATTGGGGAGTTGTGTGCAGTTTTGTGTGTGCATATATACTCTGACCGCGATCTGCGCTGCAACTTTGGCCAGCTAGAAAGCATCTCATCCATCTGCATCCTGCACTGAGTCGTCCCACCCTCCACTCTGGGCTAAGATGGCACTTGCAGCAGAAGACATGACCTACGAGGATCTCAAGGAGATCGTGGATGTAAATCTTCTGGCAAGCTCCGTATGTTAAACAAAACCTTTCATCTGAACTTTGTCCTGTCATCACCTTATTACCTGCAACTTTGAGAGGCCCTGCTCCTACATCTGCCCAACTGACAAGCTGGTAACCTTCTTCAGCTGCCTGAACTTAAGCAGCTTTCAGCTCCTACCTGATCTCAGTCCACCTCTTTCTCCCAACTGGCACCTTTGAGCTCATCTGCAGAGAAGACCAACTTCTTGCTTGGATCTTTGGCCCAAAGTGGGACTTGATCACTCGTGCCGATTACCAGTGAGGATCGTTTCTTAACTATCATCTCTGCATCTGCAACCAAATGTGCATCTTCAATCTCAGCAACTGGAGCAAGCGCCTAGATGCCAGAGCTTTCTGTCAATATCCTGGAAGGCTGGGCCCGCGCCTGTTCTTCAACTGGTGCCAGGCGAGTAGTCTGATCTTTGCTCAAGTAAGCTGCACCTAGCCATTGGATCAGCTTCTCTACATAAGAAGCTGCATACTTTGAGCTCTGCTGGAGCTTGGTCTTTCTCTGTAGGGCACAGTCAGCTTCTTTCAGCCAAGCTTTCCTTTGCATCTCATTTCTGCAAAGCTCTGCCCTGACCATGCATCTCTCTGCCCTTGCAACCAGAAGGGCAAAGAACTCTTTCAGCAGCTCATTCTTTGAAACGTTGTGGCTATAACTCCTTTCTTTCTGCAACCACTTGCCAAGTTGAGAGATCTCTCTGCTAAACTCTCTCTTTCTCCCTCCACTAGCTGCTCTGGCAAACCTCTTCTGCAATCTTCCAGCCTCTGTGTGCTCATCTTGAACTTTCTCCTTGCAACTGCCCAAGCTTCTGCTTCTGAGGCTGAGACTCTTCCAGAATCATTTGAATCTCTTCACTAAGCTTCATCTTCTGAAAGGTAAAAAGCTCTTGCTTCCTGTCTCCTTCTTCCTGTTGCTTAACTGCCCACCTGCAGTTCCTCTACGCTCTTCCAGAGCTGGAGGCCTGCCACCTTGTCTGCCTGTTACAGCTTCTTCTGGGTCTTCTTTCTCCAGCTCTGCTAGCTTCTGGAGGTAAGCTGACATCACTAGTGCAGCTTCTTTCTGCAGCTTGCTCTGCTGCTGCCTCTGGTATGGAACTACCCTGTTAGATAGCACAGGCTCTATCTCCTTGGCTTGCTGCTCTGGTGTTCCAAAAAACTTCTTTACGCTGAACTGTTTCTTCTCTAAGCTAGCTGGGCTGGGGCTGGAGCTGGCTGGAAGCTAAGGACTCTGTCGGGCTTGCTGTCACCTGAAGCTGTGTTGTCGGGCTGGCCACACCTTTGGTTTTCTTGTTGTTTGGTGTTTGAAAACCTTCTAAGCTCTTTCTTGCAAAGCTGTCCTGTGTTGAAGCTTTTGCTGCAGGCAGCCTTAGAAACATCGAGAAATCAAAAGAAGGTGTCCAAAATCAAAAAACATTGAGAATTCGAAAGAAACCATCCAAAATCAAAAAAAACATCGAGAAATCGAAGAACTGTTTGCATGATACCAGCACATTGTCCCAGCATCTTTCGATTTCTCGATGTTTTTTTCGGTTTTGGACAGGAGCCTGACATCTGCAAGGGGGGGGTAAGGTGGAGAACTGTTTGCATGATACCAGCACATTGTCCCAGAATCCTTTTTTTCCTCGGTTTTGGCCAGAATGCAGCAAAATTAGGTGTGTGCAAAAACCCAACGCTCACAGGGTCCCTTTCTGTTTATGATATATTATGGATGTTGGGTTATAGTCAAGAGAAAGGAGAAGATGTTACAGAAAATATCAAACTATTTATTGAAAGTAAAAAGTTTAATGTTCAGAATACAGTGAGAGATGTTAATATTATTTTTAAAATGATGTATGAAAGAAGTAAGACAAACCAATTAAATTCTTATCCTGAACTGAAATTATAATCATAATATAATAACAACTTGTAAAATCTTATATGTTATAATTATACTGAACTTTTAACCTATAAATGAAAATTAGTGAGAAAACGCCAACAAAACAAATACACCACCAACTACAAGGGCCAACTCTTTCAAATGAAAAAAATGTCGGCCCCCAGCCCAACAATGAACAAGGCGACAACTTACCCAAGTGATTACCTTAACGAAAACGATATATGAGCTCCCTAAAACACCCCTTTTAAAAACGAATAAGGGGGAACACAGATTTGAGATTAATAAAAACCAGAACAGGCAACCATCAACAGGCCACCCCCTGGCTAGCCCCTTTTTACCATTTTTTTGGGGGAGCCTGCAGGTTAATGTAATCATGTAACCGCCGGGTGAGGACGCGTGAAGCGGAAAGAGGCGCAGCTCGATAAGCAGCGTAAGGTAGTCCATCAAGACCCGGGGCACTGTCTGGCGACCGGACGACAGAATGCATCATGTCGTCAGCGTTGGGTGGAGTGCAGTGCCGCAACTGCGGTGGCTTATATTCTGCCAGGAGACCGGATTGTCCTGCCAGAAAGCACGTGTGGATCGCATGGCTTCATCAACTGCAGCAGTATTATTGCACTGCCGCCCGGCTTTGTCTAGAACAATGCCACTGGTACGGGCGATGCGTGGAGCAGCAGCCCGGCAGCGATCCCAGACATGCGCCTGTCCAGGCGCCGCAGCAACCCGGGCCGTGTCGCGAACAATACTCGGATGAGCAAGGGCAAGGAGACGGCCATTACTCTAGGAAGAAGATATGCCTGATTGTTGACGCGGAGGGATGACAAGGAGAAGGGCAATGCAACAACAGAGCACAGGCTTTGCATGGTCTGGAAGAGGATATGCACGGGTCCTCCTGTGGTACGTCGTAAAGCTCTTCGAAGGAGGCAATGCGCGCCACCACGATTGAACACGACGGATTAGCTTGGAATATTGTTCATCTTGCGCTGCTCCACCAAGGCGGTGAACAAGGCACTCAGTCGGCGCAGCTTGCGTAGGAGAGTCCCCAGGGAATGATGTAATGCTCGAGGCAACACGAAGAACCGCCCAGAGCGCACCATGCTGGCTCGGCCGAGTGGCAGGCCACCGCACATGGCAGGCGACAGTAGCGCTCTTGTTGTCGAGCATGGGGTGCCGAAAGAGTAGATGATCAAGTGCAGATCCAATTCCGCTACCCAAAAATGTAACGATCCGTGGAGAGACAAAGGAGAAATGGCCTACGAGTTCTTTCCAGGCAGAGGTGGCTGGCAGTTGATTAAAGTCTCCCCCAAGGACAACTTGTATCAGTAAGCGTTTGCAGGATGGTTTACGACTCGTTGTTGCGCACCGTGCTTTTCGTAAAGTGCGTCTTGGAGGAATCAGGGATAAGCTCAGTGTGCTCGATCTGCGCCCACCCTAGGGGCTGGAGAACGCACACCCCACCGCTACCAACCTGGCCAGACGGAACATTGCTGACCGCAACATTGATGTGTGGGTGGGCGGCGGTAAGGGTCGCGGGTTGGGCTAAGTCCAATTTGTTTCCTGGAGCAGAGTGAACCCTTTAACTCGCCCTACACATATGTGCGCAAGCTTATCCTGGTGATTGGGAAGGGCAGCAAGGCTTGTAACATTCCACGTCAAACGTGGAGGTTGGAGGGGCACGCTTGTGCAAAAAAGGGCAAGCCGCCGTTGGATAGCGAGAGTCCCCAGCCTGGCGCATGAGTCGGCATGGTATTGGAAAAGGTCCAGCCCTTGATACGCAATTCTGAACTCATCAGTAGTGAAATCAACAGGGAGATCACAGAGGTAAGAGAAACAGTTGAGACTGCGTACTTGAAAAAAGGAGCGAGATTGGGTTTGACCTGCATAGAGCATCTGCCAAGCTAATCGCATAGCCTGCGTGAGATGGCTTTAATCTGTCGAGGTAGCCATGGTACCTCGATGTGGTCGTCAGCCCCAATCATGGTCACAAAGAGGGACTCTTGTAACGTTCCCTAGATCACAGCCAGAAAAGGCAATGGAGGGAACGAGCTTGCGCACGAGAGCAATACACAAATGTCCTGAGCACAAAAGAAGATGACAGGTGTCCGGTCATGTGCTGCTGGAACAGGGGCTGCAGTAGCGCGCAAGTATCACACCGTAGGAAGCCAACCAGAGGCGCAAGGAAGAGCAAGAAGGATGCAAGCAGCATCAACAGCCTGCGCAGAAAAGGCTGCAATGTGATAGTGCAAGTCGCATCCTGTGTTGGGCTGATACTTGTGCTGTGGTGGGGGCGCGGTCCTTGTTCCTAACGCCCGGCCAATGGCAGCAAGACAGTCATAATGTGTGATGTTGTCACCAAGCTGCCAAGTGATGGCCCCCTATGAGTATACCCAAGACCACAAATGGCTGGAATTGCTTGCCCAACCTGACTGAGTGGGACCAACACACACGCAGGCAGCGCCCAGGTGAGAAAGTAACAATGACAGTCCAACCAGTGGGAGGGATACAGCCCGCCGCATGGACGGTGGCAGAGTCACTGCGATCACCCACAAGGAGGACGCAAGAGTTAGCAGCAGGCGCGGTTTGCTCCCATTGTCGCAACCAGAGACTAATTCCAGCAAGGTTGGGTGATTCAGGGTCACATATGCCAAGGGTATCAAGGAGGCCTAGCAGCCCAAGCTGCGAAAAGATAGGCTCTTCACCTGCGCATAAGGCCCGAAGGGTATGGTCAGTATGTGGAGAGCGCTGGGCAATGCGCAGAATGCTAGGGCCCTGGGAAAGGTACGCAAGGACAGAGCGGGGCTCAGACAAGACAGGTTTGGGGTCAGCATAGATTGCAGGGGGCGCGGGAGCAGCGCCAGAGATCTTAGGCTTGACAGAAGGCAGGGCACGCAACACATGCCAATAGCCCGCACTGTTAAAGGGGATCCTGCAGGAAAGGGGTCAGCGCAGCAATACCCCAACAGACTCTTGTCAAGGGAGCCTGTGACCTGTTGCCGAATACCTGCGTATTTAGAGAGGAGAATGGAAGGAGAGCATGGCCGCCAGACTTGCGGTTCAACTTCTCCACTCTTGAGACGGCCGAGGTAGTACTTGCCTCCTAAGGCAGTAACGACAGCGCTGGGCTTGAAATAGTTTCCTATAAGGTCATGCGTGAGCCGATCAGGGATAGTGACATCACGCATAGAATCCTCTCCAAAACTAGCAAGCTCAGCATCAACCACCTTTTCGGCAAGCAAGGGAAGCGTGAAGGGAAGCGCGAGGCGCGGGTGGTCGAGGTAGCCGGCACAGCCTCTTGCTCTTTGTTGGGGAGCTGCGCAACTGGAGCACCCCACTGAATGATTGCATGAAGAGCACGAACGGCATCAGATGGGAGAAATTCAGCCCACGGAAGGTCCGGACCAGCCCTGTTCGCCACATTGCTCATGAAAGGCTTCAACACTTCCAAAATACGCAATATGGTAAAGGAGGTGGAGGATGATGTGCACTGACGGTGAATCTGACATAGTGTCAGCAAAGCTTCGAAAAAGCTTATGATACCATGGGAACGCGAGGGTCCACTCACAATATGCCTAAGCCGAGTGCGTCGTCGCCCCTGTAAGCATTCGATGCCAATGGTGTCAGGGTTACAAAAGACCGCACCGACAATAAAAGGCAAGAGGTGTTCGATTGGATGAGGGTGCTTCAAGGAGAAGCGGATAATGAGCCCAGTAAGTCAAAGCCGAACGCGAGACCCTTGAGCTTGAAGATCCAGCAATTTAGCAAGAGCTGCAACGAGTGCTTTGGCGATTATCCCGAGACCAGTGAGTTGCCGCGCATACCCTAACGGAAGGAGGGAGATTAAGGTGGCAAGCATGTCGAACACACTTTGGTCAGCAAGGTGAGGAATACTATGAGTAGCTTCCGTTACAACCTTTGGAGTGAGTGATGCATCACAGTAGCCAACAGCAACCTCAGCAGCGACAGCCTTGAGAAGGACTTGCCTAGCATGATCACTGCTGTCAGTGAGCCGCCAAGCGCCAAAGGCAAGGATGCGAAGGGCGACGTACAGTGTCCGCAGGTCAAGCGCTCTTCCCCTCGATTGCATGGGGCATTAGGAGCTGGGATAGTGGTATCACAGGCGGCGTCATCGAGGCGAGCAGGTGTGCTGTTGTCAGCAGCAGGTACACATACAGAGTTGATCCTGTTTTCAAGGCAGGTGATGTCAATCTCCTGCCGCGCAAGAGCAGGGAGCAATTCCTGAATTTGACAGAGACTACCATAAACGTAGAGCATACCGCCTTGGCCAGCCAATGTACGGTGGATGAGTCATGAAAGAGGGCAACACGATCAGACCCCTCGACCGAGATGCGACACATTATTGGCTGGTCAGGGAGGATATCATCTGCGGAGCCTTTCTGCGTCATACGAGACATGCATTTGTGTAAAGATTTCTTCCTCGATTCCTTCAGCACTACATGGCAGTGCGAGGGCATGAAAAGGAGATTCAAGGAGGAGAGCCTGAACATTAATGCGATGAATGCCACGTAAGCTGACACATCGGGCATTGAGACACAGCCTCTGAAACTGGGAGATGTTCTCGGGATCCGGAACCACAACGACAGGCATTCGTGACCCAGAGATAGAGCCATCAAGCTGCCTAAATCGCTCCCAATGTCCGGTGGGTGTCTCAAGCGTGTTGCGCTTAGAGTGCCTCCATGTCGACCTGATGGGGTCCCTTGGCAAGTAGATCTTCAGCATATGCGCGCGGGACATCAAGCCATAATGCTGTGTAGTGGTGCTGTGAGGAGGCATCTTGCACAGTAACGGTACGATAGCGATAGAGGTAGGCCGGGGCAGGCTTGTGGTAGGAGAACTGGAGAGTAGCCTCAATAGTGATGCCAGGATGAGTAAGCTGTGCGAAATGTTCAGAGAACACAAGGCGATATACTCCGTCTTGGCAACTACTGGGAAAGAAGACCCCATGCTCACTGGCAAGCAATCTTAGAGACTCGAATGATTCAGGTAATATTTGTGCAACAAGATACCCGAAGAATGGCGCAGCAGCAAAGCCTTGTTCACGGAGAAATTCATAAACCCCCTGGAGTTGGTTGTCATGTCTCTGAGCAACAAAGACAACAAGATCCTGCATTAGCTCATTGTGTTCACTGCCAAGATACGCCTGGTGAAGACTAATGCAGCGCAGGCTGCATTGGTGTCGGAGAGAGCGCTGGCGAGTTGGCCAACCCACGCATTGGTATCGCTCTGGCATGCGTGGCTGCCATGGCTAAGGTAGCTGACAACATTGGAGTTTCGCCTATCTCCATAGATTCGAAGACTGAAAGGGTTGTTAGTATCAGCGTTAAAGCCATTACGAATGGGCAAACAGAGATCAAGTGATGAGGTATCAAATGTCTTAGGAATCGCACTTACTAGGTTCCAGTCACGAGAGAGATTCCCAATACGTATACGGTCATCCGATGTCTGTTGAAATCCGAAGGCAACCGTGTGATGCGTCCTCTTACCAACTTTCACCAGGCCAACGTGGCAAGCATGTCTGATATGCTTAGTGAGATGAGGGTAGTACTCGGAGATTTGTTTTGCAACCGGCGCAGCAGAATAATTGCTGCAATGTTGGAAGCAAAATGTGGGAATGTGTGCATTGACAAGTTTAATCAGGGGCCCAAAGTGTTTGCCAAGTACAATAGCCAGACAACAGGGATTTTGTTGTCGGTGCTTAATGGCAAAATTCACGTCTTCGGCGTGCGTAGTGAGGATCCAAATTTTTTTGGGAAGTTTACCTTTGATGGAGCTGGGCGTGGCGGCAAAGACAAATACATGGTCAATTGAGAGCACCTTTGGATGGGAAGAAATGCACTTGAATGCTCATATTCAAGGGACAAGGATTGACAAAATGCATCTGCCATTCATCATCATCAAGGCTGACTTCGGTAGGAGTGTCCATTGGATCTTCACTTCTGTTGCAAAGACCACTTGCCTGATTTCTAGGCTCAGCAGCGCGCGAAGCAACATCTGCATCCAAATCAGTATGTGCAATCTTCTGAATTGCAACGGACATGGATTCATGAATAGGTGTGGCCAAGTGCTGATCATGGGGTGGGGTCATACCTGAACTGCATGAAACAATGGGATCCTCAACATTCATTCCCGTAGCTTCCTTTGGGCAGAGCCTGATCATGACGGGCAAAGGTATGAAAAGCTGTCCCATAATATGACGTCTTTTGAGTGATCTTAGGTCCTGGCACGGAATCAAAAAGCTCGTCCTCAGGTATGGCAACACCAGAAAAAGCAGGTAGGGTACTGGGAGCATGCTTCACTGGGTCGGCGTGAGATGTCACAGGCAAGAAAAACCTCTTGATTTGCTTGTTGGGAAGGTGCAATGTAGTTGCAGGCTTTCGGATCTGATGAGTCTTATCAAATACCTCACTTTTCTTTTTTTGCCAATTGGGGACCTTAGTCACTGAAGACTTCATGCGTGCCTTGGCAAGAGAAGGAGCGGCGTAAGCTGCAGGATCACTCTTGCCGGATCTGTGCTCACGGGCCTACCCCAAAGAGAGCAAAAAACAATCCCCTATTTAGCCGCACCTGTTACTCTTTGAACCTCCGCGTTGGGCTAACTTCTTGGGTTCGCCGAGCAGCTTCAGCCGATACGGCCTTGAGCCAAGCTGATTTGTAAGGTCAAGTTCGGTCCAAAATCTTGAGTGCCCAACATGCACTGCGATCCTTGTTCTCCATGTGCTTCGGGAAGGGATAAACTTTAAAGTGGATCGGCAAATCTGCAAAAGTAAAACGTGAGACAAGAAACGCAAGCATCTGCAAGGTTATCACAAGTGTTCAATCTTCCATGGCGGGACCCCACTTTGGGGGTCTAGCCCACACGGCGGCAAAGACTGTTGCACCAAAGCCCATCGAACTCCAAGAGTGCCCTGGTGGGTACAAAAACAGGCGGAACTGTAGATTGGTTGCATCTGGTGTGAACTTGGAAGGGTCGCGCGACAGGCCTTCAAGTTAAAGCTGGGTTCCTTGCTGGAGTTACCGATGCGCGTGCTGAGCTCGCAGGGCGACCTTGTGGACAGCTACGACCCGGCACTGAAGAAGCACCGCACCGTTTGTTTCTTGGCCTTCGGGGCACTGCTACATATACATGTTGGAGGTACAGAGGCGCAGACCTTCCGCCCATCGGCGAGTGGAGGCGCTCGACGCCGCGGACGTGCAGCCGGGGCTGTTCTGGTGCGAGGACCTGCGCGAGGCAAGGCGCCAGCTCATGGCCGTCGGCGAGAGCCCCAAGGTGGCCACCAGCAGCCCTGCGCAGTGCTGCGGGCTCAAGCTGAGGCGGGGCACGCAGAGGTGCTGCGGTGCAAGGTCGTGCAGGCCTTCGCGCGCAGCGCCTCTGCGGAGCTGTACGCCAGAGCTCCAAGCTGCCCCCCCCCTCGTCTTCGAGGCGCAGGCGTGCCAGAAGGACAGCACGTACGTCGGCGTGGACGTGGTGCGCCGCAGCTGGCCAACGCCCCATGGAGGGCTGCTGCGACAGTCTCAATTTGTTGCCGTACGTGGGACCCGGCTGGTGCCCGAAGATCTTGCTGGCGGCGATGCTGGACCTCCACCATTGGTGGGTGGGATCAACCTTGGTAAAAACAAGAAACGCACTGGGAAAAGCGCAGGCGGAAACCACCTTACACGGACTAAAAAGAGAATAAATCAAGAAACTGAATTTTGTCTAGCCGGCCGTGATGCGTCCGTCGTAAGCCAGGGCACTTTGGAAAGCCCTGCAAAAAGTCACTTATCTTTTTTGGTTGCGTCGATACGTCGCCTCCAGTTTGTCCAAATCTGGTTGGGCTTGAGGGTTTGGCTATCGGGTTCTGCAATCACACTTTGTCGAGTCTGAAACAGGATGTATTTCGTGCAAGCACTTCCATGCTGCTTGATAAAGTCTACGGACTTGCTGATCGTGTGGCGCTGTGGCCTGATCAAAACCTCCAAGCCATGGGGCTGTAACATGCTCCAAGGCTCCTTTCCTTCTAGTACTGTAGAACACTGTGCACTTCTAGTGTGCGGTCTTTGAACGAGACCAACATTTCAATCCATGTGACATGTCCAGCGTTCGACCCACCATAACGCTGCAAGTGTGAAGGACTCCCAGATGGCCCTCGTCCGCCAAGCAACATCCTTAGAAAAATGGAAGAAACAATTGTGGAAGTGCTGGTGGTAATTATTAAACATGCTGAGACTGCTGTTTTTGCGGCACAAAGTCGATTGGCCGAGCCTTCGAGGCGGCGGGCTGGGAAGTTGTCATCGTGTCGAAATTTGAGCCCACGATCCTGTGCAACATCCGGAGCGGACTACGCGCTGTTTGGACATGGTCTGGGCCAGCCCGGACCTGCGGGCCTGTTGGTGTGGGCCTGGTGCGGGCCTGGCGCGGGCCTGGTGTGGGCTATTGACATGGTTCTCGCCATATCGTTGCCGGAGTCGCCTTGCCATCAATCCTGCGCCGGGCACAGGATTGCCCCCATCAATCCTGTGCAGGCTGAGATTGATTGCCACGGCAACACTGCGCTTGCCGCCTCCGCAAACCCGCTAGTGCCCATGGGAAATGTGGTGAGGTGGATGTGTGTGCCCCCGGTCGGCAAGAACTAAACCTCGATTCTGTTCGGGCATGATGTCTGCCGCGGAAGATGCTTGCCCCCCTCGCATTTCCGCCATGCGCGCTCCTTGCTGTGGTGGTACCCCCAGGAACCCCAGGAGGAGTCGCTTCCTGTTGCCATGGAGGTTGATCAGGGCGCACGCATTTTCATTGCTCTGGATAAGGTCAGTTCTGAAGAGTGTCACGATTGTCTGCCGGCCACCGCTGGGAAGGATACGCCACTGAGTTCTGTCCTGGGCCAGGCGTTGTTCGGTTGGCGGGGTTACCAAGATTTGGATGATTTCGCTGGCTTGCATCCCTGACAGGGTTCAGGCCAAAAAGTTCTTTGCTTCTTAGCTTCCCCGAGGCTGATAAGAAGCTCAGGTTTCTCCGATCATGGCTTACAAGCCTCGCAACGTCCTTAGTCAGAGTGTTTGCGCCATTGGCCAGCAAGGCTCCGCAGCACTCCAAATACCAAACCAAACATTGCGGATAGAGGCTGGATGGCCACTGGAGAACAGGTAGTTCAGTGGTATGTTAGAGCCGGTCCGGGTGACTGGCCTCTGCAACATTCCCGTGGCGGCCATGGCTTGCCTTTGCGCCCACGCACCGCAACCCTCTAAGTCGTCAATGCTGGCGGCTTGCGGCCCCAGTATGAGCCTCCGTGCTTTACAGAGGTGGAGCCCTTCCGTCTCCAGCTCCTCCAGCGTCAACCGTCCGCGCTGATCTGTGGCTTTTTTTCTGCGCTGAGGGGCAAGCCTTCGCGGAACCGAGAGAATCCAAAGTTGCGCAAAGGACACGCGACAAACGTCGTGAAGTTGTCGTATGTGTACGAACGCTCTCGTATGTGTACGAACGCTCTCGTTTGTCTACGAACGCTCTCGAATGTGTGCGACCTGCTTAGCCTTTTTAAAACCATGGAACTGTCCACCCCAAGTGCTGCATTGTGGTGCGCTCGGCACGCGCGTGGAAACGACGCCGCCCTATCAAACTATCGCGCCCGCGCGCGGGAAGGCGTGTCGCGGCGCTGTTTGCACCGCCAACTTGCCTGCGACGTGGCTATATCTTGCAACCAGACATTGTCATATATAAACATGACTGCGCCAACGGGGCCGTTCGTGCTGCTCCAACGCTGTCGTTTGCGCTACCACCCTGCGCAAGAGCGCATGATGTCTAATTGCTGAGGCTGTAGGATTTGTCCGCCACGCACGGCAGAAACCAGCCGGCGCGGCTGTAATTTTCTACAAAACTACGTAAAACAAACAGATCGCAAGGAAGAGGAGCAAGAAGGGAGACGGAAAAGGAAACTAAACGAGTTTTGTAAAAAAGGTTGGCGTGACCGCCGCCTCAGACACGCTCCTGCTTCCGTTTTCCTCCCACGGCCAGATTAGGATGCGGGGTTTTGTCTTGCTGGCAGTATTTTGCAGGGCGCCTATGGGTGCCGGTAGATTCTGGCTGTGCCCGCGTGCCAGCTGTGATGCCCAAAGAGCCAATCCGGAAGATTGGAGGGCGCCACACATTCTTTGGGTGAACTCGCCTAGAAACGTCCAATCAATGATTTCTTTGCACGCATTGCAGGTGAGATGGTTTGTATGTGTTTTGCACGCATGGTGTATGCTGTTGCATACACGTTGTGCTGTCTGAATGTTGCAAGCACTGTGCACAGAGAATGCAGTTCGTGCGCAATTGCTCTGCAGTTTCCACGCGCCTCTAAAACGTGCATACGTGCACATGTTTCGTTTAAGAAGCGCATACGCAACTCCTACAAGACCTCCTCTGACAAATGCGCATAACACACATACGCGACGCAAATTCACATACGCAACGCAAAAAAATCAAATTCCACTGCGCAACATGTGCACAAAATGCCAACAACAGTCCACAACTCGTACAGCGCGCATACAACACGCCAACACACACACAGAAGGCCTGCAACATGCGCAGAACGCGCGGAAAATGCATACACAATGCGCGTGCGTATAAAACGCGTGTTCCAAAAGCGCGCAGAAAGAATCCAAACTGCACACGCAATGCAGACAATGTGAATGCAAAACGCATACAACATTTATACAGCGCGACACACAAATCAAATGCAATTCCTACGACATGCTCACAACACGTGAACCAACCTATATCCGATTTTGGAACTTCCTAAGTGCAGTTTGGGCCGAAACCATCGCTACTCAATGTTTAAGGGGCAATTGTCCAACGCTGGAGTTCTACGAGTTCGATGCACAAAGCCTGCTAGAGCACTCTCCTACGCTCTAAGGCCAGCAGGTAACATGTGTATTGTTTGAGTGAGTACTTACCTGGCAAGTCCAATTTGAATTTCATAAACGTCGTATACGTTTCTTTGCATTTTGTGTGTTTTGCAGTAGAGGTACGCATGTTGTACGCATGTTGCGTGCGTCGTGTGTTTCTTGCACGCATAGCGCGTAGCGCGCAACTTGTGCGTTTCGCGCGGTTTACGCATGTTAAAGCATCTTGTATGTCTTGTGTGTATTTTGTATGTGTCTTGTATGCGTGTTGCACGCATCCTGCGTGCGTCTTGTACGCAGGCTTCTTGTACGCGGTGCGCGCCGTATGCGTGTTGTATGCGCCCTGTATGCATGTTGTGTTGCATGTGTGTTGTATGCGTGTTGCATGCATTTGTGTGCGCATTGGGTGCGCATTGGATTTGCATACTGTACGCATGTTGCTTGCGTGTTGTAGGAGCGTTGTGTGCGTTTCGTCTGTGGGATTGACTTGTACAAGTGCCATGTTGTGTACGTTTTGTATGCGTGCCATTTGTGCTTGAGTGCACGCATATTTGTTCAGGCTTGCTTGCGCGTTGAACGCATGTTGTATGCTTGCGTATGCATTGCACATGCAATTGGTGTGAATTTCGTGGTGTAGATATGTTGCATGCGTTTCGCACGATCTTGCAAGCGTTGTGGAATAATCCCTGCGCGCGTCTGAAGCATTCCAGGCACATGTTGTGCATGTTGCATGCGTTTTGTGTGCGTGCGTTCTGTGTGTGTAGTTTGTGTGCGTGATTTCCGTCTGACAGGAAAAAACGAGCTTTTCGGGAATTCGGGAAGTTGGCCGTTTTAAGCATTTTTTCGGCCCAAAAGGGAGCGGTGACATCGACCGGTGACATCGGAAAAACGTTCAGCCGGATGGAGAATTTGGCTGTTTTGGAGGGTTTTTCGGGAAAAAACGTAAACAAATTAGCTTAGACAAGTTGGTGAAGCTCGTGTTGCAGACCACGTTGCCCGTGCTGCCGGCGATCGCCAAGCAGCCGGATTTCCTCTGGTTCGTGGTGAGGGACAGCTGCGTCGAGAGGCTCTTCGTCTGCCCAGCGCCTCGTCGTTGATCATGATGAGCTCGCATGGTTGCCCAGCAGCCGCAGCTCCGGGCCGCTGTCGGAGGCCGCGCTGTCGTTGGAAATCTGCACCTTTCTCCAGCCCGCCCAGTTCTTCGTCAAAAAGAGATCGTCCGAGAAGTCGGAGGTGTTGGTCACGGTGAGCGTGTTGGACGCGAAGAGCTGCGGGGTGGAGACCGTGCCCGAGCTCGTCACGTTGCCGCAGACCACGCTGCCCGCCGCTCGTGGCCGTGAAGGTTCAGTCCAGGCTCTCGCAGTCCAGCGGGCCCACGGAGGCCGCCCCGGCGATCGTCAGCGCGGCGCCCGTGGCGTCCGGAGGCCGTCAGGGTGCCCGTGGACACGTCGCCGACCGTGGTGAAGTTCCCGCGTTGGCCGTGTTGTTGATGGTGAGGGTGCTGCCGGTGATTCCGGTGGCCGAGCTCAGCACGCTGGCCGCCCCCGTGATGCTCAGCGAGCTGCCCGAGACGGCGCCGGTGGACGTCAGCGCGGCTCCGGCGACGGTGCCGGTGGCCGCGAGCTGCGCAGGAGATTGCGCCCGAGGCGCCCACACCCGTCGTGAACACGTCCGTGCAGTTCACGTCGTTGCGCAGCAGCTGGTCGCAGCCCACGTTGACAAACGGTGACAAGCTTGGCGGGATGGATCTTGGCAGCTTTTTCGGGCCGAAAACGGAAATCGAGAGCAGCGTACGCGTCTGGAGCCTGTTTTCGGCTTTCGGGAATTCGGGAAGTTGGCAGTTTTGAGCACTTTTTCGGCCCAAAAGGGAGCGGTGACATCGAACGGTGACATAGGAAAAACGTTCAGCAGGATGCGAAATTTGGCTGCTTTGGAGGGTTTTTCGGGCCAAAAACGAAAATTAATTGGTTACTATATCCTTACTACTCCTGCAGTGAGCAAGCCGCGATGCTGCTCCAGCCCCTCCGCAATGCTAAGCTGGGAAGGAAAAATTCGGCAATGAGAAGCACCAGAAAGCTGTCAACTCTGTTTCACCTGTCTCAACTTTCAGCTGGCTTTCTTGTGATGTCTGAGACAGGTCTGAGACACATGTGAGACACTTCTTCATGTGTCTCACAATTGTCTCACGCATATTCTGGCTGAAGTTTTTGTTTGGCAAAGCCTCCCCAAATCCCAAATCTGGGCTTGGCCAGCCGCTGATAAACTCTTCATACGGCGCAGTGTAACAAATGGCCACCCAACCTTGAAATGAACCAAACTAACCAGACCTTAAACTAGACCTTTTTTTTGGCCTTCGCCTTGTCGTCCCCCACAATCGGTCCGTCGTTGGTCCGTCGTCAGTCCGTCGCCGCTCCGTCTCCGTCGTCGCCCCGTCGTCGCCCCGTCGTCGCTCCGTCGTCGGCTTGTCGTCGATCTGCCGTCTTGCTGCCGCCAGCCGGCGTCGTCCGTCGCCGCTTCGACCGCCCGTGTCATGTTAGGCCGTTGCGGCCCGTCGTACCACTTTGGACCTATTAACTAACACATGTTTTTGCAAAGTCGGAATCTTGGAGAAAGGTCGGAATTCCGACCTCGGGCAAAAACGTGTCCTTTTGTGCTATTTTCCTGTTGCGGGAGACATACGGTGCTGGCCGTGTATCTCCCGCGCGCGTTCGGCAAGGGTGCGGCGCGCGTTGGGCGCGCATTTGGCGCACAGCGATGGCTCGATGGCCCGGCGATGGCCCGGCGATGGCTTTTGCACGCGTATGGCACGCATATGGCACGCATATTGCACGCATATGGCGCGCATACGGGCACGCATATGGCACGCGTATGGCACGCATATGGCACGCGTGTCGCACGCCTGTGGCCCGGCGATGGCTTTTTTGGGCGAGGTCGGAATCTTGGAGCGACGTTGGATTTTTCGACCTTGGGTGGGAGAGCAAAGTCGGAATTCCGACCTCGGGTGGGAGAGCGAAGTCGGAATTCTGACCTCGGGTGGGGGAACCATTGAGTCATCTTGAATCAAGGAAAGACAACCATGGATCAATATTGAAAAACGCAACCTCTTTCTTTAGATGGGATTCTCCAAACGGGTTTTGACAAAGCTCAAAACCGTGTGACACTCGTCCGTCCAGGAAAAGAACTCGTTCTGCGAAGGATCCGAAAGCTAAAGTGCTGCAGAGAGCCCCGTGCCTGCACTAGCTGCGTTTCTGCAAGGCAGGCTCGCCCTCAAAGGAAACCATTTTTTTGGAACCCTTTGTGCCGGAACCCTTTTTGTTCTTTTTTCCCTGGTTTTTTTAGCCTGCCTTGCAGAAACGCAGCTACGGGGCAATTGCAAGCATATCGAGGGGTTTAGCTTTCGGATCGTTTTCTGGACGGACGAGTGTCAGAAGCCTCTCAGCTGCATCAAAACCCGTTTGGAGAATCCCCTCGCTCTGGCTCTGGCTCTGGCTCTCGCTCTCTCGCTCTCTCGCTCTCTGCATGGAACATTTGTTGCTTTGATTGTTCGCTATTGTCAAGACGTTTCTTGCTCGACTTTGTCATGATGTTGGGTTGCTCAAAGCATCCCTCATTTGCCGATGTTTTCAAGTTTTGTGGCTCTTTTGTTTGTGTTGGTTTGTGTTAGTTTTGTGTTTGCGAATGCACCCAGGAATCTCCTGTTAGTGGTGCTGGCATGCTTTGTAATTTGCTCTACAAGCTTAGTTGCTTCCGTGTATGACTTTTGGAGGTGTTTTGCGGAGGGTTTGGTCTGTCGTTTTGTTTTGCAGGTTCCTCTTGTTTGTTGGTTTTGTTTCCATTTATGGTTGCCAGAGCATGTGGTGGTCACCAGAGCGCAAGCAATTCCACCGACCCGGCTGTGGACATGTGAGGGAAAAACGTTGTAGGACACTTTCCGCATGCAGAGACTGGGTTGGCGGGTCAGGTCAGCCTTTTCTTTTTTTTGGCGTGTGAAGTTTCTTCCAGAAACCATGTGCAAACCACTCCAGCAACCGCACGCTCCATTTCTTTCGCGCTGCGCGGTTTGGTCCAGGAATTTCGCGGTTTGATCGGCTGCTTGAAGGGGACCTTTTCCGCAACAGTATCGCGTGGTGATTCCTTTTTATGTTTTGATCAGGGCTCCAAAAATACATTTTGCCCATTTGAAACATGTTTTTTTTTTTTTTTTTTTTTTTTTTTTTTTTTTTTTTTTTTTTAAATTAATCAAAATACAGGGAAACCACCAGGGCAATGTTCAGGTGTATAATGTAAGGATCCCTGTTGATCATGGTCATTTTGGCTTGCTGTTTTTTTTTTTTTGTGGCTGGAACCCCGGAATTGAACCAGTGGGCAAAAACAGCGAACGGATATCCCCTGTTATTTGCCCGGCTCACTTTTAAAACGGCGAACGGGAAGCCTTGTTTCCACTGACCAATGGCCTGGGTTTTCCTGCAATAAGAATAGGCAACTATGAAATGAACAACGTGCTCTCGGATTTTTGTTACGTAGTTTTTTGTTGCAAGTGCATCGAGCCCGCAACTAGGATTCGTGTACTCACATTTTTTTCGGGAAAACAACTCAGCTCAAATCTTTATCAAGTTTCCCAAGCTCTCTCCATACGCATTCTGATGGCAAGAGGCACGCTGCAAGAAACATGTCGTTTGTGCATGCCTGTTGCCCGGCCTCAGCTGCGCTGTGAAAAGCCAGTTGGGAACATGAACGTACCTTTGTTTCAGCACCTGTCAGAATTGGGGTGTATGACCGCCCATGATCGATTGATTTCGCACGGTCCTTCCTTCACACGGTCTTTGTCAGTTAGAGTGCCCTATCGGCTGCGCGGCTGTGTCAGTCTGTGCCAAGCGTTCAGGCCGGGGGCTTGAAAAGGGTGGCTGAGGTGCAGGCAAGACACCTGTACCTGCAAGCGGTCTAACCAGCAATGCCTGATTTAGACAGCGCGGGCTTTGCTTTCCAAATTGACACCTCATACCAAGGCCATGGCTGAGGAGGGGGGGGGGGGGCCTACGGGAAGCATGTTCATCGTGTCGTGCGTTGCAAGGACTGCAAGAACTTCGTGATGAGTGCGTGCGTGCTCGAGAACGAGGCCAAGGAACTGGATCAGAAGCACGCCGCTCGGTGTGAACCCGGACGGATTGCATGTAGCAAGTGCGGCTTGAGCTTTAGACAAGTCTCGGATAGAATCCTGTTCGCTTGAGTGCACTCTTCTGAACGCATGAGCCTTGTTGGACGATCGAGTCCTTTGTTTCGGTCAAGGGTGTGGCTTCCTTCCGCGATATGGCAAACACGCGCGTGTCGCAACAGCTTCTGGGCGCGGAGTCGATCAGAGGGGCTCACAGCAAGCCACCGCCTTCTTTGTTTCTTCGTAAGTCCGAATTGCCACCAAGCTCATCCTTGGGAATTGTGGGCACAGCAAAATATCATGATTTGAGCAAAAGCCCGCAAAGTGCCATGTGCAGCTTGTTTCGCTTGGGACCGAGGGTCCCAGCGATTTGCCTGCACTTCAGAAGTTCCTCATGCCAAGGATTCCAGGGCTGCAATCGCAAAGTATGAGGAAAGTTGCGGCCTCAGAGTACTCCGAAGGCTCAACTCTGAGCCTTCCGTGTCTTGCAACTGCATCTGCTCCATGTTTTTGCTTGTAAAGCTGCCTGGGGAGGCGAGGCCGTGTCAAAGTGTGGGCATATTTGACTTCGCGTGCTTTTCAGGGCGGGACGTCAGTGCTCAGTTGCGACGCAAGGCCAGGCGCTGCTGCAGCAGGCGATCGACCACTCGCTGCCGCACCACGCTGAGGACCGGCCGCGCTTGGTGCAGCACCGGCAGGAGGCGGGGAAGGCGAGGGAAGGCCAAGGAATGCGGGCGATGCTTGCCGCAGCTCAATGAGATGGAGATTCTTCTGGGAATCGCTGACCTAAGCAGTGTTTCCAAGATTTCCGATGTGAGGGCATCAACGCTTGGCCGTGTGACTTGGTCTGAGATCCTGACCCGGATTCAGCATCTCAAGTCTGGTGCGCCGAAAGTGCCCGCGTGGAAGCTCAGGGCACGGTTTCGATCGCTGACTTTCTCTTATCCGTTGCCGCTTCGGTTGAGACTAGTTTGCAATTTAAATGTCCGGAAGGTCTCTGGCTTGGCAAGTTTCGAGGTTTCCATTTGGTTAACAAGGGAAAGCGTTTGCAACTGCTTGTGTGGAGCTGGACATGTTGAAGCTTCTACCCAGAGAGTGGGAGGTGCAAGTTTCATGTTTCCTATGACCTGCAAAGTCTTTTAGCGCGTCCCACCTTTCGAAGAACTCACACGTTGGCCTGTCGCACGTGCGAGCCGCAATCCAAAGGTGGAGGACCAGCCCGCAGCTCAGCCAGCACCGATGTTGGGGCAAATCCGGTGTTAGGCTTCCGAGCCTAACTGATGTGCGAGCATGCTTGAAACGGCAATTGGCCTGCTGAAATGAAAAGCCTGTTCTTAGCAACCAAGAGTTCATGCAGGATTCCCAGATTCTCATAAAGTGATACACACGGTCCGTTTTTCTTCTTCTTCTTTTTTTTTCTTCTTCTTTTTTTTCCTTTCTTTTTTTGTATGTGAGAGGGTATGAACATTCAGCTCGTCCGCCTAATTTGTCATCTCATGCAAACACATCTTTCAGGTCCCTTGCAAGAGGCCTTTGCCCTGTTGCAGACCTTTACTTCTGTGTGTCTCCTCTTGTGTGGCTCGGGGGCTCGAGAGGATTCATGCTGTGCAGCTGGCTATGCAGGCAGGGGTCCGGGGAGGCCTAGGTCGGAGCTGGATCTCGCTCGGACGGGACAACTTCGCCGTGAGGCCACCACGGCGGCAAGCCAGGCCGCCACCGCGGCAGGCGCGGCGGAAGGGATCGATGGCCATTTTCCGCGGCTGGCCTCACAGCCATCGCAGGATGTTTCAACTGGCACTCGCAAAGCGCAAGTCCGTCATGAGGCAAGCAAAATTCGTTTCTCGTCGCAAGAACGACCTAGTGCTTGATGTTCCTTCAGAGTAGATGCCTAGTCAGGTGCAATCTTGTGCCTTGTCCAAGCCAAATACAATCCCCTATTCCTGCTTTCAGTTTCAGTGTGGCGCAAGGTGGTCTGAAGCAGATGGGCGCCGTCGCCGCTGTGGGCGCTGTGGGTGGTGCCATCGCTGGGAAGCCAATGATAGGAACCCCCAAAACTTGCCTGTGTAAGAATCAAGATTCAACACCTTTGCTGTCTTCGGGTCTTTCTCCTTGGCAACCCGAATGAGTTAGTGCTTTCTCTCACCAGCTTGTTTGTACCTTGAGGTCCTGGGCGGCACGCTGGGTCTCGGGGTCATAGGCGCTGGCGAGTCGGCTGGCCGTGTTTCGTTTGTCTCCGGGCATGGGCCCAAAGCGAAGGTTTGTTTGAGGCCCTGCGAGAATTGAAACTTCGTCTTGGGTGTTGGCTTGGATCGGAGGTGCAGTCGGTGGCGCTGCCGCGGTCCGGCAGCCTTGGGGCGGGGCTTCCGCGTGCCCTGCTGACTTCTTTGCTTTGATTCTAGAGCCCCTGAATCATTGGGTGTCGGCATCAGACATGCCTGACCAACAAGGTGACGAGTCATGGCACATGAGCTCCAGAAGTAACCGTTACACATTTGGGTTCAACACACACACACACAGGTCCTGCTTGGCCAACGGAAAACTCCCTGCCGGGTGGCGCAATCTCAAGAACAAAGGTCTGCGAAAGACACGTTCATGTGTGATGTTCAGCAGACATGGCTTGTAGGCAAGGAACCATCACTGCTGCTTGTAGCACATTTTGTGTCTGGCTGGCGCGCCATTCATGACTGGACCCGGCTCTGCAGAGCCCCTGTTCTGAGTGCATTCACGCAAATGAAGTGGGGCATGTCCTTCCCAATGCTTTCTCCATTTTGGAAATGTGTCAAAGCACTTCGGAGCAAGGTTCGTGCTCCATTCGGGAAAGCCTGGGGCACTGGGAACTCCTTATTTTCGTCGGGCAAGCCAATTTGAAAAGGTCGGCACACCTTCGCACAGACCTGAAAAAGTGCTTGACCCAAAGCCTCTGGCTTTGCGAGGAATTGTTGGGGAATACCTAAACCAGGAGAGGCGACATATATATATATAGAAACAAATATTGTTTTGTGAGAGGAAGCAGTTGATCAAACATTTTGGACACCCTATGTGCAACTACCATGTACTTGGAGCACTGGGCGTAGCGACAGGTTTCTGCCAAGTTATGACGTCGCAAGTCGCTTTGCCGTTTTACACAGTGACTGAGGCCGGTGTGGCAGCCACCCGCTCTGATCAGGCGAGGCCTTGTTTTTGCATCTTGGATGGTTCTTCAAAGAGGCGAGGGAGTTATTTCACTGTAGCTTTCCCATGCCATTGAGCTGCATTCACCTGAGTGATCTTGCCTCAGCCGCTAGCCGAACTCCAACAGTTGGACACTGCAAATCCACAGTGCCACATATCGAGAGTGAACAAGAGTTGTCCTTTCTTCTGCTCCTGCACTGTTTGAATTGGACGCCTGACCACATGATCTTCGTTTCCATCACATGCCAGAATTCCAATCGCGGTTGATTCGCCATTTGTGTACCAGACTTTCATACATGCAAACGGAAAAGACAGCTCGGAACACGTGAGGCGGCTGAGTCCAGCATGTCAGGTATGCAGGTATGTGAGATTTAGATATTGTAGTATTAGACCGAACGGGGACTAGTGAGCCCAGGCATATTTTCGTCATTAGCTTTGCATGACACAAATCAGAGCCTCGTGCTATGACTTGAGCCGACAGATCTCTCTTGCTGTGACATTCTCAGGCAAGCGAAATAGGGACGCCTTTGGCCTTAGGTGGGTGAGGCGGCCCGGGGTGTGGGCTCCATGGCCATCAAGGGCGTGGACAAGGCGGACAAAGACCTTCGCACAAAAAGCAGCTGGGTGCTGTTCAGGGGCCCCTCCTCACAACCCCTCCTCACAACCCCTCAGGGGCCCTCAGGGGCACTCGGTGCTTCCAACTGCGTTGAGCGAGGCTCGGGAGATGGACAGGGAGCACGACATCAGTGGCAAGGTGATGCAAGCCGGCAGCAAGGCGCGCGGCAACATGGGCATTGCTTTCAGCAATCACCCGCCAAATTTGCTATGTGCAAGATTCAATTGCTTCAGGCAATCACTACTGCCAGCACCATCAATGAGCAGTATCACATCACAGACAAGGCGAATAGTTCGCTTAAAAGGTCACACCATAGTTTTCTGATGTGGGGAGTGTCCAACCTGGTCCGGGGCTATCAGTTGAACACGCTGGCACTAGGACTGCCCTGTAGCAATGGCCTTGCAATACATCCTCTGATTGCAGCCCTGTGCTCTTTTGCTTGTCCCAGCCTCAGGTTTCAAGCGGATTCCATGCAGCTGTTGCCAAGGCGAGTTGCTGACATGCATCCGATGGAAGCGACAGGTCTTGGCCGGGTTGCAGTTTCAAGATTTCATGGCCAGGCACAGGAGGTTGAGGAGAAGCACCACGTGACCTCCAAGGCTTGGTTCTGACAACTCGTGTGCCCATAATTTTTTGCAGAGCCTCACCAAACAGCTCTTGGGAGACCTCGCGACACACCGTGTGAGGTGTCACGCTCTCGCCTTCAGGTGGCCTCGGGCGTGGCCTTCGGGCTCTCCAAGGCGGCGCAGGGCTTCGACAAGCTCACCGAGGCGGAGCCGACTTCGGCGCGACCGCGCGGACCCGTGACGGACCCCTGACGGACCCTGACGGACCCTATACTCCGGTTCCGAAAGATAGAACACCTACCATTTTCCCAAAATACGGTTTTCGGAAGATAGAACATCTACTGGTATCCTCTAAGATAGAACATCTGACACATGTCCTATATTTTGTCTCTAAAAAATGATTTTTGAATGGTAATATGCAGTTGTGTCAAAGATAGAACATGCACCAGAGGGTCCGACTCAAAACGTACGTCCGTACGTGAACCCATTAGCCAAACTACCACGGTTGGCAGGGTTCTCAAAGATAGAATATGGGCATCTCGGCTATATATGTGTTGCTTCGAGTTGAACACCGACACAAAGCTTACACCATGTTGGCAGCCAATGACTCTCTGTGGTACATCGCTAGCGCCCTTCAGATCCAGGACAAACTCCAGGCTTCTGAAAGATAGAATATGCCACGGCAAGTGCGTCCGTCAAGTAGTTTGATCATGTATATATCGACCCAAATATTATGCAAAGAGTTTGCTTGGGGAACTATCGACCACAAAACCAGCCACAATACGTCCCCAAGACAATTGTTTGGGGACATATCAAAAACAAACAAAGTATTTGGGACGATTCATGATCAAACTATATACTCGGTAAACACTATTGCTGGGCCATGTTCTATCTTTGGGGAGCCCGGGATTTACCATCGATTTGAAGTGTCCTATATAACAATGTACCGCAAAGCGTTATTTGCTGCCAACAGGTTGATCACTTGTGTCGGTGATCAACCCGGAGCAACTCATACAAACAAGGCTGAGGCCCGTCACTATACGTCCACAAGCCAACTATTTGGGGGCATACCAACTATAGGTCGGGCAAAGTTCCGTGTTCTCTTTCGGGCGCATTCCAGTGACTCCACCAATGCGTAGGCTGCCTCCCGCCGCTCGCAGATTGAAGGCGGGAGATCGGCTCAAGCGGTGCTTTGCGATTGAGCGTCCAGCAGCAAACAACATTTAGGGCCAACTGCCCCAAGGAATGTCCAGTTGGAGTCGTTGAACCAAGTCGAAATCACACAATACTTTGCCAGCTGGTGAGGGTGAGGGACAACAGTGCGTTTGAGACGGGCGTTCGTGCTCACGGGCCGGACCCTGCTTGCTGCCTGCCCCGCCCAAAAGAGTATTTCAATGTATTAGGTGGTAGGTATTAAAGCGCGCCTTTTGAGAATTCCTTGGTTGGTTTCAGTGTGGTGGAAGATGCGATATCGACAGGTTCCGTGCGTTTGACCGTCTCAGACTCGCAGGAGCGCCTGCAGGCGGCACGGGCGCCTGAGCTGTTCCGGTTTCACGAGCGAGCAAATGATTTTCAAGTTCTCGGAGTGACGGCTGGGCTTCTGCTTTTCGGGTGAACGGCCTGCCGCTATGCCGCATGCCTGCTTGCACCAGTTCCGTCAGTTTCGGGACTTTTGTCGCACAGCGTGGGGACCAGGGAGTTGACCTGGTGCCTTTCACTTGGACGGGGCTTGTGTACAGAGAAGCCTTTACTTCACTGCAAAATCTGAGCCGGCGAGCGGGCACAACCGGGTCCGAGCGCCGGCGTGCCCAGAAGAGACAGGCGTTCTCATGCATTTCAGGCTCCAAGTTGAGGGAAAGGCACAAAGGCAGTGGAAGCTGCGAAAGACAAGTTTGCGAAAGTCGAGTTTTAGCAGCCGGAAAAAACAACAAAAACACGAAAAAACACAACGCCTAGGGTCCCTGCGAACTCGGAGCTTGAGCCAATCGAATCGGCCATGGCCGGGCCTGGCGCGGGCGAGTGGGCCAAGGGTGTGGTGGTGTCTTGGCACAGTGCGGAGTCCGAACGACATTGGGCAGTGTCAAGCTCGGGTGCAATGAGAGCCAGTCGGAATTTCCTCGAATGGCTGCACCGAACAAGAGCGCAATATATGCGCTTTGAAATCAGACACAATGCAGAGCTCCCACTGAGGACTGGACCTCTCACGAGCCCTTGGACGTAGGCGCGGCACTGGCAAGGCTGATGATAGTCAGAAAAGGTATCTTGCGAGGCATTCACTTGTGATGGGGCTGGCATCGCATGGTGCTCGGTTAAGATAGAATCAAAGGGATCACATGTTTGGCTAGCCGCATTTCGACTCTCGCACGCATTGGCTTTTCCGTTTCCACGCGCCAGGCGCGGCGAACTTGTTCAAGACCTTCCCTGGCCGGCGCTGCATTCTGGTGGCGCACGAAGGGCGCTTAGTCTACGCGCCTCGGGCTGTTTTTTTTGGGGCCGTCGACGCCAGTGTGTCCCAAACTAGCCCTGACTGTGCAGTCCTAAACCAGCCCAAACCACTCAGAACGAATCTCGAGACGTTTTTTTCGAATCGAAGCCCTCTTCAAGTTCTGCCTTGGTCTCAGTTGCTCGATGGGGATAGCATGAAGCACATGGAATCCGCAGCTTCAGGAGCACTACGTGCCAGGCGCAGGGCCGGAGGAGAGGATCGAGTTGGACAGCGCCGCCAAGACGGTGAGCGCGCTGCTCATCGGGGTGCTGGTTACGCCTCATGGCTGTTTCAGCTCGGCTTGCGCTTTCTCACTTTCTTTTCTGACTTTGGTGCCAGGGGGTTCCAGATGTTGCAACTTCTTACAGTGTTTCTTCCCTGTATCCACCCGAACATGTGCAGCCAAATGCCAACACCTTTGCACTGTTCAGCAAGAACGTGGGAAGTTGTGCGGAAGCTCTTGCTTTGCCAGTGCGAGCCTTGTGTTCTACTGTCGTGTCGTGTCATCTTTTCGGGTACCCTCTTTGAGATTGTTTAAAGGAAACCACTAATCTCCAGCAGTTCCATATCCCACTAGGGAAGCTCATGAGCCTTGGTGAATCGGTACATTTAGTTTGCGAACCCTGAGATGGCTTTGAACGCAGAGCTAACCACCACCAATTCATAAGCTGAAACCTGCATTTGCCAGAGCCGGGACACGTGGACAGAACGGCAGCCCAGGCAAGGCAAGTTGGACTTGGACACGCCGCTGCGGCAGTACAATGTGACGCCCTCTGCCTACTGGGGCAAAGGCGGGGTTTTGCAGAAGGCGTCTCCTTTCCACACGTTTGGGAAGATGCCTGTGAGCTGTCTCAGTTATCTCACGTTGCTTTTGCTTCCTCCCCTCCCTCTAAGCATGTCGCGCGGACATGCGAGCGGAAAACTGCCGGTCCGGCGAGTCGAGTCGCAGGGGACGAGTACTGGCCCATGATCACGGCGCGACATCTGCTCACCCACACCAGCGGCCTGGGCACGAAGCCGCCCGGGAAGGAGTTCGAGCACCTCGGAACCTTGGAGTCTTTTAGCTAAAACGTGTGCTCGCAATGGGCATGCCCCCTTCAAGCCCTGCAGTTTTTCCATGGCAATAGTTGCAAAAGCACGGATGGATTGCTGAGGAGTAAAAGAGCGTTACATCTCCCTTAGTCAAACATCGGCGTTTGAAAGGCCCCTTTCAGGTACAACAGCGGGGAGCACATCCAGCACCTGAGCCACCTCATCCACGCGCTGACGCGTCCCCCCAATGGGCACTGGGCCAGCCCGGTGGACTGGGCAGAGGAGGCCTTTGCAGAGCCTCTGGGGCTCCCAGGCCGAAGGCTTCGACTTCGACTTCGGCTTCGGCTTCGGCTTCGGCTTCGGCCAAGCGAGCCGTCCGGTTCGGCGATTTCTTTTTTATTTCTTGGCGTTGGGCAGACATGGGCCATGGGCGCACGAATTTTCCGAGCCCAGACGCGATTTCTCATGTTCTGTAACAAGTATTGTGTCCAGGGCTCAGGTTATGCTGGAAGACGCCGAAAAGTCCGTCAACTTTTGAGGAGGATATTCACAGTTGCACCCTTGTCGGCCACGATTGGTCTCTGTTGGACTGCTTGTTATCCCCTGGTTTTGGAGTGGATCCCCCTTTTGTGTGGTGCTGCCTTTGGGCAGGTTTTCATCTTCAGGCGCACCCACATACCATATGTACTCACCCACAATCATGCCTTCTTCAACCGTTTCTGCAAACCAGGAAACATTTGCAAGTTATTTTTTGTATATTTACATATATATCTTTATACAAGCCGTGCGCGCACACACACACACCATCAAAGGGTTTCAGGGAGTTTCCCAAGCTCCAGCTTTTTGGAACTCCCCGAAGTTGCGGTTTCGCTGGAACTACCAGTGAGTTGATCAACTTTTGGAAGGGGGACATCCGGCTTCGAGTGTGTATATTGTTCATTACAGAGCCATTTGGGCGAAGTACCCAAGCGAGACCCTGCATGGCGCGAAAGCATCAATCACAGCAAATACACACGCAGCTTTGCACACGTAGAAAACGAGCGCGCGTGCCAAAACAGGTTAAGGGCCACTTTTTTTGGGGTCCAGGTCGCACAAGTCACCGTTGCCGATTGTGAGCAAAACCTAGTATTGAAGGACGCTACGCAAAACCATACGGAGTTCTCCATTTTTGTTTTCGATAGGGTCCCCATTCAGTCAGTGGGTCGTTGCATTTTTTTTCAGTTTACTGAGGGTCACCAGTTGTCTATGGAGCAGGCCCATGAAACGAACAGGTTCAAAGATTATACAGGCAAGGAACCGCAGTGGTTGGCTTTTGGCCGAGACTTGTGTTACAAAATGCTGACATGAAACCAAAGCGCCATATCTGATCACAAAGGCCTCGTTCATGTAATGTATCCGACTCTCAAAGGGATCAATCATGACGAGAATTGCCACGGTGGATCACAAGAGGAGCTGGCAAGTGTGAGTGAGACAGCGCATGACGTCACGGGCAAGGGAAAGAACACATCCTCACCGCTTACTGTAGCAATCAGCAAGAAGCTACAAGCTTGTTGGTTGGGGTAGGCCAGCTGCTTGAGAAAGCAACGATCTCACCCCCAAACGGGAGGATCTTGCAGCGGTTCTCCTGTCTGTGCGCTCCGCCGGCAGGCCTCTTCCTGAACGACGGGCTGGACGGGCAGATCTCCATCGGGGGCGGCCAGCAGATGAGTTGCCCGCAGCTGGCGCGCATTGGCCAGCTGCTGGCGGGGTGTGGGGTCAGAGGTGGTGGGGGGAGGGGGCTGCGGGAGCGACCGCGCCATGAAATTTTCCACTGGTCGGTTCTTCATGGTGTTGACACGTGCTCCGGATCCGCCTGATGCGTGGTGCATTGCAAGCAGAATGAATCGCTGAAGAAGATTGTGCCAGCCATTCAAGTCTAGGATAATCTTGGGTATGTGAAGAGCAAGCCTGAGCCGAAGCATGTTTGTTTTCCCTTCCGGTGGATAATCCATAGGTGTTCCCTTCATGTTTTCCCTACAGGCCTATGTTTTTCCTGACGCTCAGTTTTCCAGGTCAACCGCGGAAAGTGGCCCATGTCCTCGGCGCCCTCCTGGCCAATAGACTGGCTGCCCTGGGCCACAAACCGGAGCGGCGGGGGGCTGGGGACTGGGAGGGGTGGAGGTTGGCTTCCTTCCTTCCTTCCTTCCTTCCTTCCTTCCTTTCTTCCTTTTTGTTGTTTTTCTTGGCTTCCTTTTTGTTATCTTTCTTTTGTTGTCTTTCTTTGCATCCTTTTTGTTGTCTTTCTTTGCATCCTTTTTGTTGTCTTCTCTGCTTCATTGTTGTTGTCTTTCTTTGCTTCCTTTTTGTCGTCTTTCTTTGCATCCTTTTTGTTGTCTTTCTTTGCATCCTTTTTGGTGTCATTCTTTGCTTCCTTTTTGGTGTCATTCTTTGCATCCTTTTTGTTGTCTTCCTTTTTGTTGTCTTTCTTTGCTGCCTTTTTGTTGTCTTTCTTTGCATCCTTTTTGTTGTCTTTCTTTGCATCCTTTTTGTTGTCTTCTCTGCTTCATTGTTGTTGTCTTTCTTTGCATCCTTTTTGTTGTCTTTCTTTGTTGTCTTTCTTTGCATCCTTTTTGTCGTCTTTCTTTGCATCTTTTTGTTGTCTTTCTTTGCTTTTGCTTCTTTTTTGTTGTCTTCCTTTTTGTTGTCTTTCGTGCTTCCTTTTTGTTGTTTTTCTTGGCTTCCTTTTTGTTATCTTTCTTTTGTTGTCTTTCTTTGCATCCTTTTTGTTGTCTTTCTTTGCATCCTTTTTGTTGTCTTCTCTGCTTCATTGTTGTTGTCTTTCTTTGCATCCTTTTTGTCGTCTTTCTTTGCATCCTTTTTGTTGTCTTTCTTTGCATCCTTTTTGGTGTCATTCTTTGCTTCCTTTTTGTTGTCTTCCTTTTTGTTGTCTTTCTTTGCTTCCTTTTTGTTGTCTTTCTTTGCTGCCTTTTTGTTGTCTTTCTTTGCATCCTTTTTGTTGTCTTTCTTTGCATCCTTTTTGTTGTCTTCTCTGCTTCATTGTTGTTGTCTTTCTTTGCATCCTTTTTGTTGTCTTTCTTTGCATCCTTTTTTCATTGTTGTTGTCTTTCTTTGCATCCTTTTTGTCGTCTTTCTTTGCTTCCTTTTTGTTGTCTTTCTTTGCATCCTTTTTGGTGTCATTCTTTGCTTCCTTTTTGTTGTCTTCCTTTTTATTGTTTTTCTTGGCGTCCTTTTTGTTATCTTTCTTTTGTTGTCTTTCTTTGCATCCTTTTTGTTGTCTTTCTTTGCATCCTTTTTGTTGTCTTCTCTGCTTCATTTTTGTTGTCTTTCTTTGCATCCTTTTTGTCGTCTTTCTTTGCATCCTTTTTGTTGTCTTTCTTTGCATCCTTTTTGGTGTCATTCTTTGCTTCCTTTTTGTTGTCTTCCTTTTTGTTGTTTTCTTTGCTTCCTTTTTGTTGTCTTTCTTTGCTTCCTTTTTGTTGTCTTTCTTTGCTTCCTTTTTGTTGTCTTTCCTTGCATCCTTTTTGTTGTCTTCTCTGCTTCATTGTTGTTGTCTTTCTTTGCATCCTTTTTGTCGTCTTTCTTTGCATCCTTTTTGTTGTCTTTCTTTGCATCCTTTTTGGTGTCATTCTTTGCTTCCTTTTTGTTGTCTTCCTTTTTGTTGTCTTTCTTTGCTTCCTTTTTGTTGTCTTTCTTTGCTGCCTTTTTGTTGTCTTTCTTTGCATCCTTTTTGTTGTCTTTCTTTGCTTCCTTTTTGTTGTCTTTCTTTGCATCCTTTTTGTTGTCTTTCTTTGCTTCCTTTTTGTTGTCTTTCTTTGCTTCTTTTTTGTTGTGTTCCTTTTTGTTGTGTTTCTTTGCATCCTTTTCGTTGTCTTTCTTGCTTCCTTTTTGTTGTCTTTCTTTGCATCCTTTTTGTTGTCTTTCCTTGCATCCTTTTTGTTGTCTTTCTTTGCTTCCTTTTTGTTGTCTTCTCTGCTTCATTGTTGTTGTCTTTCTTTTCTTCCTTTTTGTCGTCTTTCTTTGCATCCTTTTTGTTGTTTTTCTTTGCATCCTTTTTGGTGTCATTCTTTGCATCCTTTTTGTTGTCTTCCTTTTTGTTGTCTTTCTTTGCATCCTTTTCGTTGTCTTTCTTTGCTGCCTTTTTGTTGTCTTTCTTTGCATCCTTTTTGTTGTCTTTCTTTGCTTCCTTTTTGTTGTCTTTCTTTGCATCCTTTTTGTTGTCTTTCTTTGCTGCCTTTTTGTTGTCTTTCTTTGCTTCTTTTTTGTTGTGTTCCTTTTTGTTGTGTTTCTTTGCATCCTTTTCGTTGTCTTTCTTGCTTCCTTTTTGTTGTCTTTCTTTGCATCCTTTTTGTTGTCTTTCCTTGCATCCTTTTTGTTGTCTTTCTTTGCTTCCTTTTTGTTGTCTTCTCTGCTTCATTGTTGTTGTCTTTCTTTGCATCCTTTTTGTCGTCTTTCTTTGCATCCTTTTTGTTGTCTTTCTTTGCATCCTTTTTGTTGTCTTCCTTTTTGTTGTCTTTGCATCCTTTTCGTTGTCTTTCTTTGCTGCCTTTTCGTTGTCTTTCTTTGCTGCCTTTTTGCTGTCTTTCTTTGCTTTCTTTTTGTTGTCTTTCTTTGCTTCCTTTTTGTCGTCTTTCTTTGAGTCCTTTTTGTTGCCTTTCTTTGCTTCTTTTTTGTTGTCTTTCTTTGCTTCTTTTTTGTTGTTTTTCTTTGCATCCTTTTTGTTGTCTTTCTTTGCTTCCTTTTTGTTGTCTTTCTTTGCATCCTTTTCGTTGTCTTTCTTTGCATCCTTTTTGTTGTCTTTCTTTGCTTCCTTGTTGTTTTCTTTCTTTGCATCCTTTTCGTTGTCTTTCTTGCTTCCTTTTTGTTGTCTTTCTTTGCGTCTTTCTTTGCTTCCTTTTTGTTGTCTTTCTTTGCTTCCTTTTTGTTGTCTTTCTTTGCTTCCTTTTTGTTGTCTTTCTTTGCTTCCTTGTTGTTGTCTTTCTTTGCTTCCTTTTTGTTGTCTTTCTTTTCTTCATTGTTGTTGTCTTTCTTTGCATCCTTTTTGTTGTCTTTCTTTGCATCCTTTTTGTTGTCTTTCTCTGCTTCATTGTTGTTGTCTTTCTTTGCTTCCTTTTTGTTGTCTTTCTTTGCATCCTTTTTGTTGTCTTTCTTTGCTTCCTTTTTGTTGTCTTTCTTTGCATCCTTTTTGCTGTCTTTCTTTGCATCCTTTTTGTTGCCTTTCTTTGCATCCTTTTTGTTGTCGTTCTTTGCTTCCTTTTTGTTGTCTTTCTTTGCATCCGTTTTGTCGTCTTGCTTTGCATCCTTTTTGTTTTCTTTCTTTGCTTCCTTTTTGTTGTCTTTCTTTGCATCCTTTTTGTTGTGTTTCTTTGCTTCCTTTTTGTTGTCTTTCTTTGCTTCTTTTTTGTTGTCTTCCTTTTTGTTGTGTTTCTTTGCATCCTTTTCGTTGTCTTTCTTGCTTCCTTTTTGTTGTCTTTCTTTGCATCCTTTTTGTTGTCTTTCCTTGCATCCTTTTTGTTGTCTTTCTTTGCTTCCTTGTTGTTGTCTTTCTTTTCTTCCTTTTTGTCGTCTTTCTTTGCATCCTTTTTGTTGTCTTCCTTTTTGTTGTCTTTGCATCCTTTTTGGTGTCATTCTTTGCATCCTTTTTGTTGTCTTCCTTTTTGTTGTCTTTCTTTGCATCCTTTTCGTTGTCTTTCTTTGCTGCCTTTTCGTTGTCTTTCTTTGCTGCCTTTTTGTTGTCTTTCTTTGCTTCCTTTTTGTTGTCTTTCTTTGCTTCCTTTTTGTCGTCTTTCTTTGCATCCTTTCTGTTGCCTTTCTTTGCTTCCGTTTTGTTGTCTTTCTTTGCTTCTTTTTTGTTGTTTTTCTTTGCATCCTTTTTGTTGTCTTTCTTTTTTTTTTTTGTTGTCTTTCTTTGCATCCTTTTCGTTGTCTTTCTTTGCATCCTTTTTGTTGTCTTTCTTTGCTTCCTTTTTGTTGTCTTTCTTTGCATCCTTTTCGTTGTCTTTCTTGCTTCCTTTTTGTTGTCTTTCTTTGCGTCTTTCTTTGCATCCTTTTTGTTGTCTTTCTTTGCTTCCTTTTTGTCGTCTTTCTTTGCATCCTTTCTGTTGCCTTTCTTTGCTTCCGTTTTGTTGTCTTTCTTTGCTTCTTTTTTGTTGTTTTTCTTTGCATCCTTTTTGTTGTGTTTCTTTTCTTCCTTTTTGTTGTCTTTCTTTGCATCCTTTTCGTTGTCTTTCTTTGCATCCTTTCTGTTGCCTTTCTTTGCTTCCGTTTTGTTGTCTTTCTTTGCATCCTTTTTGTTGTCTTTCTTTGCTTCCTTTTTGTTGTCTTTCTTTGCATCCTTTTTGTTGTCTTTCTTTGCTGCCTTTTTGTTGTCTTTCTTTGCTTCTTTTTTGTTGTGTTCCTTTTTGTTGTGTTTCTTTGCATCCTTTTCGTTGTCTTTCTTGCTTCCTTTTTGTTGTCTTTCTTTGCATCCTTTTTGTTGTCTTTCCTTGCATCCTTTTTGTTGTCTTTCTTTGCTTCCTTTTTGTTGTCTTCTCTGCTTCATTGTTGTTGTCTTTCTTTGCATCCTTTTTGTCGTCTTTCTTTGCATCCTTTTTGTTGTCTTTCTTTGCATCCTTTTTGTTGTCTTCCTTTTTGTTGTCTTTGCATCCTTTTCGTTGTGTTTCTTTGCTGCCTTTTCGTTGTCTTTCTTTGCTGCCTTTTTGTTGTCTTTCTTTGCTTTGTTTTTGTTGCCTTTCTTTGCATCCTTTTTGTTGCCTTTCTTTGCATCCGTTTTGTTGTCGTTGTTTGCTTTCTTTTTGTTGCCTTTGTTTGCATCCTTTTTGTTGCCTTTCTTTGCATCCTTTCTGTTGCCTTTCTTTGCATCCTTTTTGTTGCCTTTCTTTGCATCCTTTTTGTTGTCTTTCTTTGCTTCCTTTTTGTTGCCTTTCTTTGCTTCCTTTTTGTTGCCTTTCTTTGCATCCTTTTTGTTGCCTTTCTTTGCATCCTTTTTGTTGCCTTTCTTTGCATCCTTTTTGTTGCCTTTCTTTGCATCCTTTTTGTTGCCTGTCTTTGCATCCTTTTGTTGCCATTCTTTGCATCCTTTTTGTTGCCTTTCTTTGCATCCTTTTTGTTGCCTTTCTTTGCATCCTTTTGTTGCCTTTCTTTGCATCCTTTTTGTTGCCTTTCTTTGCATCCTTTTTGTTGCCTTTCTTTGCATCTTTTTGTTGCCTTTCTTTGCATCCTTTTTGTTGCCTTTTTGCATCCTTTTTGTTGCCTTTCTTTGCATCCTTTTTGTTGCCTTTCTTTGCATCCTTTTTGTTGCCTTTCTTTGCATCCTTTTTGTTGCCTTTCTTTGCATCCTTTTTGTTGCCTTTCTTTGCATCCTTTTTGTTGCGCATCCTTTTTGTTGCATCCTTTTTGTTTCTTTCCCATCCTTTTTGTTGCTTTCTTTGCATCCTTTTTGTTGCCTTTCTTTGCATCCTTTTTGTTGCCTTTCTTTGCATCCTTTTTGTTGCCTTTCTTTTGCATCCTTTTTGTTGCCTTTCTTTGCATCCTTTTTGTTGCCTTTCTTTGCTTCCTTTTTGTTGTATTTCTTTGCTTCCTTTTTGTTGCCTTTCTTTGCATCCTTTTTGTTGCCTTTCTTTGCATCCTTTTTGTTGCCTTTCTTTGCTTCCTTTTTGTTGCCTTTTTTTGCTTCCGTTTTGTTGTCTTTCTTTGCTTCCTTTTTGTTGCCTTTCTTTGCATCCTTTTTGTTGCCTTTCTTTGCTTTCGTTTTGTTGCCTTTCTTTGCATCCTTTTTGTTGTCTTTCTCTGCTTCATTGTTGTTGTCTTTCTTTGCTTCCTTTTTGTTGTCTTTCTTTGCATCCTTTTTGTTGTCTTTCTTTGCTTCCTTTTTGTTGCCTTTCTTTGCATCCTTTTTGTTGCCTTTCTTTGCTTCCGTTTTGTTGCCTTTCTTTGCATCCTTTTTGTTGTCTTTCTCTGCTTCATTGTTGTTGTCTTTCTTTGCATCCTTTTTGTTGTCTTTCTTTGCATCCTTTTTGTTGTCTTTCTCTGCTTCATTGTTGTTGTCTTTCTTTGCTTCCTTTTTGTTGTCTTTCTTTGCATCCTTTTTGTTGTCTTTCTTTGCTTCCTTTTTGTTGTCTTTCTTTGCATCCTTTTTGCTGTCTTTCTTTGCATCCTTTTTGTTGCCTTTCTTTGCATCCTTTTTGTTGTCTTTCTTTGCTTCCTTTTTGTTGTCTTTCTTTGCATCCGTTTTGTCGTCTTGCTTTGCATCCTTTTTGTTTTCTTTCTTTGCTTCCTTTTTGTTGTCTTTCTTTGCATCCTTTTTGTTGCCTTTCTTTGCATCCTTTTTGTTGCCTTTCTTTGCATCCTTTTTGTTGCCTTTCTTTGCATCCTTTTTGTTGCCTTTCTTTGCATCCTTTTTGTTGCCTTTCTTTGCATCCTTTTGTTGTCTTTCTTTGCTTCCTTTTTGTTGTTTTTCTTTGCATCCTTCTTTGCATCCTTTTTGTTGCCTTTCTTTGCATCCTTTTTGTTGCCTTTCTTTCCTTTTGCATCCTTTTTGTTGCCTTTCTTTGCATCCTTTTTGTTTTCTTTGCATCCTTTTTGTTGCCTTTCTTTGCATCCTTTTTGTTGCCTTTCTTTGCTTCCGTTTTGTTGCCTTTGTTTGCTTCCTTTTTGTTGCCTTTCTTTGCTTCCGTTTTGTTGCCTTTCATTGCTTCCTTTTTGTTGCCTTTCTTTGCATCCTTTTTGTTGCCTTTGTTTGCATCCTTTTTGTTGCCTTTCTTTGCATCCTTTTTGTTGCCTTTCTTTGCATCCTTTTTGTTGCCTTTCTTTGCTTCCTTTTTGTTGCCTTTCTTTGCATCCTTTTTGTTGCCTTTCTTTGCATCCTTTTTGTTGCCTTTCTTTGCTTCCTTTTTGTTGCCTTTTTTTGCTTCCGTTTTGTTGTCTTTCTTTGCTTCCTTTTTGTTGCCTTTCTTTGCATCCTTTTTGTTGCCTTTCTTTGCATCCTGTTTGTTGCCTTTCTTTGCATCCTTTTTGTTGCCTTTCTTTGCACCCTTTTTGTTGCCTTTCTTTGCTTCCGTTTTGTTGTCTTTCTTTGCTTCCTTTTTGTTGTCTTTCTTTGCATCCTTTTTGTTGCCTTTCTTTGCATTCTTTTTGTTGCCTTTCTTTGCATCCTTTTTGTTGCCTTTCTTTGCATCCTTTTTGTTGCATTTCTTTGCATCCTTTTTGTTGCCTTTGTTTGCATCCTTTTTGTTGTCTTTCTTTGCTTCCTTTTTGTTGTTTTTCTTTGCATCCTTTTTGTTGCCTTTCTTTGCATCCTTTTTGTTGCCTTTCTTTGCATCCTTTTTGTTGCCTTTCTTTGCATCCTTTTTGTTGCCTTTCTTTGCATCCTTTTTGTTGCCTTTCTTTGCATCCTTTTTGTTGCCTTTCTTTGCTTCCGTTTTGTTGCCTTTGTTTGCTTCCTTTTTGTTGCCTTTCTTTGCTTCCGTTTTGTTGCCTTTCATTGCTTCCTTTTTGTTGCCTTTCTTTGCTTCCTTTTTGTTGCCTTTCTTTGCATTCTTTTTGTTGCCTTTCTTTGCATCCTTTTTGTTGCCTTTCTTTGCATCCTTTTTGTTGCCTTTCTTTGCATCCTTTTGTTGCCTTTCTTTGCATCCTTTTTGTTGCCTTTCTTTGCATCCTTTTTGTTGCCTTTCTTTGCATCCTTTTTGTTGCCTTTCTTTGCATCCTTTTTTGTTTCTTTGCTTTGCATCCTTTTTGTTGCCTTTCTTTGCATCCTTTTTGTTGCCTTTCTTTGCATCCTTTTTGTTGCCTTTCTTTGCATCCTTTTTGTTGCCTTTCTTTGCATCCTTTTTGTTGCCTTTCTTTGCATCCTTTTTGTTGCCTTTCTTTGCATCCTTTTTGTTGCCTGTCTTTGCATCCTTTTTGTTGTCTTTCTTTGCTTTCTTTTTGTTGCCTTTCTTTGCATCCTTTTTGTTGCCTTTCTTTTGCTTCCTTTTTGTTGCCTTTCTTTTGCATCCTTTTTGTTGCCTTTCTTTGCATCCCTTTTGTTGTCTTTCTTTGCATCCTTTTTGTTGCCTTTCTTTGCATCCTTTTTGTTGCCTTTGTTTGCATCCTTTTTGTTGCCTTTGTTTGCATCCTTTTTGTTGCCATTCTTTGCATCCTTTTTGTTGCCTTTCTTTGCATCCTTTTTGTTGCCTTTCTTTGCATCCTTTTTGTTGCCTTTCTTTGCATCCTTTTTGTTGCCTTTCTTTGCATCCTTTTTGTTGCCTGTCTTTGCATCCTTTTTGTTGTCTTTCTTTGCTTTCTTTTTGTTGCCTTTCTTTGCATCCTTTTTGTTGCCTTTCTTTTGCTTCCTTTTTGTTGCCTTTCTTTTGCATCCTTTTTGTTGCCTTTCTTTGCATCCCTTTTGTTGTCTTTCTTTGCATCCTTTTTGTTGCCTTTCTTTGCATCCTTTTTGTTGCCTTTGTTTGCATCCTTTTTGTTGCCTTTCTTTGCATCCTTTTTGTTGCCTTTCTTTGCATCCTTTTTGTTGCTTTCTTTGCATCCTTTTTGTTGCCTTTCTTTGCATCCTTTTTGTTGCCTTTCTTTGCATCCTTTTTGTTGCCTTTCTTTGCATCCTTTTTGTTGCCTTTCTTTGCATCCTTTTTGTTGCCTTTCTTTGCATCCTTTTTGTTGCCTTTCTTTGCATCCTTTTTGTTGCCTTTCTTTGCATCCTTTTTGTTGCCTTTCTTTGCATCCTTTTTGTTGCCTTTCTTTGCATCCTTTTTGTTGCCTTTCTTTGCATCCTTTTTGTTGCCTTTCTTTGCATCCTGTTTGTTGCCTTTCTTTGCTTCCTTTTTGTTGTTTTTCTTTGCATCCTTTTTGTTGCCTTTCTTTGCTTTTTTTTGTTGCCTTTCTTTGCATCCTTTTTGTTGCCTTTCTTTGCATCCTTTTTGTTGCCTTTCTTTGCATCCCTTTTGTTGTCTTTCTTTGCATCCTTTTTGTTGCCTTTCTTTGCATTCTTTTTGTTGCCTTTCTTTGCATCCTTTTTGTTGCCTTTCTTTGCATCCTTTTTGTTGCCTTTCTTTGCATCCTTTTTGTTGCCTTTCTTTGCATCCTTTTTGTTGCCTTTCTTTGCATTCTTTTTGTTGTTTTTCTTTGCATCCTTTTTGTTGCCTTTCTTTGCTTCCTTTTTGTTGCCTTTCTTTGCATCCTTTTTGTTGTCTTTCTTTGCATCCTTTTTGTTGCCTTTCTTTGCATTCTTTTTGTTGCCTTTCTTTGCATCCTTTTTGTTGCCTTTCTTTGCATCCTTTTTGTTGCCTTTCTTTGCATCCTTTTTGTTGCCTTTCTTTGCATCCTTTTTGTTGCCTTTCTTTGCATCCTTTTTGTTGCCTTTCTTTGCATCCTTTTTGTTGCCTTTCTTTGCATCCTTTTTGTTGCCTTTCTTTGCATCCTTTTTGTTGCCTTTCTTTGCATCCTTTTTGTTGCCTTTCTTTGCATCCTTTTTGTTGCCTTTCTTTGCATCCTTTTTGTTGCCTTTCTTTGCTTGGCCTGTTTGTCAATTGCAGGATCTTCAGAGATTAGTCGCCCTGTTTTCAAGTCGCCCTCCAAGCCAGAGGGTACCAAGCCGAAAACGAGGTCTACGGGTTGTCTTCGGCAAGGGGAGTTGCGCCAGGGGTTTGAGTCTGGAAAGCCTGGGTTCCAGAGTTTGAAGGACTCACAGAAATCGGTTTGGAGAGGTTGTACTGGATGCGCCTCCATTTCAACATATATGCCCTTTAACATGCCCCACAGATCGCAGAGGTTCTT
>CAUJNA010001196.1:67500-101196 GCA_963377175.1 Effrenium voratum
ATTGGCACCAGGGCCAAGAGGCGCGACCGAAGCTGAGGTTTTGATCCAAAAGCGGGCAGAAGACCCTCCACGTCAATGCGAATCCATTGTCAGGCCTCAAGTTTCTTCCAGGCTTGGGGCCCTCGTAGGGTTGCGTCAGTTGGCCGATCTGTCGGTCTAAGTTCTGTTCATGGGCCAGTAAGCCGAAACCAACGCTCCTCCCGCGCCAGTTTGCGATCAGCTTTTGTTGGGCCACGGTGGAGCATTGCACCCGCGCAGTCACCGGGGGTCGATTCCAGCCATTCGTTTACATGACCCAACCGCGAGGCCTGTGATGTCCTGGGGGCCGGATATCTTCGTTCCGAGCGGAGTTGTCCTTCCGTGGGAGCTTTGGATTCAAAAGAATTTCAACTCGGGACTGGCCGCCACGCCCAGTCAGAAAATTGCCATTGCATTGCACTGCATGACATGTGCAGCTTTGTCTTTATACAAGGCACCGCAGCAGCGCCGAATGCAGTGGGGTGAGAGGGTGGGACGCAGCATGACAAACATAGTCTGTAGGTAAGACTTCCGTTCAATCTTCAATCTTTCTTGTATTTTTGTTCGCTTCGCGGATCGCGTTTCCGATGAGGTTGATCCAGTATGAGCAATCCTTTGTCTATGTTAATTGGAAGGGAGTGGCATTTTTTAAATGGACGTAATGATGTGATACTTGCGAAAGCGCTGTTGGAGCTATAGCGACAGTTCAGAGAATGGGGGGGCACAAGTCCTTTAATCTAGTTTAGCAACACAGCCAGAGTTATTAAGTGTTGGTTGATCAAGGCAAGGCACAAAGTTGCATCCAGAGTCCAAAGCGTTGACTCGGGCCACCAGAAGACAACTTACACGGGCGTGGTCGCAAGGCAATCCTCGATTTCAAAACCAACCCTAGTGAGTTGCAGCAAGTCGCCATAGCTTTTTGCGTGGCCGGCAAACTGCTCGGCTCGACCAATTCCAAGCATGTCAGTTTCCAGCCGGTCTGAGGCTTAGTGCAGCCCTGCGAGAGCAACTCCTGGGCGATAGGCGTGAAGACGGGTGTTAAGCATCCTGTTTTGGCGGCCGAGTTTGGCAAGAAAGGTTGAGACCCTGCTCAAAGAGGGCTGCTGGGATGCTGGGCTTGTGCGTGTTTTGCTGGGGACATCCTCACTGCCGCCTTACAACTCAAATCCAGATCTGAGCGCGAGATATGTATATACCTCTAGCATTTGTCCCTGTCCTGAACTAGGGAAGCTCCTTTGGGCCGGTTTTGAGGGGGAACAGAGGTCAGCAAGGCTGCCGTGCTTGACATGGCAACCCAACTCAGACACCGTTCCAGGCGGCAGCACCCGCGACGTATGTGGTCGGGACTTCTGGAAAGAGGCGGGCAGGTTTGGCAGAATGCATCGTTGCCCACGGCTTCGCTTCGCCTGGATGATTCAAGCCTTTGAATTGGCCGTGGCCATGGGTTGCACCAGCCCTTTTGCGGCGCAAGGTCTATGGCCTGAACTGCAGCCAGACGACCTTCTGCCACACTCACCCTGGCGCGGAATCGATTAGCTGTATGCTCATGTTGGCTGCTAGGATGTGGGAGCTATTTTGTGATGTTGTTTGAGGGTGGCGAACGTATCAACAGGCGACCAGGAACGCGTCGAACTTTGGGTCGTTTCAGCCCGACGGACATTTTCCAAGATTTCTTCATGAGAGCTCTTGCCATGTCTCCATGGAGCCCGAAGCCTTCCTCCCAGCTGACTTACTCGAGGTTCAGTCAACATCTCCAGTCGATTCATGCAAGAGCTCATCCCATTTTGTTCCACAAAAGCGGGGACTCGCCACGTCCTCTTGGGGAAACAGTCATTTTGACCATGGCTCGTCTATGCTTTTGGGGAGGACACCCAATTTTGCGGATTTCACGCAGGCTGAACGATTGGGCAGACAACACTTTTGTAGATTCATGGCCTGCTTGAGTTGCTCATTTGCGTGTCTGACTGTCTTGTTTCTTGGGCGCCATTGTTGTGATTTCAATGGCACAGCAGGAAACCAGTGTGAATTCCGCATCCCATCCGGAGACCCATTCGGACCCTTGGCCAGGCGACAAGGCGCCGGTGCTAGTGGACACCCGGCGCATGGCGACCTGCTTCTGCGAGGTCCAGTCCTGGGGTTGCATGCGCCGTGGCGGATCCGTTCCTTTGCGAACCGTTTTTGCGTGTCGAAACCGGAGACCTGAGCTGACTTGACTTGAACTTTGCTCAAAATCGGGCCGTTGGCCCTTTTCATGCAGTCGGAGTCTGTTCAAGGTACGACTCCGAGCCCTGCGACCCTGATGCAGCCTGGCCAAGTTTCCAGGTCTCAGTGCAAAAAGGTCAGACTTTGGCCTTCGTAAAGTCACATGCCAGCTGGATGCAGCTGGTTTTGGGAACCAGTTTGCGACTGATTTCCGGATGACTCGTTTTGGAGCCCAGTACTTGAGCTCTTTCTTTCCCGGCCCATGATGGGGGTCTCTTTGTGGCGTCTTTTCGGGTTGTTGGGTTTCGATTCGAAACTTGGGCATGCTCAGGTCCATGTCCCAATATTGGCAACCGGGCGAAAACCGTCCTTCACCACACTTAGCACATGGAAGACATATGGCCATGGGTCAAATCCTGTATTCCCAGTAAACATCCCAAATCCCCACTAAAATAGGCTCTAAAATGGGTGGTGCACCTACTCCAAAATGGGATCCCATTGGTTTTGATTCATAGCCATATCGCTTTAAGGACAGCTACTACGTGTTGGGCTCCGCGCGCTTCGGGCACGATGTGCTGCAGCACTGGGCGCCTGTGGAGCCTGCGGCGCCGGCTTGGCCGGTCTACGCGCCTTTGCATGGCTGCAGTGCAGTGGGATCTTTGTACTGCGCAACACTCCAAGTGATAGACCTCTCAAAACAGGCAACGTGGGGCAGGAGCAGTTTCTTCACCTTGTGGGCAAGAGCCCAATTGAATTGCGTAGGTGGCCCTGGTCAGAGCACTGCAAGTGCGCTTCCCTTCAAGGATCCTTGATCCCGCTTCGCCCGAATCTTGAAGAGCATTGAAGAGGTTTCTGAAGAGGCAATTCTTACACGGGCGAGTTGGGTCTTCTTCTGATTGAACAGGTGACATGTCATTTTTGCATGCCATGAGGTGGTGAGGTGGTTAAGTGGTGGGGTTGTTGTTTGGCGAGGTGGTGGGGCGTTGCTCGAGCATCAGTCATAACTGGTCAGTATTAAACGACTATCTATGAATCTTTTTTGTTTTGTTTTTCTGCATTGCTTCCTTCAAGGGCTCGTTCAGACAGCTGGATCGCTTGGAAAGTATAGCGATGCAAAGCAAGTTGGTGATGCCCATGTTAATTCCTGCTGCTGAAGCAACGCACCCGTAGGGTAGATATCCTGGGTGTATTTCCTGTTTGTGCCGTGTTGGGAAGGGCCTCTCTCCCGCTCTATCCAGAGGCAATAGGCGGTACCAGGGAAAGGCTATCAGGGCCTGCAAAGCTGAGCAGCTTCGCCAGTCCACCTAGTGAGGCTTTCTTCTTCCTTACCATGGCGGCATTGGCTTGCTTCAGATCCTGGAGACGGCAGGCAGGAGTCGGCCGCAGCTGGACTTTCTTGTTGCATATGGATTTGACATGCTTGTTGCAGTTGTGCCTTGCATTTGAATTCAGTTCGCGGAATGGGAAAGCCTTTGAAAGCATGTGGGTCCAAGTCCTCAGAACATCCTGGTTCTGATATGGCCCATGTCTGGCGTTCGCACCCCGAAAAGTGCTCGGCCTGCGGGAGCCGCCAGGTCCGCACGGCTGCGGCCCCGGCCGGGTACGCGCCCCTGGCAAGTGACGGGCCTGAGGCGCAGCCGCCGGAGCCGGTGGAGCCGCCCATGGATGTGCCCGAGCCCGCGGCGCCAGTGGGCGAGCATTGAGCGACGGGGAGAAGCCCAGGCCGACACCTCTGCGACTCTCGCCGCCGAGCGTAAGTCCGGCTTGCGACGCTTTTGGATCGTGTGCTGGCATGTGGGCTCGCAGAATCCGCGGCACCCTGAGTGCTTGGCATTGCTTGGCCGTCACGCCGTTCGATCGCTGCTATGTTGCTGCGTCTTCGGCGTTGGAACGGGAAGCCGAAAAGTATGGAGCAATGGAGCAGGGGTACGTAGGCTCGTCGTAGGCTCGTCGACTGCATTTTGACCATATCACGGTCGCAGTTCGTGGCTGAGCTTGCGGCGGCCTCTCCCACGCCGGCGCAACGCGCTGTTAAGTGGGGTCCGTCGGCCTCGCGAGCTCAAAATCAGGAGGCAGAGCTGCGCAGCCTGCCTCTTGGCAAACTGTTGGAAAAAAGGCATTGCCCTTGCAAGTTGAGTGGACATGGGGATGCTCACTGTGAACGCCTTCTCTTGGGTCAGGATATCTCTCTGTTTCCTGAGGTTGTGCCTTCGGACCTTCGTCACTGTGTGCCGTTCGTATCAGTTGCTTTGAAGTTGCCGAATTCAACTTTCGCAGTGTCGGTGACTCCGATCGTTGGCAGATCAGCGCAGACTGATTTGGGCTTGAGCCCGCATCACATCAGTGTTTTCGGTGAAGAAGCTTGGCCATGTTTCTAATGCATAGTACGGAACCACACACAGGCAAACATGCAATCATGCAGCAGCAGATGTGCTTCAGCAACCCAGCTTGGCAACCACCTGAAAACAAGAACGGCACTGGAGATCTAAAACAAACTGCGTGTGGTCTTGAGCTCAATGGCATGGACTGGCAGCTCAAGGACCAGTTGCACAGCCTGGATAGCTCCTCGCCGCGTCAACGCAACAGCACTTTGGTCGCTCGAGTCTTGAAGCTGAACTTGTGTCATAAACTGTTGGAGCTGTACAACGACATTTGCGGTTGCTTGAGTCGCAAGCGATTCGTACACCTTTCCGGCGCTTCAGCGGGGCTATGTGCGCAGTTCCCATCGCATGAGACATTGGACCAATCTGTGGGGCATGCTTGGCCGCTTTCCAGAGTCCCATCTTCAGCTACCAGAAACACAGGTCAGTATGGGCAGTATTGGGTTTCGGTTGTTACTCCTGTGACTTGGGCATGTACAATAGAAAGAAGAGCGAGCTAGGAGATGTTTGCCAGTCATTTGACAGGCTGGCGGCGGTCTGCGACAATCTTATGCTTTGGTGAAGCAAAGCAACCCTGGTGTCATGTGGCAGCGCGCTTGCCGAACTGGGACAATGGGGCGTGGGATCCCATTTTGGTTGGTAGGTGAATTCACCACCCATTCTAGGACCTATTTTAGTGGTTGGATTGAATCGGATGTTCACTGGGGGCCTACGGAATGTTGGATTTTGACCCATGGCCCCATTGGTCCCCACCTTTTCTCCGGTCGGTTCCTACTGAGTCCGTACCCCGCGCCTCGCAATGAGGCGAGCTCGCTGCACTGCTGCGCCCGGAAGCTGCTCGTGCCGTTGGGGGCCATGCCCTGCCGAAGAGGCGAGACGGGTGGAGGCAATTTGGCCGTAGTGGGTACCCAGTAGGGATATGTATATATATATATATGTATGTATGTGATTTTCTGTATATATATATATATACATACATATATATGTGATGTATGGACTAGGATTAAGCAACTTGCTAATGGTTTGGTCTGCTTTCTCCAGTTTTCAGCAGGCTACGTTACTAGGAGAGCAGGTTGAATGACTCCCTTCCAACGAGAAAATGGACTTGTGTTGGGAGTGGTTGGGGGTTCTCATAGGCCCTGCTCAGAACGAGGAAGACATCGCGTCGCACAAAGGCGAGAAGATTCCAGATTCAGCCCCAATGACCTCCAGAGTTTTAGGCGAGGGCTCCAGGCCTTTAAGGGTCATGGAGCTCGCCTCTGCTGATCACAAGGGCTGCTCGCGAATCCACTCCGGGCCATGTGGTTCCTGACATGCAGCATAAATTCGCAACGGGTGGAAAATAGTTTTCACAAAAACCACGCTCGGCTTCTTTTTTGCCTGCACATGACCCTGGGCTGCACACGGCGCATGAAAGGCACGAACCGTTCTTGCTTCTCAAAAGTGCAGCTGCAAGCGGAGCAGCGGCAGAGTGTGACTTGCGCTTCGTTCTGCTTGCTCCCACTGCTTGCTCGCCCCGACGTGCACAGCCGACTTTGCAGAGCCTGTGTCATTCTTTGCATCGATAGAAATAATTCGCTGTGGGTCAAAAATCGGTACCCCAAATGGAACCCTAGTAAGTGGAAGCATGGATCAAAACCTGCGGTCCGCTGGTGGTTTAATTTTGACCATACCCAATTCAATTGGCGCAAACGGAGGTGTGGAGCTTGCAGCTGCTGGGGCCGGCGCGTGGGGGCGCTGGCGCAGGGGCTGCAAGCGATGGGCGCGCGGGGCTTCAACTGGTCTGCAGGCCCCGGGGCAGCTCCAGCGGGCTTGCTGCTTTTACCTGTGAGCTTATTGGTATCAGGTTTCAGACAGGGGCCAAAGGAAGTCCGTCATTGGCCAATGGCGGAACTCAGGTCGAAGTGGGAAAGTGCTGTGCTGAAGCTAAGCAGGCTTGCAAAAGGCTGACAGGAGCCGAGTTTTGGTCCGGTCCAGCCCAAAAAGCTGACCAATTTTGGGGTTCTTCCGTGTCAGAGAGTCACAAAGACCTCTCGCAACCAAAACCCGCCGGCTCCCGCCAGGTCTGAACCGCCTGCAGCGCCGGGATCTCGCCGAGCTCCTGCTGAGCATTTGCGCCCCGCTCGCCCAGGAGATTTGTCGCCTTCCAAGTCCGTTGGACCAACTTTGAAGAAGTTGGAAAACCCGCGGAAGCCGGCAGGACGCAAGTCCTTGAATCATTATTTTGACGGTTTCTGGGGGTTTTCAAAGTCAGAACATGGGGTTGCCCTTTAACCCACTTCGCGGGTGACTTTGATGGTAAAATAATGAGGCCAGAAGTCCATTGGACCAACTTTGAAGGATCACAACACCCGGGGAAGCCGGCAGGATGCCGGCAGAAGAGCTGAACTGATCCGAACTCTTTGCAGAGAAAGGTGACACGCTCAGGACCAGCGTTGTGGCTAATGCTGGAGAAATCTGGCTGCCTGCAAGGTAAGCAGCAATGCAAACCACACACCTTTGAAAATGCGACCTCGGGTCAAAGCTTGCTCTCATAGCTTGGAGCCTGACTTCAAATAAGCCCAGCTCGCAGATTTGGTGGAAGGGAGCAGATCCAAATGGGGCACTGGGATGCTGGGGCCCTATCCAAAAGGCTTTCCACTCGCCAGGAGTCGCCCGTAGAGCAGCTTTGTGCAGCCCTGGACCGCCTGCCTTGGTCGCAGAAGACGGCGCGCCGCATGCATCGGCCGCCGGATGCATCGGCCGCCGCATTGCAGGGGTGAGGGTACAGTTATCTGGTTACATTACTTGTATCCATATCCAGTATATCCAGCTATATCTCAACTTCGATGGTTGCCTTTTTTTCTCCGTCCTTGCGGCAGCAATCCAAGAATGGCAAGCATGCAACAATGCAAGCGTGCAGACTAGATAAGTATTTGTGCTGGAGGGTCTTCTGTTCGGCACAGTCCATTCGACTGGCATTTCGCTGCCCAGCATGATAAATGGTGCAGCATTGAAGCTGTTTGCCGCACTGTTCCTAGCTCTGAACAAGTTTGCTTGTTTCTTCAAATCCAACCCGTGCAAGTACCATATTCAAATTCCCCCGTGCCCCATGAAGTACATGGCCTGCAGAAGTATCACTTTGGTTCAGATGGGTGACATTGCCAACCATAAATGGAACCCGCCGCCCTTGTCATTCCTTGACATAGGTCTCATACCGTCCGGTGTGTTGGTTGACTAATTTGTCACCGAAGGCAGATAATCAACGGCCGAGAACGATATTGGCAACCCTGAAGTTGAAAGCTGAACAGGAGAGATCGACTAAGAGTCTGTGTAAGCATTGGGCCCCAGACGTTTTTTGCACCCGTGCTGCATGGCGAGTTCGCCAGTTTCCCGGCAGGCGCCCAACTTGCTTCCGGACACTGCACCGCCCTTGCCACCCGGGGAGGCTGGCGGGGTTGGAGCGGCTGGCAATGTGTTGAGGTTCGATGTGCATTCTTCGAAAGCTCATGTGCACCTGTGTCTTTCTGCGCCCAAGCGAGCGAGCCGGCAAGTCAGTTTGCTGAGCAGGGACGGGGTGAGCTGTGTGCTTATCTTGATTTGTTCGGTGCTATGAGCCCGACATTCTCTTGACGCGCATCCTAAGTGTTGACGGTCGCTCAAGGCTCATCCTGTTCAAACAGTGGAATCAAACTTGGGGTGGGTCAACAAAAACCATGGGCGGCAGGACAGTTCGAACCAGCCCTCATGACTGGATGTGTTTGAGCGACTTAGGCCGTTGAAGCGCCTGGCTGCGACTACTGCCACGCCCTGGCGCTACGGGAGGAGGAGCTGGCACAGGCTTTGGGGGCGCTTGCGGGGTGAGGCTGCGGGCTTTGGGGCTTTGGGGATTTTGAAAAGGCAACAGGCATGAGGCATTCCATGATTCCTGAGGCATGGGTTTCCATCATGTTCTACCGATGGGCATTCCTGAGGCACGTGTTGCCAATGTTCCATATGCATGTGACAACTGCAGACTCAGCATTTGCACAGAAGGCCCCCTCAGCTTTGCACGCAAGGCGCCTAAACAAGTTTCGCATCAAACATCTGGGGCATGTCCGGTGAGGCGCTGCTCTCCCTGGGCGCCAAGATGTTTAGCTGGTCCGCAGGCGGATTGGCGCAGAAGCTCGCCCGATGGGTGGAGCACATGCTCGGAAGTCGTTCACTCGCCTTGAGATTTTGGGGCCCAGTCGGACCTTGCGTTTTTGAGCACGTCAATCCAGGCGCAGGCACCAGCCAGACCTTGTGCGCGGCATGCCCACCGCCCAGCCAGTACTAAACATCTACGCTGGCTGGAGAAGAGATGGTGAACGCTATTGCTTGTTGGTGAGAGAGAGAGAGAGAGAGAGAAAGGCAAAGAAAGAGAGAGAGAGAGAGTGAGACGTTGCTTGCCTCTCGCCAGACCTGGGCCAAGCGCAGCGCAGGCTGCTGGTGACGGTGGTTCCAAGGCCAAATTAAATTGAGTTGAATGGTTGTTTGTCGAATATGTGTTGCCGGGGTATTTTATACATGGTATTTTATATATGATACGGGTGTAGGTCAAAATAAAGGTACCAGGGGATCGCAGGTTTTGGTTAATGTTTCCATTTGCCTGGGTTCCATTTTGGGTACCTTTTTTTGACCCACAGCCAGACGTGCTTCCCATACTACATTTCTAATATTTGTACTTTCTTCTCGATGGAGGCCAGGGGGGGGTGCGTTGGGTGGGGTGGAGGGGGGGAATAGTAGTCCATTGCTGGTACGTCCTTGAACAGGCATATTTGGTAAGCCAAAGTCAAGTCCATGTTAAGATATATTCCAGCCAAGTGAGTGAATCTGCCCAAGCTTTTAAAGCTTAACCAGTGCTTAGTCCAACCAAGGCTAATACGACTAAATGCGATTCGGACTTATTTGCTCAAATTAGCTTTACCAACCACATGTTGAGCTCTTACTGGGTATTATCGTTTGCTTAACTCGGCCTCAACAAGGCGACGTGCTCGCCAGACTAGACCACCAGATGCTCACCCCGCTGCCCCCCCTTCCCAGGCCTCTCCATGACCGCCTTTTCCCTCTCGCTATCTCTCTCTCTCTCTCTTTCTCTCTTTCTCTCTTTCTCTCTTTCTCTCTCTTCTCTAGATGTGGATGTATCAGCAACAACTAGGACTACGAGTTTTTCCTGGCATTCCACGGCACAACCACATGTCCACCGTAAACTCGGGGCACCTGGAGTTTTCAAGGGGTTTTGATATACATGAGAGTTACATAGTGTTCTGGGGACAAAGTGAATTGGCGGCGTCCGGCTTGGCATCAAATCCAGGAACCACAATTGTTGGTTTCTTGCTGGTTTCCGTTCTGACATGAAGTGACCACCCAGCCCCTCAAGCTATCATGGAAGCTGGCAGGCCCATTTTTCCCAAATGTGTTATATTCACAGGGTGAGCCTGCCTCAAATGGCTAAGGGAATCTCTCTAGGCTGCCTCTGGAGATTCTACCAACATTTTGGATTCAAAGCGTGTCAGACTTGACTCACACAACTTGAGTCCCAACTCCCAACTTGAGTCCCTGAAGTCACCTAAGTTACCTTGACCCAATGGTCTCAGGTGCTGGACTGCTGCCGACCCTGCTGCTTCAAGGAGGAGGTGGCCGCCTTCTGCGCGCACATGGAGCGGCTGAGGTGGACGGAGCTCACGGCCGCGGGGCTCCATGGGGATGTTCAAAGGGGAAAAATGAGGAGCGCTGCCCGACTTTGAAGTGGTTTGGCTGGTCAGTAGGGGAGAGAACTGGATTTCTTCTTTTCTCCTTGTTTTCACATGTGGGAGTCGTTCTAAATTGCCAGTCTTAAAATTAAGTAAGGGAGGTTCTGAAGGTCTAGCGCGAAAGGAAAACACTGCATCGCGAAAGGCCGGCGAAAGGAACGCGAAAGGACTTGAAACATAACGAATACATGGTAGAACCCTCGTTTGGGCTCGGAAACAAGTTTTTCAGGACTGGTTTGTCACCGCGAAAGGAAAACACGGGGCCGCGAAAGGACCGCGAAAGGCCGGCGAAAGGGCCGTTTCCAGGAACTTGTATTTTGAACAACCCCCCATGTGGCGTTAAAGAGGGTGGCCTTGAGCGTTTGTTTACCCATGGGCCACTCGAAGTATACCTCCCGAGCCCTTAGCTTGCCCGTTGCTTCCGCTGAGGATCTCCCCGCGTCACCGCATTTGGCATGGGAGCCGTCCACCCCCAGCCAAGTGATCACGCCCAGCCAAGCTGTCACGCCGATGCAGGCAGTGGATGGGGGGGACGTTTCGACGGGCCGACGTACTGAATGTGTGGCAAGCTCTTTTTGCTGGGGAAATTGGGTGGCAAGCAAAACTACGAGTTGCCACTATGAGTCTCATCAATGAACATGCTTCAGCAAGGCCTACGGCCAAGACAGCAAGGTGCCGAGGTCAAAGCCCCTATGAAAGCTACGTGTTGATCAGGATCATGAATTTTGCCTGGAGTTTCTAATCTTGGCCAGCAGCAATGAGGTAGGAGGAATGCAACTAGTAGCTGTAGCAGCCGCAGTAGCGGTAGCACTAACGGTAGCAGTAGCCGTAGCTGTAGACGTATTCGTAGCAGTAGTAGTAGTAGTAGTAGCAGCAGCAGCAGCATCAGCAACAGTAATAGTAGCAGCAGCTGTGGCGGCAGTCGTGGCAGCAGCACCACCAGCAGAAGAACAACAGCAAAACCGCAGCAGCAGCGGCGGCGGCAGCAGCAACAGGTGGTGCAGGAGGAGGAGGAGGAAAAGGAGCACTAGTACTAGGGCTAGTACTAGTAGTAGTATTTGGGTGAACAAACAGCATTCACACAGCTTCCGGCCCCCAGAAACTTGCAGCTGCCGCTTTCCTTTTTTCGATTGGTACTTGCGGCGATTCCGCGGGAGGTGCCGGCAGGGGCACCGCGGGAGCTGGCGTCGGCGCCGGAAGTGCGCAGGAAGCACAGCCTCCGCAGCGCGCTGCAGCAGGACGCTGCATGGCAGGTGAGCGCAGTCCCAATGAATCGTTCAGTTTTTGGTTTGATCAAGCCTTGCAGTCATTGGATGTTCCCGTGGGGCCTGCTCCAAAAAATAGAGAGTTTCTGGATTTCGTCATGATTCCCTTTTGGCCCCCTTCATGTGGACAAACCATCAGGTGGCAGTTCCCCGCATGTCATGTTAATGCCTGCACGATTGGTCCATGGATGGCACCCTTATGGCCTAAGGCTGCATTGCTGGCAGTGGAGCCTGCGCTCAAACGCCATGCTATCTCCTGTGGCTCAAACATCATGCTATCTCCTGTAAGCAAACAAGCCCGCCTATTTTTTCACGACAGAGCTTCGCGTTTCCATGCAAAGTGTCAATGCAGGACATCCAGGTTGAGGAGAAGAAGGCGCCTCGGCCAGTAGGGGAAGCGAGGAAAGTCCACGTCTTCCATCAAGTTAGGTATCCACAGCAAATGATTGGTTTGGACGTATCGCGTGGAGCGCAGAAGTGCCTAGTTGGAGCTGAGAGCTGCAGATGAATATACCAAGCCTCGCGGTGCATTGCCTGCCTCTGCGGGTGCCATTTGCCTGCAAGACAAAAGCAATCTGGTGGCACTCACAAATTGCAACTGCAACCCGGGCAGGGGGTATCCTCCCCCAACTCCACCATCCTTTGACTTTTGGACGGCCCATATGGCCGGCCACGCCTCAGGTGCTGTCGCAGCTGCAGGAGCTCCTGGCCACCGGCAAGGGAGATGCTAGCTGCTTCGGCCAGCGGGCACGGGTTGGGGGAGGGGGGGGGGGGACAGCAGGGGGGTCAGGAGCCACGTGGGAAAATGTTTTTCCGACAGGAGGTCGAGAGCAAGCGTCCTTTGCGAGTTTTTACGGTGAAGGCGCAGCTGTATTCCGGCAGTGGGACTTCGCTCACATGCATGTGAGTTGGTGGTTTGTTTTCTTCTGAAACCTTATGGCTTGGCGTTGATTTTTTGCTTCGACTCTTGCGGTTTTTGCTGCTGCTATGGCGAAACACACTTTCTTAGCCCAGCTGGGGCAACACCAACACTCAACCCCGAATCCGCGCCAGACTGAATCTACCCTCATCTTATAACGCATTGTCAGCTGCTTGTGTCTGGTTTTGTTTCTTTCGCTTGGGTATCCCCCAACAACGCAGCAGCTTTGTGCAAAGGCCTTTTGCTGCCTGCTGCCCAACAAAGGGAACCACCGCCATGCTTTTTAAGCTTTTGGGGCATTGGGGACAAGGGTCCCATCCTTTACAGATGCCCACTTCCAAACTCCGCTGTCAAAGGCTCCTTTTTTCCTCGGAATTGCTTGCCTTTACAACCTGCAGTACACTCTGCGGGGCCTGTGGGAGAAGTGTTTTCTGATTCATCCAGACGGTAGGAATCAGAGGAATGCCCCGCCAGGCAGATCCTTTGACCAAGGGAGTTAGCAATCCAAAGTGGACGCGTTTTCACATTTGTCACCTCCGTTGTGCCTCTGGCTCCTTCGAGGGAGCTGAGGCTTGCGGCAGCTCGAAGAAATGCTCTCCACGAGCCTCAGGCGGGGAGGGCCGGCGAACCAATGCTGCGGTCAAACCGTTGGCGCTTTGTGGGGCCCCTCTTGTCTCAGGTTCGGTCCGGAAACAAAAAAACAGATCTGGTTCGCGAGGTAGTTGGTACGCGTATCCTCGATTTGCAGCCTCCGTGGGCCCATGCCGTTTGCGGGCTTCTCGTTTTACAGTATGATTCCAGAGCATTTCCGCCATGGGCCAAGGTCTTCTGCGCCGCAGTTTGCAACAAATCTGGGATTTGCGATCAATGATTCCCTCTGCTTGGAGTGGCTCTGTGCCTTTTTGGATGGTTGAATTCTTTCCTTTGAATCATTCCACTGGAAGGGTTCCTCGGGCCACCTGAAGCTGCAAGTGGTGCGGCCCAGGGAGAGAGCCTCCATGGAAGGCGGGAATGAGAGCTATGGCGAGAGTTGGCTTTGGATCTCGCCACCTTTCGGCCTCTTGATTGCTCACGCGGTCATTCGAAAAAAGGGGCACACGAGCTAGCGAGGACGCTGCTACTCACTGGAACAACAGCATATGAGAAAGTGGAAGGCGATGGCAACCATGTTGCGGCGACTCCATATTGAACATTTACTTTGCCAAAGTCACCTCGTTTGCCCTCGTCTCATTCAGTGAGGCCAGGAGGCGTCACGCTGGACGGCACAACCAGAGGAGACTCTTGGCAAGCTAGAAGACGCACTGCTTGTGAACTGCTCTAAGGTTTCATGGGCTTTGGGTTGCGGTCTGACCATGAGCAGGAATCCATTGGCAGGCCCTGGGTCTTTCTGACGCTTGAAGGTCACAAGTCTGCCCGTACAGCTTGGAGCCCATCATGGCTATTGTTTTCAAGTGTCTTGAGGATTTTTTTTTGCTAGCGCGAACCAGGGCATGGCGGCTGCGAACTTCACCAGGGACAGAGCGGTCTGCCGGCATGACAGGGATGCGCGGGTGGGATGTTTTGTGGAGCTTTCTCTCAGAGCTTTGACACCTGGTTGTTGAATGTCGATGCTGTCGTTCTCCTTGGCCTGTATGCTGCTTCTCCAGACACGCGTCGTTCCACGTTTGAGCAGCGCTGGGTTTTGGGGGTGTTCACGTAGCTTGCTCCAAGGGCTGAAAGGCGGGTACCAGTGAGGGACCTCTCTCCTCAGACACCTCCCAGGGAGCATTCTTCTCAGCTAGAGTTTCCAGAGGAGCAGTGCAGTTTTGCTTCGCTTGGCCCCGTCTCACCATCTGCCAAACCGATCTGGGCCCCTACGCCCCAAGGCCTTTCGCCTCCTTCTCCGCAGCCTCGTCGGCCTCCGCAGCCTCAGCAGCCTCAGCGCACGGAGCGGCCACGCGGATCCAGGCGGCGCAGCGCGGGCGGCTGGCGCGGAGGGAGCTGGAGGCGACCGATCTTTGACACAAGGTTCCGATTCCCCGAAAAAGGCGTGGCTGGGCTCAACAAATGCACCCGCTTGTTGTCACCTTCTTTGAACGTGAGGTTCGGGTCGAACATCGATGGCTTGCTGGCTTGGCTGGCTGTTCGCTTGGTGGCGGCGAATTCATATTCCTTTGAGAAAAGCAACAGAAATTGGCTCTGTACCGTAAAGAGCGATATTATATTAATGAGTCTTGTGGTCTCATTTGTTGCCGCTGCTCAAGGGAAAGAGACCTGTGCAAAACACCCAATGTGAGCAATGGCAAGCGCGTCTGCCAACATGGGTTCTCCAGCAACCTGCATATCCCAAGAGCCAGTGTGGCGCTGGGAAAGTGCCAAGTGCTTGATGCGCTTCTGGCAGGAGAGGAAGCTTGCCAAAGCAGCAAGAGAGGAGGACTTGCGATCCGGCACATTCTCGTGAGGGTGTGTGAGATGCATGACCAGCAAAACATTCAATTCAGCTTGCATGCTCGCTACACAGTAAGTGACTTGAAGAGTTTTCCAGGAAGCTGGCAGACTCCAGTTTTTGAGTGCATTGAATCCAAGGCAGTTCGAGCCTCTTGTAGCTGAACTTGACAAGTCATTGGACACGGACACTGGACTAGTCGTTGCAGGAAGCGCGCCTCGCTGCCATCCGCCAGGCTGTCGATGTGAGCATAGAGGTGAAGGCCAGGCCTGATGGTAGGCAGACGGACATGCTGCTTTCAGCCAACCCTGCACAGATGAGTGAGAAGCGCAGCTGGCAGGTTAGCAACCTTCTCGTAAGCAGAATTGCATTTTTTGTCCAAGAGTTTGATGTGCCCACTGCCTACTTAGGTCATCCAAGTGCCTGCAAGATTGTGAGTTACTCTACACGGCCCGAACAAATGCTTACCTCAGCCGTTCAGGTGCCAGCTGAGTCAGGCACGGGAGAGCCAGAGGAGCGAGAGTCCACCCCGAATGTCGCGAGAGACGGAAGCTATACATCTTGAATGGCTAGCTCCCGAAGCGGCCAAGCTTAGAGACAAGTGTAGAGACAAGTGTAGAGAGTGGTGCTGTGTAACCTGGAGCAACCTAGCCTCCGAATCGCACCTTCAAATCGAATGTTCTCAGGAAATTCGCTTGGGACAGGGCACCTTTCAGCCACGCATCGCGGCCAGGCCAGTCGAGCGTCGCATCGGACGCCGGCCAGGAATCGGGCACGGGATGGATCAAGAACCCGAATTCGCTGGACTGTGCCGAGATATGTCAGCAACTGCTGTGGTCAATTGTTGTTCCTACTAGCCGGGGCAAGCAAACCAAAGGCTTGGAATATCTTCGAGCGTGCCCACTCGGAGGCAAACACTGGGCTTCCAGTGCGGCACCTTGCGCCTGACCGGAGGAGCTTGTCACATCTTCTTCGGGTCATTCCAGCGCGGCGACCCCTATGCCGACCTCAAGCGGGGCAGCCTGGGTGCAAAGGAGAGCGAATTTCTCCTGAGCTGGGATTTAGTGGGATTTCCCCGCCAGGGGCACCTTGACCACGCAGGCGGCTCTTCCCAAGGTAAGGTTTGCCGAAAAAGCCGAAATCTGGCAAGGACTTGCATGCGCTGGCCTGTCCAAGTGAGTCAAGACCACCCTCCGGCGAAGTTCCTTGATGTGGACCTGAAGGCATCCAGTCGGACAGGAAATTCAAGTTTTCATGCTTGGTTTAAGTTAATTTCCTGGCCAACAACTGCATTGGGTAGAGTCTTTTGGCGGACAAAGACATCAAGACAATCTTTTGCTTCTGCCATTCTGCAGTCGACTTTTTGTGGCCTAAAGATGGGTTGCCCCGCACAAAACCTGCCAAAACCTGGTTGCCCCATTTTTGGTTTTGTCGGATTTTCACTCAAACGCCCCGGTGCGCGCATGCGCGTGGCTCGCACGTGAGGCCGGCTGGGCTCCTCCCTACCCCTCCGCGCAGCACCCGTGAAGCAGGCGTGCCAGCTTGGGACATTTGCCGCAGTCTGACGAGGGCATTCCGTTGTGTTTTTGTGGGGTGTTAATAGAACTGTGTTTTTTGGTTTTGTTTTCAGTTGCTTGAACGAGTGAAGCAGCTTTGGCCAAAGAACCTCCAAGGGCCTTTAAGTGGCTTTGGAAGGTTAGTGTCTTTGTTGGCTGCCGAAAGCAGCCAGTTCTCTCAACCAAGCGTGCTTGGGGGGGCACCAAAAGGGCTGACTTTGCGAGGGCAAACCGGCAAACCCAATTCAAAATCTATTTCTTGACCGCAGCTTGCAAGCTTCTATGTTTTCGTTTCTTTGTTGTGTGTGTGTCCTTTTTTTGTTTTGTTTTGTTTGATTGATCTTGCTTGCTTGCTTGCTTGCTTGCTTGCTTGCTTGCTTGCTTGCTTGCTTGCTTGCTTGCTTGCTTGCTTGCTTGCTTGCTTGCTTGCTTGCTTGCTTGCTTGCTTGCTTGCTTGCAATTTTACTTTGCATTTTTATGTTTGATCTTGCCTGTTGGTTTGGTTTCGCTTGAGCCGAGGCGTGGCTCACGCTTTGACCGTGGAACCCGCTTGGGTGCAGAGTATGTCAGGTGCGCCGCACGAGGCCCAGCGAGGTGGGATGAAGTGGCGAAGGAACGGAACTGTAGGTCGACTCCACAGTTCCTCTTTTGGTGGTAAACATCACCTTTTTAAGGCCTATGAAAGGTGATTGTCCCTAGGGGTGAGGTTTTGAGGGGAAATATAGGGAGCCCTGTTCCAGGTTGATGCTGCTTTTGCTCTTCGGCCCAAGAGCGGACTAGCCGGCAAAGGTTTGCTTCTTTTCTTCGCACCTGGGGATGGTTTGTCAGTCTGTGTACCGTCAGACATCAAAGCGGCGCCCTTTTGCGACACCCCGATTTGAGCTTGCTTTATTACTGATAGAGATGGCCATAGGGCTCCCTTGTCAGGATTCCGAAAAATGTGGGCTAGCAGGAATCCATTCGAACATCTTTTTCACTCACCAATTGATTATTTTCTTTTCGTGGCGCTGGGTCTCGTTCTTTTGGACTGCTTGTGGTTGTGCTTGTCCAGAGCAATCCGATGCGGTACAAGCAGCATCGTTTGTCCTGCTTTGATGGGAGGAATGAGCTTCTTGCAGGTGTAGTGAGGATAGGTTGCATGAAATCTGAGACTGGGCTAGGCATCTGCGTTGCAGAGCTTGGCGGGGGCTGTTGTGAGTGGGCATCATTCTGGAGTTTCCCATCTAACCACTGAGTCACTGACGGCATGCATATGTTACACGCAATGACGGCCGCAAAGCCAGTGCTCCGCAAACACGAAACAATGCAAGCCTGCATCACGGCAATGCGATGAGAGGAGCGTCATCACTTTACTCAGAAGTTCCGCCTCTTTGCGCTAGGCTACACTGAGCCCTGCAGAGGAACTGGCACGCCGCAGGCACGGGGGGGGGACTTTGGTGGTCGGTGACCTCGCCTTTGCTACCCTAGTCACTCGAACCAGCATCTATTCAGCGCGAGACACCAGAAAGGCTCAGAAGGAGGGAACGGTGCACCGTGGGATCATTGGCTTGGAAGGGGAAAAAAACCAATGTCTCTCGGATCATGTGATGATCCGCGGTTGGAAACGGCCCACATCGTGCTGATGAAGGACGCCCCGTTTATAGCTATCATGCTATGATTGTGCTGCTTGGCAAAGCCTTGACCATGTCTCAGTTTCGCTGTTTATTTAGAGCAGACTTTTTGAGCGCCTCGTGCCGGCAGAATTGCTTCTTCACAGCGGAGGAACGTCTTTGAGGAATTTCATTGCCTCCTCCTGCTCAATGAAAGAGGCCTCAGGGCAAGTGCGGACTCCTGATTGCAAAGAAAACGCAATGTGTAAATGCATGAATGTGTATCTACCTTTTTGTATAGCATGATGTACGTACTCTTAGGCGCTTGTTTGTACGCGTACACCCTTATCCGGACTGACGGCTCGCTCGGCAGTCGGCAGGCAGGCGCGGGAGCAGCGCCTGGGCGCGGAGGTGGATCTGGCGCGGCGCCGGGCGAAGGACGGCTCGAAGCTCCCGGCTGCGTGGAAAGCGGCTGTGGTCCGAATTTTAGCGGTTGGATTGAATCGGATGTTCACTGAAACGGGATTTCGACCCATGGCCAAGTGGGACTCGAAGTGTTTGAAGCTCTGAATGGTTCCTTGGGCTCCTTTCTTCGGATTGCGAAGCGCCCGAGAGGAGTTGTGGCAGCGGCAGCAGCGCGAGGCTGAGGAGCGCCGCCAGGCGACTCCAGACTGATACAGACTTTCATAGCAACGCTTCTCTTTCCATCGACTTTCGGAATTTCAGCACCGCAGGTCGCCGCGGTGCTGCGGGTGCAGGCGGCCTGGCGCGGCCAAGGCGCCAGGCGCGCGGTGCGGAAGCTGCGCCGGCTCTGTGCAGAGGCAGCTCCCCTGCTGCAGGCGGTGCGGCTTGCGAGCCTCTGAGTCTTCAAGTGGCCATGGGTCAAAATCCGGTACCCCCAGTGAACATCCCAATCCCCACTAAAATCCCGAGTACAATGAGTGGTGCACCCACCCCAAAATGGGATCCCATTGGCATTGACAGCCAAGTCAGTTGTTGAACTTGAGGGATTCGGTCCAACAAGTTGGGCATGTTCAGTTTGTGATGCGGGACACGAGGAACAATCCAAGAGCTTTCTCTTTGTCCCCCAGTCCACGGGATGAAGCTCTTGCAAGCCTTTTAGACGTCTGACAAATGCAGACTGACAGGGTTGGGGCAATCCGCATTTGCTCGGGGCCAAAGTCGGAGAGCAACACCCATGATTTGGTGCTTGAGTTTAATAGGCGTTTCGGTCCTCGTTTCCGGAACCGACCCCACAGTCGCTCCGGTCGGTCCTAGTGCTTCGTCGTTCTATTCCGGTCCCGGAATCCTGAGTGAAATTCAGCCACAGCTGCTGGCTGAATTGAATTGAGTCGAGTTGAGTTGAGTTGAGTTGAGTGAGAAACGAGCGAAAGCTAGGACCAAAATGATTCAGAAACTACGTCCAAGATGAGCGGGCCTCTAAAAACCGTGGAGACTCGCCTCTGCTTTTCTGATTCAAACGGAAAACTTGTGGGAAGAGTCCAGGAGGCTGCTCGCAGCAGCCTGGCGCGGCGCGAGATGCTTACGGGGCTACAGAGGATCGCTGCGTTGTCCACCTTGACCTCGGCACCGCGCCTTTATGTTTTTTTTTTTTTTTCCCCCACCTGTGTGGGACCATAAACTTTGGATCTAAAGGTACAGGGCGTCATTAAAGAATTTGATCCAAAGGCTCAATGTGCGGTTTGGAAGAATTCGAATTTGCTAAGGGCCATTGCAGATAGCATCCTTTCACGGTTCAAGGCTTCAAACTGACACGGCACGGGCGGATGTCAAGGGAGGGGCGGTACATGTGTGCGTTTTTGTTTTAACAGTGACATGTCATATGATGCAAGATTGAAAGGATGTTGTCTCTCTTGGAAGAAGGAACTGTGATCTGATTGTTGGCTGCCATTTTGCACTTGTCTTCTTTAAGGCAGTTTCAATTCGTCTCGGACTGCACTCCGATGGCATCGGTCCGACGGTCCGACGGTCCGACGGTCCGACGTCAGGCGTGAAGGCGCCGCCGCGCGGATCCAGGCGCAGCGGCGGGGCTGCCTGGCGCGGCGCGAGGTGGCGCAGCAGCGGCAGGCGCTGTCGGCGGCCGTGACGCGGGCCGCCGCGCTGTTCCGCGGCCGGCGCCAGCGGGCGGCGTACCTCGCGGAGCAGCAGAGGCACCAAGCCGGCAACGAACCTGCAACGAGTGACTGTGCTAATCCGTTATCCCACTATCTGAAGAAACCCAAAGAGTTGCAGAGTCGAATCTTTCCATGCCATCAAGGCAACAACGATCCTAACGCCCAGGCGTTTGGAGGCTGCGACGCGGCTGCAGGCACTGCGGCGCGGCCATGTGGCACGGGAGCAGACGCAGCGGGAGCGCAAAGAGAAGACGGACGCGACCGTCAAGATGCAGGCGGGCAAGAAGCCGCATGTGTGAGGTTTGTTCGTGGCACTCTTTTGCGCTGTGTAGAACAAAGCCCTTTGTGGTTTCGCTCTCAGTGATTTGCACTTCAGAGTTCTTTATAATTGAACTGGAAGCCTCAAATTGTTGGTGTTCTCATAAAGCCCTGAGGCAGCTTTCCGGGGCCAAGCAACGCGCAAGCAGCTGGCAGTGGAGAAGCAAAGGCGCGAAGAGGCAGCGACCAAAATCCAAGCCATCCGCAGAGGTAACGTGAGTAGGCAGCAGGCTCAACAGGAGCGCGACCAGAAGTCTCAAGCCGCCACCAGGATACAGGCTGTGTTTCGGGGAAAGACAGACCGAAAAAGGGCAGCTGAAGAGCAGCAAAAGCGAGAAGAGGCCGCAACCAAGATTCAGGCGATCAGACGCGGCAACACTGCCCGGCAGCAAGTGACAGAGGAGCAGCAGAAGCGAGAAGAGGCCGCAACCAAGATTCAGGCGATCAGACGTGGCAACACTGCCCGGCAGCAGGTGACAGAGGAGCAGCAGAAGCGAGAAGAGGCCGCAACCAAGATTCAGGCGATCAGACGCGGCAACACTGCCCGGCAGCAAGTGACAGAGGAGCAGCAGAAGCGAGAAGAGGCCGCAACCAAGATTCAGGCGATCAGACGTGGCAACACTGCCCGGCAGCAGGTGACAGAGGAGCAGCAGAAGCGAGAAGAGGCCGCAACCAAGATTCAGGCGATCAGACGCGGCAACACTGCCCGGCAGCAGGTGACAGAGGAGGAGCAGAAGCGAGAAGAGGCCGCAACCAAGATTCAGGCGATCAGACGTGGCAACACTGGGCAGCACACTTCAGCGATCCGGCAGCCCGGCAGCAAGTGACAGAGGAGCAGCAGAAGCGAGAAGAGGCCGCAACCAAGATTCAGGCGATCAGACGGGGCAACACTGCCCGGCAGCAGGTGACAGAGGAGCAGCAGAAGCGAGAAGAGGCCGCAACCAAGATTCAGGCCATCAGGCGTGGCAACACTGCCCGGCAGCAGGTGACAGAGGAGCAGCAGAAGCGAGAAGAGGCCGCAACCAAGATTCAGGCGATCAGACGTGGCAACACTGCCCGGCAGCAGGTGACAGAGGAGCAGCAGAAGCGAGAAGAGGCCGCAACCAAGATTCAGGCGATCAGACGTGGCAACACTGCCCGGCAGCAGGGGACAGAGGAGCAGCAGAAGCGAGAAGAGGCCGCAACCAAGATTCAGGCGATCAGACGCGGCAACACTGCCCGGCAGCAGGTGACAGAGGATCACCAGAAGCGAGAAGAGGCCATAATTTCATAGTTTTTGCATGTGTAGGTCCACCCACCCACCAGAGAGGCTTGAAAACAAATACAATCTCAGAAAAAGGAAACAAGAACCAAAGATACAATTGTTGGCAGGCCATGGATTGCAGACCGTGGAAGAATCACGAAAACAGTTTCAGACTCAGTTTTGACTCGGCATGAACTTGGGAAGAATACAGCAGTTGATTCAACTGAAGACCCAGAGGAAAAGTTTCCCTTCCCTTCCCCCTCCCTTCCCCTTCCCGCCAGCCTGACTCCACTTTTGTTTTTTGCCCGAGTCTGTTTGTTTTCATGCGATTCTTGTTTCGGTTTTCACATGGGTTTCCTCATGTTTGCGATTTCCATCTTCCTTTGTCAAATTGCGGGTGTTTCTAAGCGATTGTTTCGTGCGTTTTTCAGTCTCGCTCTTGTGTTTTTATTATTTTTGGTCATTCGGCCCTCTCCACTGAAATGGAACTCACATGGAAGCGGCATCATTCTAGACGCTGAGGGGGTACTCGCATTTTGTGCCGCAGTTTTTTTGAAGCTTGCCCTCTTGCAAGTGGTCACAGCAAGGCTGCCCCTCATTTCACACGTTTCCTTGCCTTTGCACGTCCACTGCTAGACAACCTCGAGACATAAGAAGGTTGCTTCTGTCCGAAACAAGGAGGCAGCGACATCGAAAGAGGCAGGACTCGCAAAGAGCAGCAAAGACAGCAGGGACAGCAAGGGCGGCAAGGATGGCAAAGACATCCAGGGCAGCAAGGATAGTAAGGATAAGAACAGCAAGGCCCCGGACAAAGCAGCTGGTGCAGAACACAGCACAGGCAGCAAAGATGGCACAGAAGAAAGCTTGGAATCTGGGGAAGCAGCAAAGCGAGAAGAAGCGGCAACAAAGCTACAAGCAATTCAACGAGGCAACACAGCCAGACAGCAAGTTGCCGAAGAGAAGAAGCAAAGGGAGCAAGCAGCAACGAAAATCCAGGCTATAAAGCGAGGGAATGATGTCCGAAAGGATGCAGCGACATCGAAAGAGACAGGAGTCGCGGAGAGTGGCAAGGACAGCAAGGGAGGCAAGGATGGCAAAGATAGCCAGGGCAGCAAGGACAGTCAGAATAAGAACAGCAAGGCCCCGGACAAAGCAGCTGGCACAGAACACAGCACAGGCAGCAAAGATGGCAAGGAAGAAAGCTTGGAATTCGGGGAAGCAGCAAAGCGAGAAGAAGCGGCAACAAAGCTACAAGCAATTCAACGAGGCAACGCAGCCAGACAGCAAGTTGCCGAAGAGAAAAAGCAAAGGGAGCAAGCAGCAACGAAGATCCAGGCTATAAAGCGAGGGAATGATGTCCGAAAGGATGCAGCGACATCGAAAGAGACAGGAGTCGCGGAGAGTGGCAAGGACAGCAAGGGCGGCAAGGATGGCAAAGATAGCCAGGGCAGCAAGGACAGTCAGAATAAGAACAGCAAGGCCCCGGACAAAGCAGCTGGCACAGAACACAGCACAGGCAGCAAAAACGGCACAGAAGAAAGCTTGGAATCCGGGGAAGCAGCAAAGCGAGAAGAAGCGGCAACAAAGCTACAAGCAATTCAACGAGGCAACACAGCCAGACAGCAAGTTGCCGAAGAGAAAAAGCAAAGGGAGCAAGCAGCAACGAAAATCCAGGCTATAAAGCGAGGGAATGATGTCCGAAAGGATGCAGCGACATCGAAAGAGACAGGAGTCGCAGAGAGTGGCAAAGACAGCAAGGGCGGCAAGGATGGCAAAGATAGCCAGGGCAGCAAGGACAGTCAGAATAAGAACAGCAAGGCCCCAGACAAAGCAGCTGGCGCAGAACACAGCACAGGCAGCAAAAACAGCACAGAAGAAAGCTTGGAATCTGGGGAAACAGCAAAGCGAGAAGAAGCGGCAACAAAGCTACAAGCAATTCAACGAGGCAACACAGCCAGACAGCAAGTTGCCGAAGAGAAAAAGCAAAGGGAGCAAGCAGCAACGAAGATCCAGGCTATAAAGCGAGGGAATGATGTCCGAAAGGATGCAGCGACATCGAAAGAGAGAGGAGTCGCGGAGAGTGGCAAGGACAGCAAGGGCAGCAAGGATGGCAAAGATAGCCAGGGCAGCAAGGACAGTCAGAATAAGAACAGCAAGGCCCCGGACAAAGCAGCTGGCGCAGAACACAGCACAGGCAGCAAAGATGGCAAGGAAGAAAGCTTGGAATTCGGGGAAGCAGCAAAGCGAGAAGAAGCGGCAACAAAGCTACAAGCAATTCAACGAGGCAACGCAGCCAGACAGCAAGTTGCCGAAGAGAAAAAGCAAAGGGAGCAAGCAGCAACGAAAATCCAGGCTATAAAGCGAGGGAATGATGTCCGAAAGGAGGCTTCAGTGTCCAAGACATCCGCATCTTTCCGAATTCCGGCAGCAAAAGGGAAAGATGTCAAAGATGACTTCTTTGCCGCAGATGAAGCAGCGAGGCGCCAAGAAGCCGCGACGAAGCTTCAGGCGCTGCAAAGAGGAAAGGCTGCCAGACAGCAGGTTGTTGCACAGCAGAAGAGGGGTGGGCGTGCAGCAATGCGGCGTGCAGAGCAGACAAGTGAGGATGGGTTTCCTTTGTGAGCACCAAGTCAAGTATCCTGAACACGGAGAGTTGCTGTTAATCTTGCCACGGTTTGCCCTGTCTCTTTTGGCATGCTTGAAAGGTGAATCCGACTGCTGGCCCAACCCAGATAGCTACAGACCGGAGTTTGAGGCTGGCCGTGACAAATCAAAGGCATCCACTGCAAAAGACCGTTCCTGACTGGAAACCTCCGACGGCAGATTTTGATTGACCCGGACTGTGAGAGTGGTCGGGACAGAGCAGATCGGATTGACACATAAAGCCCAAACAGCTGTGACAGACTGACCAGGCTGTGAGGCTCCAGCCAGCAACTTAGTTGGATAAACCAACTAATACCAATACCGGTAATAAAGATGGTGATGATGATGGTAATGGCAGGTGGTGGTGGTGGTGGTGGTGGTGGTGGTGGTGGTGGTGGTGGTGGTGGTGGTGGTGGTGGTGGTGCGGCTGCTGCTGCTGCTGCTGCTGCCGCTGTTGCTGTCGCGGTTGCTGGTGCTGTTTGTTGCTGGCGCTGGAGCTGGTGGTTGTTTGGTGAACCATTCTACCGCGCGCGGTTTGTCCTTGAGCCAAAGCCTGGAGGAGCAGCGAGAGGAGGCGGCCACAAAAATCCAGGCGGCCCGGCGCGGGGCTTCTGTTCGGAAGGAGCTGGCCAAGGAAGACTTGGCGTCTTGGCCGGTGACGGGGTGGATGCGGCGGACAGATTTTGTGTTGACTTATCCGGACTACTTGGTACCCTGTTCAACACTGGGGCAGAAGGAAGTCCGTTTGGGAATCTTGCAATTGGCCTGCACAGGCGCTACTAGCACCAGACAAACACGGACATTCGCCTAGAGTGTGGTCCGCCACGGGACGGCAGAAGTTATTTCTTACGAGGGCGGCTGTTGCCACCAAGGAAGCACAGCGTGAAGAGGAGCGTGTGCTCCTTGGCAAAAGGATGTGGCTTGGTGTGACAGGCTGCGGGGCTTCCGTGCGCAAGAAGCGGCAGCCAGAAGCTCCAGTCGGATTCTTGGTTTTCATCCGGTGACCAACTTAAGGGCAGGCTCCCAGTCACAATCGGGATTTGTGATGCCTAAGTAATGTAGGTGCCCTTGGAAACCCACGTTGTGGAGGCAAAGATGGGAGCTGCCGAAATCTTTGTATTTGGGTGACGTTTGGAAGGGACTTGAGGGTGCGACATAGCAGGCCCGATTCGCCTGCATGGTCCACAGCGCCCAGGCGTGAAGCTGAGGCGGGATCTGTTTTTTCGTCGCATTGCTCCTTGGTTGCCATCCGACTTCTCTGTTTTTCCTCAGGGTTCTAGCTATATTCTCCCTTAGGGTGATTTCAAACATCGCCACTTGGGGAAGTGCTCAGGTCAGCCAAGGGCCGCCTGAGTTTTCTGCAAGATTGGAGGGGAGCCAAAAGTGGAATGCGACCAATGAGAGAATGTCAAGGACGCATCATGCAGCCCAGCGGGTGGGCCTTGCCTCTTTGGCACGAGCAGTTCTCCAGTTCTACACCGGGGCTCAATCGAAGACTGCTGGAAGACTTAGACTCTTTGCTTTTTGATGTAGAAACAAGGTAGGTCTCGGAATCTCAACCCAAAGCTCAGCTTGCCAGAAGGGCCGGTTTCGAGCAAGTTTCCCTTGACGCCGGCTGATGTTCTGTGCTGAAAGTGGGCCCCGCTTCCACCCTCCCCACGAAGGAAGGCGCTTACGTTGCGGCGTAGGCGGCGGCGCACCGTGCGCGAGTGGAGCGGAGAGCGCTCGAGGAGAAGGCGGGCGGTTTTCGGCCATGCAAGTGCCGGGTTTGTCTGAGTTTCCCAGCCGTTCGATGGCATCCATTTCCCTCGTTGCTTGGGCTTTCCACACTTAAAATGGTCAACCCCAAAAAGGCTTCCCATTTTCCAACAGGGTCTGGGAAACCAGGGAGGTCCAGCCACCTGAAGGTATTCCTGGCCTAAATTTGCAGGGGTCACGCAAACGATGGGATTCTGCAAAAACGATCAGCTTTGCAAGTCACGAGCGATGAGACATCGTGGGAGAAATCTGGCAGTCACTTGGCAGGGGTTGCGGTGGGAGTCTAGCATTGCTCCATGGTTGTTTGCTGAGAAGTCTGCTTTGGCAATATGGACTTGGAGCTTTACGTACAGACCTGCGCTAGGAAGCGCACCGGAAGGCTCCCCAGGAATTTGGTGAAGCTGTGCTCCCCCAAAAGGCTTGTCGCAGAAAACCTTCTCCTTGAGGGCCAGAATCACAGGCTGGCTTGATACGACGCCTCCGCCCTTCTGATAGAACGTTAGGATGGCGTGGCGTTGGAGCATCTGGCCGCACGCGATCGGCCGTCCGGAGCTCTCGGCCCAGACCCGAAGTGGAAAACCAGATGGCCTGCGAGTGTGAGCCGAGGGCAAGCGCCAGCTGCTGGGATGAGAACTGACAGGAGTTTGGCTGGTGGGTTCCAAAGTCGACTGACTCGCCCTGCCTGAAGGCCCCGAAAACGGCGCCCGGCTTTGCTGCCACGTGGACGCCGCTGCGGTGGCCGTCTTTGCAGCGGCCTGCGACCCGGCAAGGACACCAGTAGCTCGAAGCTGGGCACTGGACGCTGCCCCAAGCCGCGTTGCAATGCTGCATGGCCCCCAGACTTGGTGGCTCCCAGTCATCCGGTTCCTTAGCTTTTTAGCCTTTTGGTGTTTAGCGGTAGTTTCCATTTAACCCACTAAAAGATCTGAGGGTATGGGTTTCTGGAGAGGGGGATGGTGATGCCGCTGGCGAGGTTACTTGGCTGTGGGGCTGGTTGTGAGACTTGCTGGCGGCCATGAGACACACACTTGAACTCCAGATGGAGAGTGCTAATCTTTCGAGTACAACTGATGAGTCTCGAGTACAACCGACAAGTCTCGAGTATGATGAGTTTCGGCTCGCAATGCCCTCGGCTTCCCTCTAGTGTCGAAAACGTTACCAGAAAGAACAAGAAGCACAAACAGCGCCGCAACCAAGGGGCCAAAAGGACTTTCAGAATCACTGAAGCAGGTACAGGTGTCCACGTCTGGACACCCTTCCCACCTTTGGCAACAGCTTCATTGCGTGCAGTATGCCAAAGGTGCTGCACGCCCCTGCTGCGAAACCGAAAGGGCGGTGACAGGGCATTCTGTCACTCCGCACACACACGCCCCTCTACGAGGGGCGAGGTTTCTCTTTTCTCCTGCAGGAAGATCACATGCTCAAACTCAAATCACTATCGTTGACCAAAATATCCACCACGGCGAGGGGAGCGAGACACTGCCCTAAACCGCTCAGAAGACGGGAACGAAAGATCACAACGTTGAGCATTGCGAGTGTCGCCATAGAGGACTGAAGCGATCGGATCCATTGTGGTGCCTCCGGTGCTGTCTTCAGACCAGTACACTTGGAAGTGATATGATCTGCGCCACTCCCGAAATGTGGAAGCGTAAAGTGGGTCCGGAACTGGCGCCTCCTCAGGAACGGGCCTCCAAATGCCCGGAGAGTAAATTCGAATCCATTCCACTCCTCTATCGATCTGGTACTCGAAATACTGGGGGTTCATAGCAGCAATACCGGCTTGCACGACTGCTAAACCAATCGAAAATCTGCGGCAAGGACACACATGCATTGCCAACCACACACACATCCACTGAGGAGCGAGGCAACTTTTCAAACACAAGGTGAAACGGGTCAACGAGGTCTGAAATGTCTGACACCTGGCTTTCACTGTCTTTGATGTCGCGCACACCTGCAATGATAGTGACCTGGTCGTCTACGTGCACAAGGGGAAAGACATTTCCGTCCATGGCGCAGGATGGCGTGACAGTAATGCTTGCATGTTGCCGATGGGGATCGCGATGAACGGCCAGCACGTTTGGAATAAAACACTGTAAAGGGCCGTCGAGATCGCCGCGGCGCTGAAGCTGATGCTGTCCGAGATCGTTTGGACGAGCGCCCTGGACTGCGTGGTACTTCATCACGGGAAGGGTCAGTGCTGCAGATCGAGCGGCGTGTGCGCTGCGATTTCAAAGAGGTAGGGCAGGATTGTCCGCGAGGGGCTGAGATCGAGGGGCTGCGTACCGAGGGCATAAACTGGGGGTGTAGAATCACCGGTGGTGGTGGTGGTGGTGGAGGAGGAGGTGGAAGAAGCAGTGGCAGACTGGGCGGGGGCGGAGGCGACGTAGTCAGCCGAATGGGTCTGTCGAGTAGAGCCCCGGGTCCATGAAATTGTAACCACGTCGGCTGCGCTCCATGGGTCCAGGTAATGTCCCCATGATCCATCACAATCCCGGAAAGATGAGACAACCAGGGCCCAATCAACCAGTGATGACTTAAAAGCGGCGACGGCAAGCAATCAGAAGGCAAACAACAAATCATGCAAGCAACACCGCACAAGGAAATAACAGTCTGACTCTCCAGGGAGGCGAGGACGGGCATCAGCTATCATGTGAATTAGATGATGCCGAAGAGGAGGTCATTCCAGCATACATGAGGTCCGGTGCACCCGAAGCGAAAACTGGCCTCGCTATGCTGGGATGCGGACGAGCGTTGGTACCCCCTGGTGACCCAGTCCCTGTAATACCAAGTGTAGAAAGTGGCGTGGGATACCGGTTGCAGAGCCGTGCCTATAGTTGTGCCGCCAGTGCTTTCCCTGGGCCAGTACACTTCGAAGTGGTAGACCTTGCGCCATTCCCGATAGGCGGTCGGGTCATCCGGGGCCGGTCCCAGGGTGTCAGGTGCTACTGGATGCCACTGACCCGGCACATAGATTCGAATCCATTCCACCCTCGTTCCTGCTGGTCCATTGACGATGTCATAGTCAAAATAGCGAGGTAGGACCCATCGTGCTGCACCCTGCACCGTACTATTGAACATTTCAACCCAACAAGCTGCTCAAAGTTATCACAGAGAGCGGCGGACACATGGAGACAACATGCACAGCACCAAGCAAGACAACCCAATGAGAACTCACATACAAAGCACGCACAACCTCATCTTTATCCAACATGCTACTCAAGTGTCAATCCGAATTATTCCAAGGATCATGGAATGGTGGCGGTGACGGTTCCCGCCACGCTCCATCAGGTACCGACGAGCCCACCGAGGACTCGATGTCTGCGTTGGCGAGCATCGCGAGTCCGATGGATTGGACAGGAGGTCCAAGTCGTTGGTACCCTCGCGTTTGCCAGTCTCGGTACTCCCACACGTGATAGGACACATAGGAACTGGGCGTGGCAATATGCGAAGCAGCCGGGCGATCACTATGAGAAAACGGAGTGGCATAGGTGAAGGTCTCCTCAACTTGAACGGCATCGGAGTTCCGACCTTGACCAAGAGTCTGATCATGTGAATAGTGTGAGTTGCGAAGGACTCAATCCGAGACAGAATGCGCTGGTACCCTTGGTGTTGCCAGTCACGGATGTCCCATGCCTGGACTGGCGCTTCGGGATCCGTCACCCGCTGCCATTCACGAAAAGAGTTTTCAGGTAGATCAGGTACGGCGTCACCACGGTGCCATCGTTGAGGTTGTCCCGGAGTGTAAATCCGCACCCACTCCTGATCATGCCAGACCGAATATTCGAGCCATGGATACTGCTTGGAATCATCGATGTCCATGTCGAGGCAAGAGGCAAGGATGGTCGCGGGCTCCGATCCAGCTAGTAGGTGAACAAGCACCATGCACAACCATGTTCAAACAACAGCAAAGCAAGATCATGCAAGTGTAGAGGCCACCCTTATTTCAAAGTCAACCATGAGCCACGGACAACTCAATGCGTTTTTCCGGAAGAGGAGCGTCATGAGGTACATCATGAAAAACACAAAGCGCACAACACGTCAGGTCAGCAGCAACGCTATTGTACTGGCATGCCACCATGGTTCACCAGAAGATGCCCATGTAGCTGGGCACTGCGATCGAAGATCTTAGTTTCCACCTGCCATCCTTGGCATGAATGCAGTCATAGTAGTGGGATGCTGCTATGTACGTCTGTACAACTTGTTCTGACATGATTTGAGCAACTCAGGAAAGACATCACTGCATGTCAACGACATCTCGCAACACGACAAGCAAGATTGAGTCACGTGCAAGCAAGCAAGTATCATGTGAACAACAACTCAAACCGGACACACCGCCGCCGCTTATCATTTCATCCAGGGTGTTAGGTCGTAGTTGCCGTTGGAGATCCGGATGTAGTCGTCGTCGAAAGCGCTTGTGCAAGCCGAGGGAAGTGGGCGACGACAACGAGTGGCGTCGAAAATCTACAAGATGTTCCCGGAAGCCCACCTTGCGCAAGATTCTGTGTACCCAGGGCGCATTCAAATGCGGGCGTAGCAGGTATTGCCATTTGCTTTCTTGAACCCACACCGAGGAAACTGGAAGTTTGATTTCCACTGGTACAGCACAGAAGAGCCAGTAAGTATTGGATCGCTTCCAGTAGTGAAGCGCCGGTTCAAAGAAGGCATGCCGTCCACGAAGTAGTTGTAGAAATTTGCGACTGCGTGAGTGTTCACGACGTAGAACATCCTGATCAGTCGCCCCAACATAGTATGGTGTGTGCCATGGGGAAAGTCGAACGTAGACGCACGGTTGTTGGTGATGACCTGGATCATGTATGAAGTCGTAGAGGTCAGGAAATCGCGCCCGCAATGAGCGTAGATGTCGCGTGTCAGCGAAAGTTGAGTGCATGATTTCACACAAGAGAGAAGTCTTGTAGAAGTGAAGGACTTCGAAGAACGGCGGGATGTAGCCGTGACCCTGTGAAATGAGACGTTGTAAGAAACTGATCAATAAATAGGCAGCGCACCGACATCTGTGAAGTTCGTACCTGTTGGCCACGGTGTGCTGAGAGTTGGACATAGCGCAATTCGGAATCTGGAGGGCTATCCGGACCACAACTAAGACCTCGAGGATGAGACCCAGCCACGGCAATTGTGTGATGGCCCCTGCTGCGAAACCGAAACGGTGGTGACAGGGCATTCTGTCACTCCGCACACACACGCCCCTCTACGAGGGGCGAGGTTTCTCTTTTCTCCTGCAGGAAGATCACATGCTCAAACTCAAATCACTATCGTTGACCAAAATATCCACCACGGCGAGGGGAGCGAGACACTGCCCTAAACCGCTCAGAAGACGGGAACGAAAGATCACAACGTTGAGCATTGCGAGTGTCGCCATAGAGGACTGAAGCGATCGGATCCATTGTGGTGCCTCCGGTGCTGTCTTCAGACCAGTACACTTGGAAGTGATATGATCTGCGCCACTCCCGAAATGTGGAAGCGTAAAGTGGGTCCGGAACTGGCGCCTCCTCAGGAACGGGCCTCCAAATGCCCGGAGAGTAAATTCGAATCCATTCCACTCCTCTATCGATCTGGTACTCGAAATACTGGGGGTTCATAGCAGCAATACGGGCTTGCACGACTGCTAAACCAATCGAAAATCTGCGGCAAGGACACACATGCATTGCCAACCACACACATCCACTGAGGAGCGAGGCAACTTTTGAAACACAAGGTGAAACGGGTCAACGAGGTCTGAAATGTCTGACACCTGGCTTTCACTGTCTTTGATGTCGCGCACACCTGCAATGATAGTGACCTGGTCGTCTACGTGCACAAGGGGAAAGACATTTCCGTCCATGGCGCAGGATGGCGTGACAGTAATGCTTGCATGTTGCCGATGGGGATCGCGATGAACGGCCAGCACGTTTGGAATAAAACACTGTAAAGGGCCGTCGAGATCGCCGCGGCGCTGAAGCTGATGCTGTCCGAGATCGTTTGGACGAGCGCCCTGGACTGCGTGGTACTTCATCACGGGAAGGGTCAGTGCTGCAGATCGAGCGGCGTGTGCGCTGCGATTTCAAGGAGGTAGGGCAGGATTGTCCGCGAGGGGCTGAGATCGAGGGACTGCGTACCGAGGGCATAAACTGGGGGTGTAGAATCACCGGTGGTGGTGGTGGTGGTGGAGGAGGAGGTGGAAGAAGCAGTGGCAGACTGGGCGGGGGCGGAGGCGACGTAGTCAGCCGAATGGGTCTGTCGAGTAGAGCCCCGGGTCCATGAAATTGTAACCACGTCGGCTGCGCTCCATGGGTCCAGGTAATGTCCCCATGATCCATCACAATCCCGGAAAGATGAGACAACCAGGGCCCAATCAACCAGTGATGACTTAAAAGCGGCGACGGCAAGCAATCAGAAGGCAAACAACAAATCATGCAAGCAACACCGCACAAGGAAATAACAGTCTGACTCTCCAGGGAGGCGAGGACGGGCATCAGCTATCATGTGAATTAGATGATGCCGAAGAGGAGGTCATTCCAGCATACATGAGGTCCGGTGCACCCGAAGCGAAAACTGGCCTCGCTATGCTGGGATGCGGACGAGCGTTGGTACCCCCTGGTGACCCAGTCCCTGTAATACCAAGTGTAGAAAGTGGCGTGGGATACCGGTTGCAGAGCCGTGCCTATAGTTGTGCCGCCAGTGCTTTCCCTGGGCCAGTACACTTCGAAGTGGTAGACCTTGCGCCATTCCCGATAGGCGGTCGGGTCATCCGGGGCCGGTCCCAGGGTGTCAGGTGCTACTGGATGCCACTGACCCGGCACATAGATTCGAATCCATTCCACCCTCGTTCCTGCTGGTCCATTGACGATGTCATAGTCAAAATAGCGAGTGGGACCCATCGTGCCTGCCACCATGTAGCGAACATTTCAACCCAACATTTGCTCGGTTATCTGAGAGCAGCGGACACATGGAGATGGCATGCACAGCACCAAGCAAGACAACCGACGAGGAACAAGCCCTGAAAGCACACTGACATAAATAACATCAACATGCTGCTCAGGTATCAGTCGGATATTTCCCAGGATCATGGGATAGTGGCAGTGACAGTTTCCCCGCCACGCTCATCGGGTACCGACAGGCCACCGGGGACTCGTTATTATGCGTTCGCCGGCATCGCAGAATCAGATGGTTGGACAAGTCAAGTCGTTGGTACCCTCGCGTTTGCCAGTCTCGGTACTCCCACACGTGATAGGACACATAGGAACTGGGCGTGGCAATATGCGAAGCAGCCGGGCGATCACTATGAGAAAACGGAGTGGCATAGGTGAAGGTCTCCTCAACTTGAACGGCATCGGAGTTCCGACCTTGACCAAGAGTCTGATCATGTGAATAGTGTGAGTTGCGAAGGACTCAATCCGAGACAGAATGCGCTGGTACCCTTGGTGTTGCCAGTCACGGATGTCCCATGCCTGGACTGGCGCTTCGGGATCCGTCACCCGCTGCCATTCACGAAAA
>CAUJNA010001197.1:0-32500 GCA_963377175.1 Effrenium voratum
GATGATGAGGGTGATGATGATGATGACGCCGATGATGATCCTGGATGCCCATGATGATGATAATGATGATGATGGATGATGGGGATGATGATGATGATGCCGATGCTGATGATGATGATGATGCTGAGGATGAACGATAATGATGATGATGCTGATGATGAGGATGATGGATGATGATGATGGATGATGAGGATGAAGATGCTGATGATGATGATGATGATGATGATGATAAAAGTGATGATGATTATGGATAATGCTGCTGGTGATGCGACGATGAGGAGGATAATGCTGATGAAGGTTTTTATGATGATGATGATAATGATGAGGAGGACGACGATGATGATGATGAATGATGACGACGATGACGGCGACGATGCTGATGATTATGATGAAGAATGATGATGACGCTGATGAGGATGATGATGATGATGAGGGTGACGATGATGATGATGATGATGCCGATGATGATGATTGATGATGATGATGATGATGATGATGATGATGATGATGATGATGATGATGATGATGCGACGACTGTTTGATAATGATGATGATGATGATGATGCTGAGGATGATGACGCTGGTGATGATTATGATGATGATGACAATGATAATGGTGATGGATGATGATGATCGATGGATGATGAGGAGCAGGATGATGAGTAACGAACGATGGCTTTTCGGTGTGCAACTAACAAGCCAATCTGATGCTCGAAGCTCCCAAAGCCATAACAAGTCAATCTGACTCCTCTCACAAGCCAATCTGATGCTCACAAGTCAATCTAATGCTCCTCACAAGCCAATCTGATCCCTCTCACAAGCCAATCTAAAAAGAAACAAGCCAATCCATATTTTGATATCACAAGCCAATCTGATGCCTTCCACAACCCAAATTGATGAGCAGACCGCCAGGCGCACTGCTTGCCCACAACACCTCGGCGCAGGTAGACACTCTGTTGGGAGACTACACGGCAAGCGTGGCCTACCGGACGGGCCCGGACCAGGACGTGTTCACAACCTGCCCAGGACGGCTCCTTGCCGGCAAGCTTGGAGTCACGGAGGCAGCCTCGGCGCTGCAAATAGCAGTGCGCTTTCCGCGAGGGGCCGACGAGGTGCCGCCATGTGCACGGACGTCTCACTGTCAAACTGGACGGTTCGCCCCAGCAGCGGCTGCAGCGTGGTCCTGCCACGCAACCGCGGGAGTACTACCGGCTCGGCACGGCCTCCAACTTCGTGGAGAACATGTCAGAGGCCGACAACGTCTACAACCCATTGTACGGCAGCTTCGTGGGCGACGACACGCTGAGCATCACGGCAGACTGCTACTCCGTCGCAGCGGCGGACGCGGCCCTCGCGGCAGGTTGCGAACGACGTTGCTTCCGCAAAGGAGCTCCCAAGTTGTGAAGCTGCAGGGCGGCGAGCTCCGCGAGGATTGTCTCGCTGGCCGAGCGCGGCGTTCGTGGCGTATGAGGCCAGCAGCGTCGCGTCGGCCTTGGCCCCCTGGAGCGCCGTGATGCTGGCGTCCCGGCTAGCAAGCTGCGCTGCGACGAAGGCCTCGGTGGCGAGACCCAGCAGGGCATTTGCTATCTTGGTGTCTACCTCCAGCGGCGTGTCCAACCCGTCCACCGTGGAGAGCAGGGAGGCCAGCGCGCTTGCGTCCGCGAGGAGGGCGGCGTCCAGGGCTGCGCCGAGATCTTCGAGTCCACCACCGAGGAAGTGTCCACGGCCGACCGCAGGGCGTAAGCAGTCAGGGCGCTGGCGTCTGCCTTGGAGGCCTGCAGCCCCGAGATGGAGGCGTCTCGGCTTGCGAGCTCGGAGGCCAGCGCCGCAGCGGTGACGGCCCCCAGGAGAGCGTTGGCCACCTTGGTGTCCACCTCCAGCGGCGTGATCCTCGCCGCTATGTCCAGGGAGTGCTGGTCCACCACCGTCTTGAGGCCGTAGTTGGCGGCCACCGTGGCCAGCGTGGCGTTGTTGGCCGAGGCGATGGAGCCGTTCATGGCCGCCGTGGTGCTGTAGTTGGACAGCTTCAGGTCCACGCCGTCCGGGGTGCTCTTCGTGGCCACCACGCCCTCCAGCACGTCGAAGGCCGACTGGTCTGCCTTGTTGGAGAGACCCGTGGTCAGCGAGCTCTGCAGCGCGGCGATGCTGCTTCCGTGCGCGGCCACCTGGCCGTCCGTGGTGGCCAGGGCCGCCGCCGTGGCTAGGGGCGCAATTGCCGGCGCCAGCGCGCTGCTGTCCAGCTTTGAGGCCAGCTCGGCGGTGACTCGGTCGTCCAGGGACTGGATGGCAGCAGCGTTGTTGCCGGAGGCTGCCGTGTTCACCGCCAGGTCAGTTACTTGAGCGTAGGGCGTCAGAGCGAGGGCCAGCTGCCCTGCTGTGACGTGCGTGCCGTCAGTCACCTCCGGGATGACATGTTTTCTTAGGAGTAGGTGTTACGAAGTGTGGAATGACGCAGTGTCCGATGGCGTCGGACACTGGGCATGAAGCGAGGTCCTTCATGACGAGACCGGCGAAGGACACTTGTCTCAGCGGGTATGACCTGCTGGGGCATTCATGAGCCAACCTTGCCCATTCATGAACCAACCTTGCCCATTCATGAACCAACCTTGCCCATTCATGAGCCATTGATGAATCACCCGGTTCCATTATTGACTCAAACTTGCCAAGAACCGTGTCCTCTCGGGAACTGGGGCGCTTTTGCGCACTTTTCGGCCCCAAAGAGAGCGGTGACGAAGCGGTGACATCGTGGTGAGAGCGTTTTTGGGCCAAAAAGTGCCGTTTTGGGACGGTAACAAAAGCCTGGTGAGATGGTATAGGCGTTGGTCTCCGGAGCGATGTCTGGGAGGTTCGATTCCACCCGGTACCTCGGCAGGCTGACGTGTTAGACACCGGTGACATCGGCGGTGACTAATTCAGCAGGCTGACGTGTTATGTGGGAGAACCTCGGCAGGCTGTCGGGCTCCGAGCTCGGCGGGCTGCCGGGCCGCGAAAAAACCCTGCGGAGAAGGAGCTCGGGAACTGGGCCCGGTTTTGCGCACTTTTGCACCCAAAAAGCGAGCGGTGACAAAGCGGTGACAAACGGTGACAAGCTCAGCGGGCTGGAATTCGCAGGCTTTTCGAGGCAGAAACGGAATTCGGAGCGCGGCGAACGTCTGGAGCCGGTTTTCGGGAAAACGAGCGATTTTGGAGGCCCAGGCAGCACATTTGACGCCTGACGCGAAAAAACGCACTTTTCGGAGTTGGCCGTTTTCAGCGCTTTTTGCACCAAAAACGGAGCGGTGACAAAGACCGGTGACATCGGAAAAACGTTCAGCTGGTTGAAGAATTTGGCTGTTTTGCAGGGTTTGGGGACCAAAAAACCAAATGAATTAGGGTAGTATAAGCTGATGTTCCTTACTACTGATTGCGTCGAGGGCGCTCTGGAGCGTGGTCTCGCTGGCTGAGAGCGCGGCGTTCGTGGCGTACGAGGCCAGCAGCGCCGCGTCGGCCTTGCCCCCCTGGAGCGCCGTGATGCTGGCGCCCCGGCTAGCAAGCTGCGCTGTCGGTGGCGAGACCCAGCAGGGCATTTGCTATCTTGGTGTCTACCTCCAGCGGCGTGTCCAGTCCGTCCACCGTGGAGAGCAGGGCGGCCAGCGCGCTGGCGTCCGCCTTGGCAAGGAGGGCCACGTCCAGGGCTGCCGTGGTGACTGCGTTTAGGAGGGCTGCCGCTATCTTAGAGCCCACCTCCGAGAGCAGGGCGTACGCTGTCAGGGCGCTGGCGTCTGCCTTGGAGGCCTGCAGCCCCGAGATGGAGGCGTCTCGGCTTGCGAGCTCCGCGGCGGTGACGGCCCCCAGGAGAGCGTTGGCCACCTTGGTGTCTACCTCCAGCGGCGTGATCCTCGCCGCTATGTCCAGGGAGTCTTGAGGCCGTAGTTGGCGGCCACCGTGGCCAGCGTGGCGTTGTTGGCCGAGGCGATGGAGCCGTTCATGGCCGTGGCGCTGTAGTTGGACAGCTTCAGGTCCACGCCGTCGCCGCCACGCCCTCCAGCACGTCGAAGGCCGACTGGTCTGCCTTGTTGGAGAGACCACGGTCAGCGAGCTCTGCAGCGCTGCGATGCTGCTTCCGTGCGCGGCCACCTGCCCGTCCGTGGTGGCCAGGGCCCACCTCGGTCCTGGAGTTCCGATACTGCGTGCTCTGGGTGCTGACCACCCAGTACCCCTCAGGGTCAAGGAAGTAGGTCTCGTCCGAGAGCTGCAGGACGCCCAGTTCTCCCAGCGAGGCCTCCACCTGCTGCCTGACCCGCTGCGCCACCTGCTCCTCCGTGAGGTGGGCCGGGTGCCTCGTCATGGCCCCGCCCAGCTCGTTCACCGGCCTGGCGCGGCTCCAATGCCGGGCAGGTGGCGCGGCAGGAATGTGGCGCGCTAGGTATCGAAGCCTCCACGTCGGCGCGGAACTGGAAACAGGCGCCACCCATTTTTTTGGCGCTGCCCGCGTGGAGTTCCACTGCAGACTGCGCCGCGCGAAAGCGCGAACACAGAACATAGCACCTCTCTCTTTAGAGGGGGTTTCCCAAATGGATTCTATTCTACCTGAGAGGCTCCTGGCACTCGTCCGTCCAGGAAATGACCTCGTCCTGCGAAGGATTCGAAGTCTAAAACGCTGCGTGCAGGCGTGTGGCTGCAAAATAATGATCCCTAGATATGCGGTTTGGCAAAATGCCCAGCAGCTGCCTTTGTTTCTGCAAGGCGAGCCCCCTCAAAGGAAACCCTGGCTGGCTTTTTGGTTGGCTTCTGGCTGGCTTGGCTTGGCTTCTGGTTGGCTTTCTGGCTGGCTTGGCTTGGCTCCTGGCTGGCTTTCTGGCTGGTTTGGCTTGGCTTTTGGCTGGCTTTCTGGCTGGTTTGGCTTGGCTTCTGGCTGGCTTTCTGGCTGGTTTTGGTTGGCTCCTGGCTGGCTTTCTGGTTGGTTTGGCTTGGCTTTCTGGCTGGCTTTCTGGCTGGTTTGGCTTGGCTTCTGGCTGGCTTTCTGGCTGGTTTGGCTTGGCTCCTGGCTGGCTTTCTGGCTGGTTTGGCTTGGCTTTCTTTTTTTCCCTGTTTTTTTAGCTCGCCTTGCAGAAACGCAGCTGCTGGGCATTTTGCAAGCATATCTAGGGGTCATTATTTTGCAGCCACACGCCTGCACGCAGCGTTTTAGACTTCGAATCCTTCGCAGGACGAGGTCATTTCCTGGACGGACGAGTGCCAGGAGCCTCTCAGGTAGAATAGAATCCATTTGGGAAACCCCCTCTAAAGAGAGAGGCGCGGCGTCGACGCCTTCGAGCCCGTCGCAAACCTGCACCGCTGTTTCTTGAGGCAAGACCCGGTCTTCCTGCGCTCCTTGCTGCGCCTGGTGGCGCGCAAGGTAGAGAGGCGCTTCTACTTCAGTCACCTCCTGCCGGGCTCACAGAGAGGCGCCGGGCGTCGGGCTGCCTGCTCGTACGTCCTGCTGCGCAACAGCTTCTCGGGAAAGTGGGGCTCCTTGCTGAGCAGCGTGCGGCGTCTGCAGCAGCCACCGCGCAATGTGACCGTGCGATGCCAGGACGTGCTGGCCTATCCTCTCTCTTTAGAGGGGGTTTCCCAAATGGATTCTATTCTACCTGAGAGGCTCCTGGCACTCGTCCGTCCAGGAAATGACCTTGTCCTGCGAAGGATTCGAAGTCTAAAACGCTGCGTGCAGGCGTGTGGCTGCAAAATAATGACCCCTAGATATGCTTGCAAAATGCCCAGCAGCTGCGTTTCTGCAAGGCGAGCTAAAAAAACAGGGAAAAAAAAGAAAGCCAAGCCAAACCAGCCAGAAAGCCAGCCAGGAGCCAAGCCAAACCAGCCAGAAAGCCAGCCAGAAGCCAAGCCAAACCAGCCAGAAAGCCAGCCAGAAGCCAAGCCAAACCAGCCAGAAAGCCAGCCAGAAGCCAGCCAGAAAGCCAGCCAGGAGCCAAGCCAAGCCAGCCAGAAGCCAGCCAGAAGCCAAGCCAAGCCAGCCAGAAAGCCAGCCAGGAGCCAAGCCAAACCAGCCAGAAAGCCAGCCAGAAGCCAAGCCAAGCCAGCCAGAAAGCCAGCCAGAAGCCAAGCCAACGCGGCTGCCATCCAGTCCCTGGACGACAGAGTCACCGCAGAGCTGGCCGCAAAGCTGGACAGCAGCGCGCTGGCGCCGGCAATTGCGCCCCTGACCTTCCAGCTGCCCTGCGAGGAGGACGTGCTGCAGAGCGCCTTTGAGGACAAGCCGCTCTGCGCGCCCCGGCAGCTGGCCGAGCTGCTGCAGCTGAGCGTGCAGGAGGTGTGCGCCGACTTTGACGCCATGCTGCGCCACGACTGGAGGCGCCTCGGCATCTCCGCCGAGGAGGTGCGAGAGTTCTGCGTGTGGCGCAACGCGCCGATGCGCGTGCTGAGCTCGCAGGGCGACCTCGTGGACAGCGACGACCCGGCGCTGAAGGAGCGCCGCACCGTGTGCTTCTTGGCCTTTGACGGGCGCTGCTACATGTGCAGGGCCGTGAAGCGGGTGCTGGAGCGGCAGGCGGCGCGCGTGCTCTACCGGGGCGAGGCGAGGCAGACCCTGCCGCCCATCCAAGAGTGGAGGCGCTTTGACGCCGCGGACGTGCAGCCGGGGCTGTTCTGGTGCGAGGACCTGCGGGAGGTGCGGCGCCAGCTCATGGCCGTCGGCGACCCAAGGTGGCCACCCGGCGCAGTACTGCGGGCTGAGGCGGGGCGCCAGGACGGAGGAGCACGAGGTGCTGCGGAGGTGGTGCGAGGCGCAGGGGCCAGCGCCTGGCCGGCTTGGCGCACGAGATCTTCCTGAAGCTGCTGAAGGCGAAACGGGAAGTGCCCGGCGCGGCGGAGAGGCAGAAGACCCTGGCCGCGCAGGACGGCAAGTGCGCCCTGTGCGGCTGCGGGCTGACGGCCGGCACCTGCGAGCTGGACCACGTGGTGCCGGTGCGGTAGGCCTTTGCGGGCAGCGCGCAGACTCTGCAGGCGCTGTGCGGCGACTGCCACAGCGAGAAGACGCTCAGACAAAGCGCGCAGCGAGCCGCGTGGCGCCCGGAGTCATGGAGTACGCCCGGAGCCCCAAGCTGCCCCCTCTGGTTTTTGAGGCGCAGGCGTGCCACAAGGACGCTCTGTACGTCGGCGCGGACGTGCTGCGCTGCAGGCGCAACGGGCTGGCCAACGCCCCCTTCCCCCTGCCTATCCTGTGCCCGGCGGACGGCGTTGAGCCCGTGGACGGCGTCTGCCGGACCTGGGCTTTGTGGAGGGCTGCTGCGACGCGAGGCAGTCCTGCCTCAATTTGTTGCCGTACGTGGAGCCTGGCTGGTGCCCGAAGGTCTCGCTGGCCGCGATGCTGGACCTGGGCGTCTGCCGCTGGGACCACATTGTGTTGGGCATCTCCGCACGGAGCCACGTGGACGCGGCGACGCTGCGGCGCGCGCTGGAGCGCACGAGGGCGAGGAGCACATGGCCAAGCTCAGCGTGAACGCGATGATAGGCCTGTGGGCCCACAGCACGGAGGTGGTCTACAGCGTGCGCAGCAGCAGCCTGGACGGCGCGGGCGCAGACTTCTCTCAGGCCTTCGCCTATGAGGGGGGGATGGTGTGGGACTTCGTCTACGCCAGGAGGCTGCTGAGCAACGGCACCTACCGCCCCATCCATGACGCGGTCCTGGGCTTTGAGCGCTGCATGGTGGCCAAGGCCCGGCGCAGCCTGGACGCGCCGCCGCGCTACCTGGCGCAGGTGAAGACGGACTGCCTGCTGACGCAGCGGCTGCCGAAGCGCTTTACGGAGCGGCTGCGGGCGCTGGAGCGCTGGGGGCGCTGCGCCACCCGGACGGCACGCCGGTGTACCGCGTAGAAGACAGCAGGGCGCCGCGCATGGAGGCGGAGCGCCCCAAACAACGGAGGTGGAACGGGGTGGATGACCCTGTGGGCCACTGCCTGGCGGGCAACTCCCTGCTGCTCACGGGGGAAAGACGCACCTGGCCCGGACCATTGTTGCAAGGCTGCGAGAGCAGGGCGAGGCGGTGCACCTGGTGTCCAAGACGCACTGCTCCGCGCAGAACCTGGGGCTGGGGGCAGACGGCCGACCACTGGGTGCGCAGGTACGTGCGCGGGGGCAGCGCGCAAAAGCTGGACTGGCTGGTGGTGGAGGAGATCACGCAGCTGGACATGGCGCTCTGGGCGGACCTGGCCTGCGTGGGGCTGAACGCCGACGTGAAGTTTTTGCTGGGAGATTTCCGGCAGTTGCCGGCCGTGCTGGACTCCTGGGCCGGGCGGCCCATCAGCGCGCCGTTGGAGCACAGCCAGCTGATCCGCGACCTGGCCGGCGGGCGCAGGCACAAGCTCTGCTAAGCCTGCGGGCCGCAATCCCATGTCCGTCAACACAGCGGCGAACCGGGCCCTGGCGCCGGAGGCCTCAAAGCTCCTAGAGCTGGAGACACAAGTCATCCACATAGATTTGGGTTGCCAAACAACCAATGGGTGTAGCCAAACTGCAACACAGCCGGGGCGCCGAACGGGCAGCGCGGCGCCTCCAGGGGCTCCAGCATGAGGTGGCGCACCTCAAAGAGCACGCCCCACTGCCTGCCCATCAGCCACACGTGCCGGGCCTCCACAAGCGCGCGGCCCCTGCGACGCGCGAACTCCGCGGGGCGGCGCGCGGTTGCCGGCCGGGTCCCAGAAGAGGCAGCGCTCCAAGTCAATCTTGCACTTGACGTGCTTGCCCTTGGCGCTCACCTTGACGGCGCGCTGCAGCTGGCTCTCAAGCTCGGTGCGGGCGGCCCCCGTGGAAGACGGTTGTCGATGACGCCCTGCTCCACCCCATCCGTCCACAGCTCCAGGTCGCGCCCCTTCTCCTAAGGCCTGAACCCTGTGACTCTGCCTCAGTCCCAGCCGAACTCCTCCCGCAGCTCAGGGCAGTCACGCCAGAGCCGCCTGCCTCCGCCGAGCTACGACCAGCTGGCCCGAGACATCGAGGCGGCCTAGACTCTCCTTCGCCGTACGAGCGAAAATGCGTGTTGCGCTACATGTAAAGAAGCATGGAGGTAGTCACAGCCGGAGCACAGGATGAGCTGATGCAGAGCCTGGACTACAAGCTGAAAACCAGCAACACCAACTACGTGACCGCGCGGCACGACGTGCAGTATTTCCCCAGCTCGCTGAGCTCCTTCTCTCCCGCCACCTCGAGGGTCTGCCGCATTCCGCTGACCAGTGGCACCTCGTTCATCGACCCCGAGTCTATCAAGATCGCCTTCAGAGTCAGAAACACGGACGCCACCAATCCGCTGGCGCCTGCCACTCCGAACCCAGCCTGTTTCATCCAGAGTCTTCGCCAACGGCCAGCGCTGCGACGACATCAACTACTACGACCGCACCGTGGCCGTGCATGACCTGCTGAAGGGCCGCGAGTACAACCAGAACAAGGCTGTGGAGGGCTTCGACGAGGTGAACATGCTCGCAAAGCACACACCCACCCTCTTGGCCCCGTCGTCCTGGAAGTTGCCGGGCTCCCACACAGCACCTCCACGTCAACCTTGCACAATGGGAGTCCTCTATGGACATGAATTTTCCCCCCTTGGCATTGGTCTGAACGTCCAGCCCGAGTGCAAGCTTCATGGTTGCGAAGTTCGGCTCCTTTTTTTATCCGTAGGAAAAAAGTCCGGTCCGATGAACGCGCGAGTCTTCTTGGTCGTCGCAGTGGCGGTGATCTTGCTCTTTAAAAATGCCGAGACTCCTGGAGCTTTTCTGCGGCACCAAGTCGGTGGGCAGAGCCTTCGAGGCGGCGGGCTGGGAGGTCGTCTCCCTGGACATCGTGTCGAAATTTGAGCCCACAATCCTGTGCGACATCCGGAGCTGGGACTACACGACGTTTCCGCCGGGGCACTTCGACATGGTTTGGGCCAGCACGGAATACAGCCGCGCGCTGACGACGCGCCCGCGGTGGCTCCTGGAGGGCGACGCGCTGGTGCTCAGCGCCCTTGAGATCATTGCGCACTTTGACCCGCTCCTGTGTGTCTTCGAGAACCCGGCCACCGGGCTGCTGAAGACCCGCCCGTTCATGGAGCGCCTGCCCTGGGTGGACGTGACCTACTGCAAGTACGGAACTCCGTACGTGGCTGTGGACCAACATGCGCTGGAGGCCGAGGCGAGGCCTGTGCAGGCCCGGCAGCCGCTGCGGCGCGTGGCAGGACGGCAGGCACCTCCGGGCCGCGCAGCGGGGGCCCCGGCTGATGGAGGGGCAGTACGAGAGGGTCAGCCAGTCACGCGAGCTGCTCTACAGCGTTCCTGCTGCGCTGTGCGCCGAGATTGTGCGCGCGCCACGGCGGAGCTTGCGGCTGAGCATTCCGGACTGAGTCTTCGGGCTTCCTCTAATGCGAGGGGCCTGGAAGAAGCCCATTTTCCGTGTTTTTTGCATGGTTTTTTGGGCGCTGCCACCTGTAGTCAAAAACGACTAAGAAGGGCAGCGAGCTTTTTTGTCATTTTTTGGGCGCAGTCATTCAACGCCAAAAAAGGCTAAGAGGGACAGCGGGCCTTTTTTTGTCATTTTTTAGTCCAGCGCCGAGACGCCCGTGCCGGAGAGCGTCACCAGCTGGTAGGCCACCACAGGTCCGTCATCGTGCCGTCCAAGCCCTTGTAGGTGAACCGGGCAAGGTTGCCCGAGCGGGTGCTGACACCACTCAGTGGCATCTTGGGCACGCGCTCGGTGGGAAAGCCGGCAATGAAGCTGTGGCGCAGGTAGCCCACGTGGCCGATGTCGATGTTGCGCACCGTGTCGTCGTAAGTACCTGCAAGGACCGAGAGGAAGTGGAAGTGCTCCAAGGCTCCCTTCATGGGGTTGTGAGGGTACTGCAGGCTGCCCAGCTGCATCTGAGACTGATGGGGGCCACGTCCTGCCCCGGGTTGGCCAGCAAGTGGATCTTGGAGCCCGCGTCGTTGTCCCAAAAAGTCACAAACGCGCCCACGAGTTTCGTGAAGGCGCGCGCCACGGTGACGTTGTGTTCCGCCGCTCCGTTCGGGACGCTGGACTGCTGCGTGTGCACCGTGGGGTAGCTGAACACCAGGGACCTTCCTGAGAGGAGCGCGCGGTTGAAGGACTCTACCAGCGCAGAGTCCAGGACGACCTGGGAGGCCAGAACTCGGACGTTCTGGATCTCAAAGTCAGTGCTCAGCGTGGCCCCCGCCGGGTGCGCCCCGGCGTTCTCGGACCACAGCGCAGTTGTGGCGTCCGCAAACTCAATTTCTATCACCAGGTTCAGCTGCGGCGGCAGCATCTTCCCGCAGCGCAGGATGCCCACCATGGTGGGGCGCAGCAGCACGTCCGCGTAGCCGCCCTGGTGCACCGCGCGGGCGATGCGCGGGTCGTTCACTTCGTCGAAACCCTCCATGGCCTTGTTGCGGTTGTACTCTCGGCCCTTCAGCAGGTCATGCACGGCCACGGTGCGGCCGTAGTAGTTGATGTCGTCGCAGCGCTGGCCGTTGGCGAAGACCTGGACGCGCTGGACGAAGCAGGCGGGGTTGGGCGTGGCCGGGGCCAGCGGGTTGGTGCCGTCCGTGTTCCTGACGCGGAAGGCGATCTTGATGGACTCGGGGTCGATGAAGGACGTGCCGCTGGTCAGCGGGATGCGGCAGACCCTAGAGGTTGTGGGGGAGAAGGAGCTCAGCGAGCTGGGGAAGTACTGCGCGTCATGCCGCGCCGTCACGTAGCTGGTGTTGCTTGTTTTCAGCTTGTAGTCCAGGCTCTGCATCAGCTCATCCTGGGCTCCGGCGGTGACTACCTCCATGCTTGTTTATATACACGCATTTTGACTCGTACGGCGAAGGAAAACTATTCCTCCAGTGCCTACATTTACGTAGGCACTGGAGGAATAGCATTTTGTAGCGCAAAACCGTGCAAAAGCTATTATCCCAGTCCGTACATAGATGTAATAGCATTTTGTAGCGCAAAACCGTGCAAAACGAGCTATTAGCCCAGGGCGTATATCTATATACGGCCTGGGCTGTAGCGCAAAACCGTGCAAAAGCTATCACTCTAGTGTTTTTGTTGATATAGGCACTGGAGTAATAGCATTTTGTAGCCCAAAACCGCGCAAAAAGCTATTACTCCAGGGTCTATGTTGATATAGGGCCTGGAGTAATAGCATTTTAACCATGTAAAACAAGCTATTCTTCTAGGGTCTATATTGATATAGAGCCTGGAAGAATAGCATTTTGCAGCGCAAAACCGTGCAAAACCGTCCAACCGAGGAGGAGTGTTTTTTTAAGCAGCCTCAATGTCTCGTGCCAGCTGGTCAAAGCTGGGCGGAGGCAAGCTCCGGCGTGACTGCCGCGAGCTCGGCTAAGACTGGGGCAGAGCCACGGGGTTCAGGCCCCAGGAGAAGGGGCGCGGCGTGTTGTTGGACTGCGCCTGGACGCGGAAGCCTGACTGCGAGGAGGCGCGGCTGCTTGCGGGGCTGCCGGACGTGCTGCTGCCGGTGCGCAGCGTGAAGTGCTGGGGCTGAGTGGCGTCGTTCATGTTGTTGGCGGACCGGACGTCCTGCACGGCCGCGTTCTCGCTGCCCTGCTGAGGCCGGAAGAGCGTGTTCTCCAGCACCCAGCCCCCGTAGGCTGCGCCGCCTGCAAGCCCAACGGCCAGCCTGCGCCGACTTCTGACGCGCCAGCAACCTTGCCCGCGGTGGGCGCCAGGGCTGCTGCTCCTTCAGCCAGGCCCTCCAGGTACCCGAAGGCTCCGCCCACGCCCTTGGCGGCAACGGCAACCTCACCCTCCTCCGCAGCCACGGCCGCCGCTGCGCCACCACCTCCTGCGCGCGCTGCCCCGCCTCGTCCAGAAGGCGCGGCCGATGATCTGCGGAGGCGGCTGCGCCTGGCCTGGACGGGGCAGCACGTTCAGGCGCACGTACTCAGCTGCGTCCTGGGGCAGCTGAGAGCGGAAGGCCTGCGCGGCTGCAAGCCCCGCTGCCCCTGCGCCTATAAGGTCTCGCCGCCGCCTAAGCGCCGTCTCAGTGCTGCGCAGACGGTCCGTGATGGAGGGCTGTTGCTGGCCAGCGCCGGCCTCGGGGTCTTCCGCCAGGTCGTCCTCAACAAAGCGGGTTCCGCCGTACCCTTGGTCAGCCGCACGTCCTCGTCCGTGGCCTCTGCGGAAGTGCGGAAGCCGTCCTCGGAAATTGCCTGCAGAGGTGTGTGCTGCAGGGGCCGGGGGTTGGGGTCCTCGCTGGACTGTACAAAATCGTCCAAGTAGAAGTGGCTTGTGACGGATGAGGTGGCCTTGCGGTCCGGCTGGTCCAGGGGCAGCGGCTCATTCCGCTCAAGGTAGCTGCTCAAAGCGCGGGCGCTGGTTGAAGCCGTGCGCCCGAAGCGTCTTTATTTACTGTTGCGCAACTTTGCCCGCCGCCCGTTCCACGCCCCGGCGCTCGGCCCGCGCGTAGCGCAGCTGGGGTACCTGGCGGTGCACGGCCTCCGTCAGCCGGCTCACGTCGTCCAGGTGCCGCTGCCCCTCCTGCGCCTGCCTGCGTTCCCCAAGCCAGTTGTTGAAGGCCCGCGCCTCCTCCAGTTCTCGGTAGCGCTTCAGCAGCAGCGGCTGCAAGTTGTAACTGGGGTACGTCTTGCGGAACCACCGGAGCATCCGCGGCTCGTTGCGGGGCTCAATGGACATCATGCTTTTACACTAGTACGCTTGCGCCTGTTGTCAACCGGTCATAAGCCGACTGCCTCTCCAGCATGCGCAGGGCGCGCTGCTGCTCTCTTGTAAGCTAAGGCGCCTCCGGTGCCTCAACCGGCGCCGTCTCAAGTGGAGGCGGCTTTGGCTTGCGCTTTGGAGCAGCCAGCTTAGTAGGCACGTTCTGCTTCGGTTTGTTCTTGCTCCCAGGGGGCCTGCCCCGCCGTTTCGGTTCCGCCAGCGCAGCGTCCTGCGCAGCGTCCGGCGCAGCGTGTGGCATCTCTTGCGCCTCCGCCTCTTGCACCTCTTGGTCAGTCGGCTCCATTTAATTTTACGTGGTCAAGATATAACACGAACGATAAAGACGACCCGCAAAGCCGGACGTTGCCGTCCAGGTCGGTCAGCCGGAAGCGCGTGTGCCTCAGGGTAACCGGGCCCCTAAGGGCCATGAAGTGCCCGTCGTCTGAGCCCGTCTCCACAATGGTACCCACTCCGCTCTTCAGCGTATGGAAGCGCGGGTCTCCGCGGTGAGCTTCTTGTCCTGACAGGGAAAAAAAAGGCCGACGTCCGAACGACGAAGAACGCGCCTTGACGGCGAGCTCGACGCGTGCGCGGTCCTGCCAGGCAAGCGGAAAAAAAGGAAGAAAGAAGGGAAAAAACGTGCCTTGGCGGAGTTGTACTCCGCCTTGCGGCGGCGCTTGGAGGGCGGAGGCCTCCACAAGCGACGCAAAAACCGAGGAAAAAAAAGGCGAACGACGAAGAACGCGCCTGCGGCTCGCCCCCCAAGCCGCCTCCTGGCGGGCACGGAAAAAGAGGAAAACCCTCCCAAAAAAACCCTCGGCCGTCCTCCCAGCCGCCGCCCCAGCCGGCCGAGCCGCCGGACCCGTCCCACTCCTGACAGGCGTGAAAAAAAAGAAGAAAAAAAGGCGAGGGCAAACCGGGCCTTGGGCGGCTCCCACCACCCCCAGCACTCCTCCTGACAGGAGACGGCGACGCGCCAAAAAAAACGGCACGAAAAAAACTCACCGAACGTCCTCCGCCGCTCCGCCAGCTCCACTCATGGCCGGATGCCGAGCGCGCCGGGCGCTGTTGATGCTGCTGTGGATGCTGCTGTTGATGCTGCTGTTGATGCTGATGCCCGAGCCGAGACCCGAGCCAACCTCCTACTTGTCCCGCTACCCGAGACCTCCTTAGCTCTCTACCCGAGACCTTGCCCCGCTACCCGAGACGACCTTGCCCCGCTATGCGAGACGACCTTGCCCCGCTACCCGAGACCTTGCCCCGCTACCGGAGACCTCCTGCTTGCCCCGCTACCCGAGACCTTGCCCCGCTACCCGAGACCTCCTTAGCCCGCTACCCGAGCAACAAAAAAACCCCCTACTTGGCCCGCTGCCCGAGCCAGTGAACACTGCTGTTGCTGGTGCTGTTGCTGGTGCTGTTGCTGCTGTTGCTTTGAGCCCCGTGATGCGCTGTGCGGAACATCCTTCTCTCAGAGGATCGACTCAACTGTTCACATGGAACCCTCCTCCACTTCAACCTTCAAAGTTCTCATCTGAAGATTTGCCACACGAATCCGCGCCACACGGAAAGGTCTCCAAAGCAAAACAAACCAACGTGACATCCGTGCAAAACCGCAGCCGCGAGAACAAAGCGCCCCCAGCGCCAGCTGGGCGCAGCGCAGGTAGACCTCGTTGTGTGCCATCATGCGGACGAACTCAAAGACCTGCTGCCCGCCGGAGACGAAGCTCGGCCAGCATGTGGTCCACGCTGAAGGGCTTGGTGGGAGAGCGGCGGGGTAGTCCGCCGCGTCAGGAAATTGCTGGCGCAGCTCCAGGTCGTTCAGAATGAGCCTGTTGCCGTCGTAGGCAACGCTCAGACTGTTCGTGGTCTCGCTATAGGTGGCGGTGGCAAAGTTAGGCGGCCAACCGTGCGCCAGTGTACGCGCCCTCGCCCAGTTCAGCGTGCCCAGCGCGGCGTCAACCCAGTAGAGGCGGCCCCGGTCTGTCGAGAGGAAACTGTCGGCCAGGCGGATCTTGTAGACGGCGAGCCGGGCGTCGCTCTGCAGGTGCAGCGACTCTCCCAGGTCGACCTCGAAGTCGCTGTCCAAGCCGGCCACCCTCTTGCGGCTGTCCACGTAGATCGTCGTCATCCTTTTCTTTAGGAAGCCGCCCGTCCGGCGGACGACGGGCGGCTGGACGGCTGTGACGGAGGTGCAGCAGGAGATTTTCTCACACTTCGCGTTGATCAGCGTGGAGCTGGCGAACAGCTTCTGGCCCAGGAAGCTGAGCGCCGCTCCCATCGGCGTCTTTTTCAAGTGCGAAGCGCTCTTCGAAGCGTATGTGGAACATTTCGTTCGGCTTCAGATAGTAGACGAACAGGAAACTGTAGGGTTCCCGCGTCGCCTGCTCATACAGCCGGTACAGCTGCTCCTTCGGCAGCAGGGCGCTGAGCTCCTCCACCCCGGCGTCCAGCTCGTGCTGGTTGCGCAGCCTCCAGCAGCAGAGGAATTGCATGTTCACCCGCACGGCTGCGCTGATGAGCCTCAGCTTCTGCGAGCTCACCCAGGTGCTGATCTGCATGTGCCGGCCTCTGATGAAGAGTGTATCCAAGGCGCCGTGAGGCTTGTGCAGCTGCGGCGTGTCAGCAAAGTCGTCGATGACTACAAGCACCTGGTACAGTTTCTTCATTTCCAACTTCTTGGACGCCTCCGTGATCTTGCGCTGCTGCTGGATGATGCGCCGCAGCGCCGCCTCGTCCCACTCGTCCCAACACGTCTGCTCCCGCTCGGTGTTCACCCCCAGGTCCTCCTCAATGTACTTCTTGACGGGTATCCAGCCGTCGTCTATGTTGACACTCGGGCTGAAGACGTAAATTCTCTCAAAGACGCCGCGATACTGCTCCAGAATCAGGCTGATCAGAGCCACGGTTTTGCCCGATTTTGATGGCCCGAGGAAGATGCCCGTGCATGGCACCAGGGGCACCACGGGGTCAGAGGGCTGCTTACTGCTATACTCTGTCGTAGGAAACAGCTTGATCTTCCCCATTCCTTTGCGTTACTTCCCAAATTTGAAGCCGGGAAGCTGGGCGGCGAGTCTGTCAGCGCGTCGCTGTGTAGCGACGCGGTGACAGAGTTTTCCGTGAGCGCCCTGCTATACAGCACTGCGCTGACAGAGTTTTCTGGGAGACACCGGGGCAATCCTGTGCCCACGCCAGGATTGAGTGGAGCAATCCTGTGCCCGCGCCAGGATTGAGTGGAGCAATCCTGTGCCCAGCGCAGGATTGAGTGGGGCAATCCTGTTGGCGGCGAGTATGTCAGCGCAGTGCTGTGTAGCACTGCGCTGACATAGTTTGTCCGGGCAATCCGGGCGGCGAGTCTGGGAGCGCAGTGCTGTACAGCACTGCGCTCCCGGTGTTTGCAGGGAGACACCGGGCAATCCTGTGCTCACGCCAGGATTGGGACTCATGTAGGACTCATGTAGGACTCATGTAGGACTCATGTAGGACTCATGTAGGACTCATGTAGGACTCATGTAGGACTCATGTATGGAGGCTTCTATGCCAGGCAGGTAGCGCGGCAGGAATGTGGTGCGCTACTTATCGAAGCCACGTCGGCGGGCTGGCGCGGCTCCGATGCCGGGCAGGTGGCGCGGCAGGAATGTGGCGCGCTAGGTATCGAAGCCTCCACCCATTTTTTGTTGCTGCCCGCGTGGAGTTCGGAACTGGAAACAGGCACCGCCCATTTTTTGGGCGCTGCCCGCGTGGAGTTCCACTGCAGACTGCGCCGCGCGAAAGCGCGAACACAGAACATAGCACCTCTCTCTTTAGAGGGGGTTTCCCAAATGGATTCTATTCTACCTGAGAGGCTCCTGGCCCAGGAAATGACCTCGTCCTGCGAAGGATTCGAAGTCTAAAACGCTGCGTGTGTGGCTGCAAAATAATGACCCCTAGATATGCGGTTTGGCAAAATGCCCAGCAGCTGCCTTCTGCAAGGCGAGCCCCCTCAAAGGAAACCCTGGCTGGCTTTTTGGTTGGCTTCTGGCTGGCTTGGCTTGGCTTCTGGTTGGCTTTCTGGCTGGTTTGGCTTGGCTCCTGGCTGGCTTTCTGGCTGGTTTGGCTTGGCTTTTGGCTGGCTTTCTGGCTGGTTTGGCTTGGCTTCTGGCTGGCTTTCTGGCTGGTTTTGGTTGGCTCCTGGCTGGCTTTCTAGCTGGTTTGGCTTGGCTTTCTGGCTGGCTTTCTGGCTGGTTTGGCTTGGCTTCTGGCTGGCTTTCTGGCTGGTTTGGCTTGGCTCCTGGCTGGCTTTCTGGCTGGTTTGGCTTGGCTTTCTTTTTTTTCCCTGTTGTTTTAGCTCGCCTTGCAGAAACGCAGCTGCTGGGCATTTTGCAAGCATATCTAGGGGTCATTATTTTGCAGCCACACGCCTGCGCGCAGCGTTTTAGACTTCGAATCCTTCGCAGGACGAGGTCATTTCCTGGACGGACGAGTGCCAGGAGCCTCTCAGGTAGAATAGAATCCATTTGGGAAACCCCCTCTAAAGACAAAGGCCTATCTACGCGCTCTGCCCTGCCAAGCGCCGCGGCATTGTATCTATGCCGATCCCCCCTACATCTTCCCAGGTCGCAACATGAACTACTATGGCACGAGGAGGCGCAAGAACAGCTCCAAGCCCGAGCTGCTGGTAGTGCGCCGGGGCAATCCTGCTGTGAGCGCAGGAATGGGTGGAGCAATCCTGCGCTTGCAGCAGGATTGAAGCTGCAATCCTGTGCCCAACACAGGATTGCCAGGCCCGCGCCAGGCCCGCACCAGGCCCGCACCAGGCCCCAGAATTGGAAGCTTGGACCAAAGTAAATCAGACCTCGGTGGGGAGCGAAGTCGGAAATCCGACCTCGGTGGGGAGCGAAGTCGGACTTCTCTCTCCGGTGGGCACGGGCGGAGCTGGTTTCGCTTTTCCAAGCCTTTTGCGCACTTTTCGGCCCGGTGACGAAGCGGTGACGAAGCGGTGACATGCTCGGCGGGCTGGAATTCGCCGGTTTTCCGGGCCGAAAGCGGAAACCTGAGCAAAGTGGTCGTCTGGAGCCCGCTTTCGACCGAAAACCAGCGAAACTTGAGGCTCAGGCATCCCACTCGCCGTCCGACACGGATCCTGGTGCCCCGCCTCAGCCTCAGCCCGCAGTACTGCGCCGGGCTGCTGATGGCCACCTTGGGCTCTCGCCGACGGCCATAAGCTGGCGCCGCGCCTCCCGCAGGTCCTCGAGAACAGCCCCGGCTGCACGTCCGCGGCGTCAAAGCGCCTCCACTCTCCGATGGGCGGCAGGGTCTGCCTCTAGTAGTAAGGAAAGACTGCCTATAGGAACTTGATTATTTTGTTTTTTTGGTCAAAAAACGCTCCAAAACAGCCAAATTTCCAACCAGCTGAACGTTTTTCCGATGTCACCGGTCTTTGTCACCACTCCGTTTTTTGGTGCAAAAAGCGCTCAAAACGGTCAACTCCGAAAAGTTCGTTTTTTCGTGTCAGACGTTGAAAGTGGTGCCTGACGTTCGCCGTGCTCCGAATTCCGTTTTCTGCCCCGAAAAGCCTGCGAATTCCAGCCCGCTGAACTCGTCACCGCTTGTCACCGCTTCGTCACCGCTCGCTTTTTGGGTGCAAAAGTGCGCAAAACCGGGCCCAGTTCCCGAGCTCCTGAGTCGCAGGCTTTTTCGCGGCCCGACAGCCAAGAGCAGGGCGAGGCGGTGCACCTGGTGTCCAAGACGCACTGCTCCGTGCAGAACCTGGGGCTGGGGGCGCAGACGGCCGACCACTGGGTGCGCAGGTACGTGCGCGGCGGCAGCGCGCAAAAGCTGGACTGGCTGGTGGTGGAGGAGATCACGCAGCTGGACATGGCGCTCTGGGCGGACCTGGCCTGCGTGGGGCTGAACGCCGACGTGAGCTGGGAGATTTCCGGCAGTTGCCGGCCGTGCTGGACTCCTGGGCCGGGCGGCCCATCAGCGCGCCGTTGGAGCACAGCCAAGCAGCTGATCCGCGACGTCAGGCACGAGCTCACGGAGAACATGTGCTCCGACCCCGGCATCTTCAACTTCGTGAAGTGGCTGCGGGTCGGCGAGGCGTGCCCCACAGCAGGCCAAGGCGAGGCTGAAGGAGCTCTACCCCTCCAAGCCCGGGTGGCCGGACACCACGCTGGTCATCAGCCACAGCAAGCGCATGGCCGTCAACGCAGCGGCGAACCGGGGCCTGGCGCCGGAGGCCTCAAAGCTCCTAGAGCTGGAGACACAGGTCATCCACATAGATTTGGGGTGTTGTCAAACACCCAATGGGTGTAGCCAAACTGCAACACCCAATGGGTGTGATAAATTTATGACACCCCAAACAGCCCGCAGAGGGTGTGGCCGGGGCTGCGCCTCATCGGGGCCGGCGGAAAGATACCCAAGAACGTCTTTGTGGCCGTGGCGGAAGTGGAGCCGGACGGAGTGAGGCTGGACCCTCCACAACCGCGTCCGCCTGGACCTGGAGTCCTGCCACCTCACGCTGCGCCACCTGTACGTGGGCGCCTCAAGGGCCACGAGCTCCGAGCTGCTGGAGGCGGCCTAGCCGAACGGGCAGCACGGCGCCTCCAGGGCTCCAGCATGAGGTGGCGCACCTCAAAGAGCACGCCCCACTGCCTGCCCATCAGCCACACGTGCCGGGCCTCCACAAGCGCGCGGCCCCTGCGACGCGCGAACTCTGCGGGGCGCGGCACGCGGTTGCCGGCCGGGTCCCAGAAGAGGCAGCGCTCCAGGTCAATCTTGCACTTGACGTGCTTGCCCTTGGCGCTCACCTTGACGGCGCGCTGCAGCTGGCTCTCAAGCTCGGTGCGGGCGGCCCCCAGAAAGGGCTTCTGGAAGACGATCATGTTGTCGCACTTTGACCCCTTGATGTGGGTCATCGAGAACCCGGCCACCGGGCTGCCCGCCCGTTCATGGAGCGCCTGCCCTGGGTGGACGTGACCTACTGCAAGTACGGAACTCCGTACAGGAAGCAGACGCGGCTGTGGACCAACATGCGCTGGAGGCCGAGCCGAGGCCTGTGCAGGCCCGGCAGCCGCTGCGGCGCGTGGCAGGACGGCAGGCACCTCCGCGCCGCGCAGCGGGGGCCCCGGCTGATGGAGGGGCAGTACGAGAGGGTCAGCCAGCAGCCACGCGAGCTGCTCTACAGCGTTCCTACTGCGCTGTGCGACGAGATTGCGCGCGCGGCCACAGCGGAGCTTGCGGAGCGGCTGAGCATTCCGGACTAGGCCGTTCAGGCTTCCCTGCGACCAGGGAGCCCGGAAGAAGCCCATTTTTCCGTGTTTTTGCTGTTTTTTTTGGCGCAGTCGTCTCTAGTCAAAAACGACTAAGAAGGACAGCGGGCCTTTTTTTTAGTCCAGCACAGAGACGCCCGTGCCGGAGAGCGTCGCCAGCTGGTAGGCCACCAGGTGGATGAACAGGTCCGTCATCGTGCCGTCCAGGCCCTTGAAGGTGAACCGGGCAAGGTCGCCCGAGCGGGTGCTGACACCACTCAGTGGCATCTTGGGCACGCGCTCGGTAGGAAAGCCGGCAAAGAAGCTGTGGCGCAGGTAGCCCACGCGGCCGATGTCAATGTTCCGCACCGTGTCGTCGTAAGTACCCGCAAGGACAAGTGGAAGTGCTCCAAGGCTCCCTTCATAGGGTTGTGAGGGTACTGCAGGCTGCCCAGCTGCATCTGAGACTCCAGGAGGCTGTCCTGTAGGCCACGTCCTGCCCCGGGTTGGCCAGCAAGTGGATCTTGGAGCCCGCGTCGTTGTCCCAAAAAGTCACAAACGCGCCCATGAGTTTCGTGAAGGCGCGCGCCACGGTGACGTTGTGTTCCGCCGCGCCGTTCGGGACGCTGGACTGCTGCGTGTGCACCGTGGGGAGCTGAACACCAGGGACCTTCCTGAAAGGAGCACGCGGTTGCAGGACTCTACCAGCGCAGAGTCCAGGACGACCTGGGAGGCCAGAACTCGGACGTTCTGGATCTCAAAGTCGGTGCTCAGCGTGGCCGCCGCCGGGTGCGCGCCGGCGTTCTCGGACCACAGCGCAGTTGTGGCGTCCGCAAATTCAATTTCTATCACCAGGTTCAGCTGCGGCGGCAGCATCTTCCCGCAGCGCAGGATGCCCACCATGGTGGGGCGCAGCAGCACGTCCGCGTAGCCGCCCTGGTGCACCGCGCGGGCGATGCGCGGGTCGTTCACTTCGTCGAAACCCTCCATGGCCTTGTTGCGGTTGTACTCTCGGCCCTTCAGCAGGTCGTGCGCGGCCACGGTGCGGCCGTAGTAGTTGATGTCGTCGCAGCGCTGGCCGTTGGCGAAGACCTGGACGCGCTGGACGAAGCAGGCGGGGTTGGGCGTGGCTGGGGCCAGCGGGTTGGTGCCGTCTGTGTTCCTGACGCGGAAGGCGATCTTGATGGACTCGGGGTCGACGAAGGACGTGCCGCTGGTCAGCGGGATGCGGCAGACCCGAGAGGTTGTGGGGGAGAAGGAGCTCAGCGAGCTGGGGAAGTACTGCACGTCATGTTGCTTGTTTTCAGCTTGTAGTCCAGGCTCTGCATCAGCTCATCCTGGGCTCCGGCGGTGACTACCTCCATGCTTGTTTATATACACCAACCTTGCCCATTAATGAGTCCGTTCCATTATTGACTCAAACTTGCCAAGAACGAAGTCCTCTCGGGAACTTGGCCGCTTTTGCGCACTTTGCGGTGACAAAGCGGTGACAAGCGGTGACAAGCTCGGCGGGATGGAATTCAAAGTGAGCGTCTGGAGCCTGCTTTCGACCGAAAACAAGCGAAACTTGAGGCTCAGGCATCCCACTTGCCGTCTGACGCCAAAAAACGAACTTTTCGGAGTTGGCCGTTTTGAGCGCTTTTTGCACCAAAAACGGAGCCAGACGGAGCGGTGACAAAGGCGGTGACAAGTTCGGCGGGCTGACGTGTCACAAGCCGAAACCTCGGCGGGCTGTCGCGCTCCGAGCCAGGTCCTCGGCTGGCTGTCGTGCCGCGGAAAACCCTGCAACTCCGGAACTCGGGAACTGGGCCGCTTTTGCGCACTTTTTCAACTCAGAAGCAAGCGGTGACAACGCGGCGGCGAACGGTGACAAGCTCGGCGGGATGGAATTTGCCTGCTTTTCCGGGCAGAAAACGGAATCCAGAGCACGGCAAGCGTCTGGAGCCCTCGAAAACGGGCGAATTTGGAGGCTCAGGCACCACACTTGACGTCTGACACGAAAAAACGAACTTTTCGGAGTTGGCCGTTTTGAGCGCTTTTTGCACCAAGAACGGAGCGGCGACGAAGCGGTGACATCGTCGGTGACAAGTTCAGCTGGTTGAAAATTATGCAGTTTTGCAGGGTTTTTGGACCAAAAAACTTCCCCGCGGGACAGGTGCCTTTGGGAGTTCCAGATTAAGGTTTGCTCCAACTATCCTGAATAATTTCATTGTTCTATCCATTCCCAAGGGACGGGTGCCTTTGAGGCGAACTCCTGATTCATGTGTGTGCCAATTATTCTAACTCTCTAAATATTCTGATTATTCCCAAAGGGGCGGGTGCCTTTTCAGGAATTCAAAATTCATCTTGCAAATAATCCTACTTATCACAATTCTTCCAGTTCTTCCAATTGCAATGATTCGGGTGCTTTTCGGAGAATTCCAGATTCATCTTTGTTCTCATTTCAGTTGTTATAATCATTTCCTCAACGGATCATTACTATTCCACTTTCTCTACTATTCGACTTTCTCTACTTATTCCAAAAGAGCGGGTGCCTGTTGAGGAATTTCAGATTCCTCTTTGTCCTATTTGCTCCACTTCTTCCCATTGTTCTAATTCCGCTACGTACTCACAAGGGATGGGTGCCTGGAAGTTCAATGTTAATTTTGCTAAAATTCGACTTACCAGAACTGTTCTCACTATTCTAGTTCATTTCTGAGGGGCAGGGGTTCCATTTTTTGTTGCTGTAGGTTAAGTTTTCTATTTCCTGTAGTCCCGGGCCCACTTCCCGGAATCCTGGGCCCCTATTGTTTTTCTAATATGTCTAATTTGTCTCATTTTTTAATCAATTAGGAAAATTAGAAAATTCGAGGGCCTTGTTCTTCTTTTTTTTTTCTAATTAATTGGGAAAAATCGAGGCCATTGTTTTTCAATTTTTTAGGAAAATAAAAGATATATGTAATCCCGGGCCCACTTCCCGGAATCCTGGGCCCCCTTTGTTTTTCTAACTTTTCTAATTTTTAATTAACTAGGAAAATAAGAGAAATAAGAAAGTTCGAGGGCCTTTTTTTCTATTTATCATTTTTTCAATGAGGAAAATTAGAAAAGAACCGAGGCCATTTGTTGTCTAAGTTTTCTATTTTTTCTAATTCCTGTAGTCCCGGGCCCACTTCCCGGAATCCTGGGCCCCTATTGTTTTTCTAGTTTTTCTGTAATTGTGTCTTATTGTTCTAATTAAATAGGAAAATTAGAAAAACTGGAAAATTCAAGGGCCTTGTTTCTATTTTTTCTAATTGTTTCTAATTAATTAGGAAAATTTAAAAAATATATAGAAAATTCGAGGGCCTTGTTGTCCATTTCTTTTTATGATTTTTCTAAAAAATTGAAAATTCCAGGGTATTTGTTCTAATTTTTCTAATTCGTGTAGTCCCGGGCCCACTTCCCGAAATCCTGGGCCCCTTTTGTTTTTCTATTTGTTCTATTTTTTCTAACTAACAATTAGAAAATTCGAGGGCCTTTATTTTTTTCTATTTTCTATGTTTTCTAATTACTTAGGAAAATTTGCAAATAGACAAAATATAAATTCGAGGGACTTTTTTTTAAAAAAAATTGTGGGACTTTTTTTTTTAAATTTGTTTTTTCTATTTCCTGTAGTTCCGGGCCCACTTCCCGCAATCCTGGGCCCCAATTGCTTTTCTATTTCTTCGATTTTCCTATTTTTCATATTTTGGAAATTAATTAGAAAAAAAATGAAAGAAAAAAAAGAAAAACAAGGCCCTCGAGTTTTCTAATTGTCTTCCAAATCAGCTTAAATATCTTAAATATTTTAAATCGGGGACCCGGGGATTTAAAATATTTTAAATATTTAACATATTTAGGCCTCAAATCAGCTTAAATATGTTCAATATGTTAAATCCCGGGAACCCAGGATCTGAGCCCGATTTAAAATTTTAAATATTTTGAATATTTTAAATAATTTAAATATTTTTCAATCGGGTCCCGGGGATTTAAAATATTTAAAATTTTTGAGCCCCAAAGCAGTTTAATTATTTTAAATATTTTAAATCGGGGCCCGGTGATTCAAAATATTTAAAATATTTACAATATGTAGGCCCCAAATCAGCTTAAATATTTTAAATATTTTAAATCGGGGGCCCGGGGATTTATAATGTTTAAAATATTTCAAGTATGTGGGCCCCAAATCAGTTTAAATAGTTTAAATCTTTTAAATCCCGGGAACCCAGGATCTGAGCCCGATTTAAAATTTTAAATATTTTAATTATTTTAAATATTTTAAATATTTTAAATCGGGGCCCGGGGATTTAACATATTTAAAATATTTAAAATATTTAGGCCCCCAATCAGTTTAAATTTTTTACATATTTGAAATCGGGGCCCGGGGATTTAACTTATTTAAAATATTTAGAATATTTAGGCCCCAAATTAGCTTAAATATTTTAAATGTGTCAAATCCCGGGAACCCAGGATCTGAGCCCGATTAAAAGTTTGAAATATTCCATTATTTTAAATATTTAAATATTTTAAATCGGGGCCCGGGGATTTAACATATTTAAAATATTTAGGCACCAAATCAGCTTAAATATTTTACATAGTTGAAATCGGGGCCCGGGGATTTAAAATATTTAAAGTATTTAAAATATTTAGGCCACAAATCAATGTAAATATTTTAAATATTTTAAATCGGGGGCCCGGGGATTTAAAATATTTAAAATATTTAAAATATTTAAATTATTAAAATTTTAAATCGGCCCCAGCTCCAGAAATCAGGACCCGGGGATTTAAAACATTTAAAATATTTTAAATATTTGAGCCCCAAATCAGCTTAAATATCTTAAATATCTTAAATCGGGGACCCGGGGATTTAAAATATTTAGAATATTTAACATATTTAGGCCTCAAATCAGCTTACATATGTTCAATATGTTAAATCCCGGGAACCCAGGATCTGAGCCCGATTTAAAATTTTGAATATTTTGAATATTTTAAATAATGTAAATATTTTAAATCGGGTCCCGGGGATTTAAATTATGTAAAATTTTTGAGCCCCAAAGCAGTTTAAATATTCTAAATATTTTAAATCGGGGCCCGGTGATTTAAAATATTTAAAATATTTACAATATGTAGGCCCCAAATCAGCTTAAATATTTGAAATATTTTAAATCGGGGGCCCGGGGATTTATAATGTTTAAAATATTTCAAGTATGTGGGCCCCAAATCAGTTTAAATAATTTAAATCTTTTAAATCCCGGGAACCTAGGATCTGAGCCCGATTCAAAATTTTAAATATTTTAATTATTTTAAATATTTTAAATATTTTAAATCAGGGCCCGGGGATTTAACATATTTAAAATATTGAAAATATTTAGGCCCCCAATCAGTTTAAATATTTTACATATTTGAAATCGGGGCCCGGGGATTTAAATTATTTAAAATATTTAGAATATTTAGGCCCCAAGTCAGCTTACATATTTTAAATGTGTCAAATCCCGGGAACCCAGGATCTGAGCCCGACTAAAAGTTTTAAATATTTATTTATTTTAAATATTTTAAATATTTTAAATCGGGGCCTGGGGGTTTAACATATTTAAAATATTTAGGCACCAAATCAGCTTAAATATTTTACATAGTTGAAATCGGGGCCCGGGGATTTAAAATATTTAAAGTATTTAAAATATTTAGGCCACAAATCAATGTAAATATTTTAAATATTTTAAATCGGGGGCCCGGGGATTTAAAATATTTACAATATTTAAACTATTTAAATTATTTAAAATTTTAAATCGGCCCCAGCTCCAGAAACCAGGACCCGGGGATTTAAAACATTTAAAATATTTTAAATATTTGAGCCCCAAATCAGCTTAAATATCTTAAATATTTTAAATCGGGGACCCGGGGATTTAAAATATTTAGAATATTTAACATATTTAGGCCTCAAATCAGCTTACATATGTTCAATATGTTAAATCCCGGGAACCCAGGATCTGAGCCCGATTTAAAATTTTGAATATTTTGAATATTTTAAATAATTTAAATATTTTAAATCGGGTCCCGGGGATTTAAATTATGTAAAATTTTTGAGCCCCAAAGCAATTTAAATATTCTAAATATTTTAAATCGGGGCCCGGTGGTTTAAAATATTTAAAATATTTACAATATGTAGGCCCCAAATCAGCTTAAATATTTTAAATATTTTAAATCGGGGGCCCGGGGATTTATAATGTTTAAAATATTTCAAGTATGTGGGCCCCAAATCAGTTTAAATAATTTAAATCTTTTAAATCCCGGGAACCTAGGATCTGAGCCCGATTTAAAATTTTAAATATTTTAATTATTTTCAATATTTTAAATATTTTAAATCAGGGCCCGGGGATTTAACATATTTAAAATATTCAAAATATTTAGGCCCCCAATCAGTTTAAATATTTTACATATTTGAAATCGGGGCCCGGGGATTTAAATTATTTAAAATATTTAGAATATTTAGGCCCCAAGTTAGCTTACATATTTTAAATGTGTCAAATCCCGGGAACCCAGGATCTGAGCCCGATTTAAAACTTTAAATATTTTAATTATTTTAAATATTTTAAATATTTTAAATCGGGGCCCGGGGATTTAAAATATTTAAAGTATTTAAATATTTAGGCCACAAATCAATGTAAATATTTTAAATATTTGAAATCGGGGCCCGGGGATTTAAATTATTTAAAATATTTAGAATATGTAGGCCCCAAATCAATGTAAATATTTTGAATATTTTAAATCGGGGGCCCGGGGATTTAACATATTTTAAATATTTTAAATATTTAAAATATTTAAATTATTTAAAATTTTAAATCGGCCCCAGCTCCAGAAATCAGGACCCGGGGATTTAAAATATTTAAAATATTGAAAATATATAGGCCCCAAATCAGCTTAAATATTTTAAATATTTTAAATCGGGGCCCGGGGATTTAAATTATTTAAAATATTTAGAATATTTAGGCCCCAAATTTGCTTACATATTTTAAATATTTCAAATCCCGGGAACCCAGGATCTGAGCCCGATTTAAAATTTTTTAAATATTTTAAATCGGGGCCCGGGGATTTAACATATTTAAAATATTTAAAATATTTAGGCCCCAAATCAGCTTAAATATTTTAAATAGTTTAAATCGGGGCCCGGGATTTAAATGTTGAAAATATTTAGAATATTTAGGCCCCAAATTAGCATAATTATTTTAAATATTTCAAATCCCGGGAACCCAGGATCTGAGCCCGATTTAAAATTTTAAATATTTTACTTATTTTAAATATTTTAAGTATTTTAAATCGGTGCCTTGCGCACAAACATTTGCTCGCACTCAGATTCGCTTGCAGACTGGCACGTGGTTCCGGAAAGGAAGCAAGCTGCCAAACGCTCACTGCTCAAGTGGAAACCCAACCGAACACACACAAAAAAAAGCTGTCGCAGGCAAAGCCCAACCATAAAATTGCCGATCTGCAAAACTTCACGCGCGGATCAAAACAAACAAAAATCCGGTCAAAAACCTTTACGCAAAAGAAGCAGGACTTGAGCCTGATCTGGCTGCCAAACGCCCATGTTCAAATGGAAAACCAATTCACAGCACGGCGCACACACACTTGAACATTGGCCGGAGGTTGCTTATCTTTGAGTACAACTTGTCGGTTGGGTTAGTTCGAGGGGGTAATCTTAAAGTGGCAAGACCGATGGCTTCCCTCTAGAGTTGAAAACGCTACCAGTTCCAACATGAAGCACGCACAGCAAGAGAAACCAAGGGCCAAAAGAACTTTGCAACACAGATCAGCAGGTACGCGGATTGGCGTCCCAATCCGCTTTACGGAGGTTCCATGGCCGTCTTCGCAGTAGGACTGTGGTCTCCCGACTGCCCCCTGCTGCACACACGCCCCGCAGGGGCGAACGCACTGATTTTCCGTAAGAACAGGTAGACTGACACGAAAGCAATTCAGGAGCCAAAATGGCCTGGGCGTCCTGGTCATCTGGAACGACTCTAGATGCCAGGATGTCCTCAGGAGTTGGCCCCGCGCTCACGACCATGAAGCCCCCGGCGTGGTGCATGTCCAAAGCTGCGAGAGAATGCCGTTCGGGTTCGGGTTCGGGTTCGGGTTCGGGCTCTGGGCCGGGCCGCTTGGGGGGCTGGGGGGAGGTTCAAATTCGGGTTCGGGTTCGGGTTCGGGTTTGGGTTGGGCTTCTGTTTTTGTGGGGGGCGTTCGGGTTCGGGTTCGGGTTCGGGTTCGGGTTTGGGTTTGGGTTCGGGTTCGGGTTCGGGCTCTGGGCCGGGCCGCTTTGGGGGGGGGGGGAGGTTCGGGTTCGGGTTCGGGTTTGGGTTCGGGTTCGGGTTCGGGTTCGGCTTCTTTTTTGTGTGGGGGGGGGGGGGGGGTAAGAGGGTAGAGTATGTATAATGTGTCGCGGGACCCTTTCCTGCATATTTAGCACAATTTCAGGCCCAATGCTGCTTAAATAAATCTTTTAGATATTTTAAATCCCCGGGTCCTGATTTCTGGAGCTGGGGCCGATTTAAAATTTTAAATATTTTAAATATGTTAAATCCCCGGGTCCCTGATTTAAAATATTTAAACATTTCAGCTTATTTGAGGCCTAAATATTTTAAGTATTGTAAATCCCCGGGTCCTGATTTCTGGAGCTGGGGCCGATTCAAAAATTTATATAGTTTAAATATTTCAATATTTTAAATCCCCGGGCCCGAATTTCTGGAGCTGGGGCCGATTTAAAATTGTAAAAAAATTAAATATTTTAAATATTTTAAATATTGTAAATCCCTGGGCCCCCGATTTAAATTATTTAAAATATTTAAGCTGATTTGGGGCTCAAATATTTTAAATATTTTAAATGTTTTAAATCCCCGGGTCCTGATTTCTGGAGCTGGGGCCGATTTAAAATTTTAAATAATTGAAATATTTCAACTATTTTAAATGTGTTAAATCCCCGGGCCCCCGATTTAAAACATTTAAAAGATTTAAACTGATTTGGGGCCTAAATATTTTAAATATTTTAAATATTTTAAATCCCCGGGCCCCGATTTCAAATATTTAAAATATTTAAGCTGATTTGGGGCCTAAAAATTTTAAATATTTTAAATATTTTAAATCCCCGGGCCGGTTGCCAACTTTATGGTTGGGTTTTGCCTGCGTCAGCTGTGTGTGTGTGTGTGCGTGTGCATATGCGTGTGCGCGCGCGCCGTGCTGTGCATTGGCTGTGTGTGTTGTGCGTGTGCGCGTTCAGGACAGACTGCCGTGTTGGGGCGTAATATTGGGGGCCACACGATGGGGTGTTTTGAGGGGTGTCCACCCTGTGCCCTTGCAGTACGTGGATTCGAACTGGCTTTAAAGTCTTTTTTCCCCGTGCCACCTTCAGCACTCCCGGTTGACCAAACAGAAAGTCACATGCTGCAAACAGGCTTCAAAGAAGCGGCAGGCAAACCAATGTAATTTGCAACGTGGGGAGGACTTCAAGACACGAACGTTGTTTGTTTTTCCACACAGAGCACGCGGGCAATACAGGTTACCGATCATGCAGGAGATCCTTTTTGGCAATATTTGCTTGGAATTTTGCACGGAGGCGCAAACATTGAAGACGCCCTTGTGCCAAGACCAAACCCACAAGAGGTGCTGACTGCTTTTTGGTCACGTCATTCCTGTCATTGCGCAGTTAGAAATTGTCTCTGCAGCAGACCCTGCAATTCGATGCTCGCCACACAGAAACTCCAAACGCTCCCACGGAAACTGGTACTGAGTTTCTGATCGTTTTTGAACAGCCTGCTAGGTACGTGTAGATTTGGCGTGGGAGCTCTTTCCAGCTTCAACAAGCACTGAACGCACTGGCAACAGCACTGCAACAGCAGTTAGAAAGCACTGAGAAGCACTGGGAAGGCTAAGACGGTGTGGGTTTGACGCAGGAGGAAGGGAGAATTTTGACGCAGGCTGGTGCAGTTTTTGGTGTCACCTTGGGTTTTTTTCATTTCCCAACTGACAAGTCAATCGTGGCTAACCACATGCTGCCAGACTAACCACATGCAGTGGGCAAGGCACCCCACACCGAAACGGTGCCACATCCAAACCACCTTGAAATGTTCCATCCAAGAGTAACAAGGATCCTTGAAAGAGGGCTCGAGAAAACAAACAGTTTATGCTGCATGTCGCCCTTTCCAGAGGAGATGTCGTCATGGTTGTCTAGTGAGAAAATCGAGAAAAACTCCACATACAAGGTGTCAGAGGCTTCTCAAAGGAATGTTTGCTAAATCGTAAATCAGAGAACCAGTCCGTAGAGAAACCCAGCCCGCAAAGCATCTGGGGCACAATAAAGGCGGATCTTTGACTCGGATGACGTGTTCACCAATGTGCCGGAAATCTTGAAGTTCCTTCTTGTTGAGTCGATGGAGACCAACCAGGGGCTCTTGATAAATCAAAATGAAAATTACAGCAAACGGTTTCAGGCAACGCGAGTTTTGTAGGTCGCAACTCATACCCCCGATAAACCCAATTCACACCCCAAGTCACACCCTGTAACAAGCACTCGCAGTTGCCAAGTGAGCGGGGGCTGCCAGTCTGAAAACCTTTGGTGCATCCCACAGCAATCTAATGCTTTGTTGAAGTCGTTGCTGCTTGCATCCAGCACAATTCGCCTGGTTGCCATCCACAACTGAAACATTCAAGCAAGCCAATGAATGTGGCACGTTTCTGCAATTGCATTTCCACAAGCTTTCGGTATCAAAAGCAAAGACACAACATCAAATCTGCACAGTGGTCGCTCCAAAACCAGCGTGAGTCAAGACAGAGTGCACCCAGTGGGGCGAAAATCGCTATTCCCACTCGCTCACAGGGACACACCCTGCAACTTTTTTGTTCGGGCAGCGGTCGCAGTGCCTTCTCTAAATGGTGCGGTGTTGCGTATTGATTGCGGGACGATGCCATGGTTGCTTCCTCCCAGCCCTTTGTCTTCAGTAGAAACGCGGCTGGCGCGCGCCTGGATCACAGAACGTGCTTGTCAAAATCAACAATCAGGTCACGCGTTGCTAGCGCCTTTCAAACAAGGACAAAGTATTGGTGACTGGCTGCGGCGTGCTGGAACAAACACCGCAGCGCCAGGGCAAGCTTCTGCTGAAAGCCCATTTTGTGCAACATCAAGCCAGCCACTGGATTTGTGTGGTTTTTTTAGAACTAAAACAGACTTTCTCAAAGACCAGAGAAGAACTGAAAAAGCGAGATGAAGCTAAGCCAACTTGCAACTGACACAACACGTTTCACGATGCGTGCAACATGTTTTGATGGTACCTAAGTGAACAAGCCAGTCTGATCCCTTTCACAAGCCTGTTTGGTCACTGCGATTTGCTCCGTTTTAAGTTAACGAGGAGGAACTTGAGCTTTGGCGCTTTTGGCCACAGATTTTGAAACGGCAACACGGAAGGTGATGAAGCGGACGCGGCAGAAACTGTCAAGGCGATTTGAACACGCTGGCAAGTGTTTTGCCATGGTTAAAAAGGACCGCTAAACCCAAACACAATATTTTTTCTGTCGCGTTTGCAAAGTACGTCAACTACGTATTCTTCCTGAACGACAAAATCTTG